>JAMPIV010009514.1:0-428155 GCA_024509875.1 Oreohelix idahoensis | reverse complement strand
AATTCAGTCTCAACAAGCTGTGTTGGGAAGACTATGGAGCGAATAGTCAACCACAGATTGAAATGGTATTTAGGTCAAGTCTGAGCAGATCCTGGTGCCGGAAACAAGCTGGATTTAGAGAAATGCTACAGTATAGAAGACCAAGTTACTTACTTGTCTCAAGCAATAGAAGATGCCTTCCAGGAGAAGAAAAAGGTCCTAACGATCTGGGTCGACTTCAAGCAGGCCTTTGACAAGGTGTGGAAAGATGGCCTCATTGCAAAACTTAGGAGAAGTGGAATCCAAGGCAACATGATGAAATGGATCCAGTCATACTTGCATAACAGGAGAAACTAGAGTCACTCTTGACGGTCTGCAGAGCAGAAAAGTGTTGCTCCATCAGGGGGTACCTCAAGGAGGAGTAATTTCACAAACACTCTTCCTTGTTTACATCAATGACCTGGTGAAAGATCTCCCTGCAGGAGTTAAAGCTGCCTTATATGCAGATGACCTAGTACTCTGGTGCGCTGATGAAAATGTCACCACAGCAAATTATAGAATCCAGCGGGCAGCAGACATGCTAGTGTCATGGGCAGAGAAATGGCTTATCACAATAAACACAGACAAAACCTCCACAACACTGTTCTCCCTCGCCCCCAAGGACAAATCAGCTAACATACACCTAGGGACAACCGTGATCAAGGAAGAAAGCTACCCCACCTATCTTGGGGTGACATTTGACCAAAGGCTTACATGGAATAAGCATATTGAAAATGCAGAAGGAAAGGCCCGAAGACGACTAGGCATACTCAGAAAATTAGCAGGTACCAACTGGGGAGCAAATGAACGAAATCTAAAGAAGATTTATAATGGAGTAATAAGACCACACTTAGAGTTTAGCTCAGCAGCATGGTCATCAGCTGCTAACTCACATCTGCAGTCTTTGGACAAGGTGCAAAATCAAGCTCTCAGGCTCATTACAGGAGCCATGAAAACTACACCAATAACAGAGATGCAGAAGGTTGCTGGATTACAGACATTGTCCCATAGAAGAGACACAAAAAAACCATGATCCAGATGGAAAAAGTACAACAGTATGCCAATGCACCCAATGAAGGCAAGACTAGATGATCTGGCATTGGGACGTCTAAAGCGTAGCAGCTTTGTGCATCGGGGGAAAAAGACTTATAAGACAGCATCAAGAAGACCTATCCATGAAGACAACACCACTGAAGCCCACCCTATACCCTGTACCATGGGAGCAGGCCAGCAGTGCCCTCCAAATTAATACATCAGTCAGTGGTCTCACAAGTGGATGTGAGTATAATGATCTGCAAAAAACGAACTGCTACATTGAGTATGATCCAAGAAAGCTATCCCGATCAATCATGGATACATGCCTATACAGATGGATCAGCAACTAATGCTGTTAGGAATGGAGGTGCCGGTATCTTTATCTCATATCCTGACAACCACTATGAGACTAGGCACATTCCCACTGGTAAATTCTGTTCCAACTATACAGCTGAGGTTCAAGCTCTAGAGCAAGCTGCAAATATGATTTATAACACCAACTCTGACTGCCACCAGGTAGTCATCCTCACAGATGCACTGTCTGTCCTGCAAGCTCTCAAGGGTGGTAAACTCCCGCAGCAGAGAAATGAACTAAACAAGGTAGCTGCCAAAAAGAGAACCATACTTCAGTGGGTACCATCTCATTGTGGTGTACCCGGAAATGAAAAGGCAGATACACTTGCAAAAAAGGGAGGAGAATGTGAACAAGAAGATAATGAAGTCACATACTTTGAGAAAAAGAGAGCTACCAGACTATAAGAAGAGAACAGAACCAACCCAAAGACGACTATCACACTCTCGACCGGCAGGGACAGATAACTATTTTTCGACTCAGGACAGGGCATAACAAACTGAATAAACACATGCACAAGCTACGATTGTCTGCTTCACCACTGTGCACATGTGGATATTAAAACGAAACAACCTGCCTGATGATGTTCTACAGGACTGTCCTCTGTACAGGACCAGTAAGAAGATATACTGGCACAAATGACTAAAAACACTAAATCAAAATGCTATATGGAGTTTTAAAGAGGTAAAACTTTCCAACACACAGTCGAATTCATCATGAGAACTTGTCTGACGGTGTAATCATCAAAGATGCGATCGCAAGAAGAAGAAGAAGAATCTTTTGCCACCCATTTTTCTGTCTCGGCGGAAGCGGTTACATAACGTAAACAACTTTACCCTACACAAACATAAGTCAATGCTGCTTCAAAATAGGTCAAGCACTCAGGTAAAATTAGGGAGTGACAAAGTAGAACAAGATAACATAAGGAAACCTTGGATGATGAAAGCGAAAACTACGACACGGAGCAGGTGAGAAAAAAAGGTAGGGAATGGCGATAGGGGGCAACAGAAATAAAATTGAAGGAGGTTACATGAAAATGTAACGATCGAAGAATTGACTTGTCACACCATAACATATTAAGAAGGACAACACATTAATCCCGATCCTACAGACATGTAATAAATCAACACATCTTCATACGTATCAATTATGTCTATCATCACTATATACATTCACCGTCCGTCCTTGCAGCATAACAATTCCACTTTTTAATTCGTGCGTGATACAAATACAACACATTCCTTTAAGAGTTGAGTCTCCTAAACGTCAATATTTTATGTAAAATTGTGATCCTAAAATGTACGGACTATAGTATGAGTGAGCCACTTGATTCACAAATATAAATGCCTACTCCTTGCACACTCAGAAATGAATAATATCTCTACATCGAATAAATACAGCCCGTCTCGTTGAGACACACTAGACACAGGACTGATCTCGTATCCACACAAAAACAAAGGCATACGTCATCACCACAACACAAATTACATGCACATATCAGCGGAACGAATAATTTTCAAAATAGAATCTATTATTTGCCGCGCACAAAGGCAGCATTAAGCATTAACATACAATTCCTTCAGTTGTTTTCCACCCTGAAAGATATCTATTATTAGTCTAGGTGGGAATGTGATTCTATGTTTTGTTGACTTTCTAAACTGACTCTCCCAGATTATTCTTTTGTCAGCCACAGGGAAAATTAAAGGAAGATGAGAATTATATAAAAAGCTATGATAAAAAGCCCAAAGGACTAAAAACAAGAAAGGAATATTCAACACAAAGAAAGTAAACTACAAATGGAGGAGAGAGAGATGACGATTTGAAAATATTCCACGTACTTGTACTACAAGAAATATACAGTACTCCCACAGAAAGAAATCCCCTACAAAAATACATCATCTACATCAGGGGGTTGGCAACAAGTCGGTCCCCGAAAAATACCGGTAGATCCCAGTGAAATGATTTGGGTACGTACATCTGTAGCGACTGGCCGGGGGAAAACGGGAAGGAACAAATATTTTTTAAATACTAGAGAAATGTCGGGGACTATACCTCTCCTCTCCCGCTGGCAAATTTAAAATCGTGGTGTCCCCAGGATTCAATGGTAATTTTTTTTCGCAATTCCCAATGAAAACTCGAGCTGGTTACTAAAATATATCCGTGAGCTGCATGAGACAGGAACGCGATCTGGTTCTTTGTAAGGTTCATCATCCCTACCCCCAGCTTACACACACAGAGGTGCGCGCGCACGCACGCAACACCACTCACACCACATACAGTACCCAATAGAGAGCTCAGTCGTTGCTAAAGTAGATCCCAAAAGCCCCTGGGTTGCCGACCCCTGATGTACAGTAACAAGTTGTCCAAACCTTAACAACGAGGGTTACGGGTTTTGTCGCGACATTTTTTATGTCAACAACTGATCTAGAATACAAGCAGTGAATTTATGGAGCCCCCACATGATCAATATCTAATTAGTAGGGTTCTAAATTCTCTTATATAAACTGCCAAATAATTGATATTAAGCATGGTGCCCTCACACCCCCAACTACAGGAATCTTGCATATGAGAAATATAAACAGTGAATATTAAATCATGTTAGCCGAAGAATAAAACATCAGAGCGGGGGGGGGGGGGGGGAGGGGGGGTCTTATATCCATGGGGGGGGGGGGGGGAGTGGGGGGGGTACACACACCGGGGATTGTCCCATACTACTTAGCTATTTCACATCATTTAAGGGGCATTATAATGGGGGTAATGGGGTAAAAGCCTGTTGTGGTCCTTTTTTAAAAATATAAAACATTACCCAATGCCCACATGGTGGGGGGAACGGGGGGGGGATTGGAATATATCAAGAAGAAAACGGCTCGGTGGGGGGGGGGGGGGGGGGGGGGGGTGGGGGGGGGGGGGGGGGGGGGGGGGGGGGGGGGGGGGGGGGGGGGGGGGGGGGGGGGGGGAGGGAGGGGGGGGGGGGGGGGGGAGGGGGGGGGGGGGGCGGGCGGGGGGGGGGAGGGGGGGGAAGGGGGGGGTGGGGGGGGGGGGGGGGGAGGGGGGGGGGATGGGGGGGGATTGGTGGGGGGGGGGGTGAGTGTATGTTTGAGGGGTTGTGGGTAGGGGGCTCTAGGGGAATTGAGGGGATGTTGGGGGATTGGGGAGGGATGTTAGTGAAAGACATAGTGGGGGGGGGGGGGGGATATGGGGGGAAATTTGGGGAGGGGGGGAGGGGGGAGGGGAAAGGTGGATTAGGGGGGGGGGGGGGGGAGGGCGGGGATTGGGGGTGGGGTATGAGGTAGTAGTTCGTTATGGTATAATTTAGGTATTATGGATAACATATATGTGAAGAGTTGTGGTACACACCACCGGTGATTGTCCATACACTTAACTATTTCCACTTCATTTAAGTGGCATTATATGAAGGTAAGTGTGTAAAGCTGTTTGTGTCATTTTTTTTAAAAAACATACACATTCCCAATGAACGATGGTGACAGACGACAAATGTTTGAATATATATGGAAGGAAATACGGCGTGACAGTGGCCAGAGCAACTTGTATCGTATTGGACAGGGAAAAACAAAATGAAATGAGGACGAATAAATGGTTAAAGTACGGCAGCTGAGTGTTTCACAGTATTGATTCTAGCACAACAAAGCTTACGATGTGGTAGATGTTGTAGCGATCAAAGATGGTTGATCTAATTCCGTAACTGGTATGAAGTCGTGTTCATCAAGTTGTCGCACAGAACATATTACAGATTACCATTCTGCAACTTGCTCACGTTACAGGTTATGTTTTTTTAAAACTTTATTTCTCCCTACATATTGTTTCTTTATCTTGAACGTATCAAAGAGGCCATATATTATGTTTCATTAACTTTATATTAATCATCAATCAATACCCTTTAGCTCCCCGAGGAGCATAGGCCTTCAACAAACACATGCCAAGTCTTCCTGTCCCGTGTCATCTGCTCAAGTTCTTTCCAAGTTTTCCTCATCATCTTCACCTCTATCCAGCTCTCTTCTCCATGTGTTTTTGGTCTATCTCTGCCTCTCT
Organism: Oreohelix idahoensis; assembly: GCA_024509875.1. Taxonomy (NCBI): domain Eukaryota; kingdom Metazoa; phylum Mollusca; class Gastropoda; order Stylommatophora; family Oreohelicidae; genus Oreohelix; species Oreohelix idahoensis. Next base: position 422,700 of record JAMPIV010009514.1, on the reverse strand, counting down.
TTTCCCGTTGTCGTGAAGTGACGTCTGTATCACAACACGAATTCTAAGTAACTCTGACCACACCGTGCGCCATAAATTGTAAGAACTGCAAGATACACAGATCAATCAGAACGCTCCGTTATGCCGTGTTTACTACAGCCTCGGATAAAATAAGGGACCCAAAGATGCAGCAATAGAGAATGCAGTCAGCGACCCATTGCTTGACTGGTTGCGTCAGGGTCAGCGAACCACAGCTGACCAAGACCCTACTCCGCTTCCACGTGGTGGTCCTGGAAACAGTCTGCATCACTGCAGTCGGCTGAAAGAGTAGTGTCGCATAGAGATTTATGATCAATAAATTGTCTATATTCTTTTCTTTTCTACCCATGTCCTCTACTTTATTATCGCCTTTTTATCCTTCTCCTGTTTTTCGCATTCGTTCCTTTGCGACAAAATATATTTTCCCATTCTGACTTTACCGTTTCTTTTCTCATACTAGAAACGCATTTTACGTCAGATGTCAGTCTCTGCATGTGAGCAAATAACTGTGAATATACGGTCTTGTCAGACATAGGAGCAGACATTTGTCTAGCAATTCCATCTGACACGAGTTTTCTTCGGTTAAGATTTCTCGGCGATAAGTGTGATTTGACCCTCACGCAGCGTTCTAAAATGAGACATTTGTCTAACATTTCCATCTGACACGGCACTCTACGGCCAGTTTCTTAGACGGAGGTGTCAAAGACGCGAAGTGGCAGTTTATGGCAGTCGCCTGATTTAACGTAAGTGTTAAGAGGAAAGGGGGAGACAGGTTTTTTTTGAAATAGCGCATCCTGTGGTCTGTATAAGATATCTTAACCGAAGTTTAAAATTTCATTCACTCAGTAACTTCGCAGTCAAGACTAGAACAACCTACGTTCGATTCCTAAGAATCTCTGTTGATAGAAGATGGCATTTAGTTTGGTCGAAGTGGTTTAGTTCTTAGTAGTTCTGTGTTGAGTGAAACTGGGGTGACCCAACTTTGCCAGCGTTTGAGTACCATTGAGAGAAGAAACATTTTTATCTTTAACCACGTGGGTTTACAAGTTAACACCTGTCTGACAGTGCGCGAGTCTCCATAAATAGACAGAGTACAACTCTCACTAACGGTTTTATTAAAGACTAAATGCTTATACTGTGTCTGTGAGCCAGATAATATTTCTTCACAAACTCTCAAGTACATTTTCAGCCTTTGTGGCAAGTAAGATATTACAATCAATAACTTTTCCGACACTGTTGACAAGTGGTGGTGTGACCAACTAAATTCCTATACTGAGATAAGGCACCCGACCTGACATTCCTCATTACTAGAAACCTAAGCTATTGACACTGTGCTCGCTGTTAACGTTCGTGCCTGGACAATTTTAATGTGACAGAACCAGATATCCTAAAATAAGTAGAACCAAGATAACGTTCCCTGAAGCAGTGAATTCAACCCGTCTTTTTGGAACTGGGGTTGTCTTGGCCACGGCTACCATTGAAGATTCTGTATATGCATGTCCTAAAAATTGTGTTTCCAGAAGTTGCTACCAAAGCTGTAAGTACGCATGAAAGCACGTGATCACGGCTGAATGAATAGAGAGAATGTAGGACTGAGTGATTCCTTTATTGTTGTATTTTGGCACCCATTTTTGCTGTTTACACTTTCTTTTATGCAAGTTTTGTTGCTAACAATATTTTCCTTAGGATAGATCATACTAATAGCAAAGTCTATTCATACCTTTAAAAAAAGGAAATTTATTAGACTACAGCAGATGTATCCGTGACTCTTTGGGGCTATCACTTTTCTTCTGACGGGACTGTGGGCTATACATCGAGGGAAAAGATCATAACTGTGGGTCTATCATTTTCTTGTAGAACTTCATTGACTTTATGACTATTGGTATGTGATTGATGTAATTTTATGTGTTGTGATGGAAGTTTAGTATGATAATTAAAATTCATTTTAAACTTCATCATCGCGTCGGTCAGCTCGTTCCCAAAATATCTGTATAATCATTTATTATAGTTTTCCCACGTCTGTACGTCTAACTGTCGTCTTATTGTGTGTGCATGTGAGTGGAAATATATATTTAATATATATGTGTTTAGACTGTCTGACTCCTCTAAATCTGTCGTAGAAGATAGGCTGAAAGAGAGAAGATTTCTCGATTTCAGAGACAGTTTCTATCACATTTTACCATCTCACTCGTGGAAACCTATTTCTATATATTATCTCTCACTGTGACTATCACTTATTCTAATCTATTCAGAAGGGACCAACCCAAGTCTTAATTCCCCTATCAAAAATCTACGATAAGTAGGGATCGAAGAGGGAAGGCAAACCCGGTCCCAAAAAATGCCGCGCTGAAGTCGGATGTGTCGGCCGAAAGGCACAGATATCGCAGCTCCGGCGTAAACAGACACAACGCAACCAAAGTCCTTTTCAGGACGAACGAGGAAGGAGAAGAAGAAGAACAGGATAAAATAAAATGGAAGTCCCAATATGTGCAAACAAGTAGCGAAGGACAATTAACTACATCTTTATGAAAGAAGTACCACCTGGAAGAGGCTACCAAAACGATATTAGGGATGTTGCTCCACCTGTAAGTACTAATACTTTTACAAATACTGATATAGGACGGGAGAGATCTCTAGTTGAATGCATCGAAGCCCCAGGTTAGTTCTTGGGCGTTCATTCTAATGGTAAAGAACTTCGTTACGCGAATGGTTGCAAAGGAACAAAAATGTCAGAAAATGTTCTTCAAAACGAACTCCAACAAGTAGTGGATAACTGGTCACTTACTGGCAGCACACAAGTCTGTGATGACTGTACATATATTTTATTTAACGTGACACATACGGAGTGGAACAAGACGATCATAGTTACAGGTGCAAAAAAGGTCATACGTCAAAATGTTGATAATTACTTTTCAAGTTCATGAAGATTCTCTAACAATTAAATCCTCTTATTCAAGTGACTAAGGATCACTTCCTCTACCATATCATATGTATTGCAGTCAAGTCCGTTGACCTTCTTTCAAGGACGTATCTTATGGCCAACGGATTCATTCTCAAGGAGCAATACTTCTTATCATACTTGTAACAATTCCAGACTTTTTCCATACGATACTTAGGTAGCATATATATATAAAATCCAAACAAAGTCATCCACGACAATACGACCAGGTTAGAGTTCTGTGTTGACTAACCTCTCTATATCCATGCCACGACTTTGGCATTGACGAAAATACGGCATATAAAAACATGTGAAGCATACAAATCAATTAACTTCGTTTACTCGTAGGTATCCTCCCTCTACGGTAATTCAAAAGGGCTAACGACTCCGTCTGTCCATTCTAGGAATGACATACTACGATGAATTCCCGCTAGACCAAAACTAGGAGTGGCCTGATACTTTAATTTAACTCAATAAACATTCGATGTGACATGGGGCGACACTTACTTGATACTTCCACTATTGGCTTCATCATGAATACCAGTAGATATCATTACAAAATAATGGCTTCTTCAAACTTGCCAGATAAATCCAAGAAATATATATCGGACATAAACATGGTCCGAACTGCCCCGTTCAAAACATGACGTCAGAATCCCCTAACTAGGTTACCCGTGCGTCCAAAGCAACTCACACTGCATTGTGCACGTCAGTGCGTGAATCAATCGAACGCACAAATAATATAACTATTTTAAGACTGGTGCGTACATTTGGCAGGACCGAAGACTACCCCCTTTAGGTAATAAATGTACGTAACAGCTCCCTTATTACCTCCCCTTAAAAAAAATTAATTCTATTAATTTTTTTGAACTTAGTACCCGAGAGAGGTGAGTCAAAACTACCACAAGATATATGAAATGCATAAAGTTATACCATATTAAGAAAAGAATATTAAACGAAATCAATATAACTAAATGATAGTATGCATTAAAGCACACATCCACAATCGACCTACTTTGGAACGATGTGGTAATATTCGAAGTAAAAACAAGTTGAAAATGAAAAATGAAAAAATGAAAAAAACCATAAAAAAAAGATGATAATAAAATTCAACTAAGTTTTCAAAAAAAAAAAAAAATTGAAACATATGATTTCAAAAATGAAAATGAACAGCAACACTGATGATGATCAATGACAAGAGAATCAATAAAACAGAAAAATTGAAAATACAATGTGCAAAAATGAAGCAATGCAAAATTAAACACTTTAAGAATCAACACCCTTAATGTTTTCTAACACTAGTACGGTTGACTAGTGATCTAACAGTGAGATATCATAACTAAGACCCGTGAATGCAGGTATTACGTGACAACTAAGAAAGTTAGTATGTGTGTGATCCATAATCAATTAAATAGATTAAATTGAATTATTCTAATTTATATATTTCTTAATTACTAACAAATAACCAGTTACTAATATATTCTAAGTAATTCCAATATCACTATCAATATGTCAATGTTCAGTTACAACTAGTTAGTAATCGACGAGACGATGTTCTCAATGTTCCATACACGATAAAATATATTCTCGAACACGATATGTAGTGTAATATGTTCCATAGGAATAACAAATGTATATTTGTCGCTCTTAACAATGTTTCCATACTAATAAAAAAGTTACTGTAGTACCAATGTTCCCGTACTAATAAAATGTTACTCTAATACCACTGTTCCCGTTCTAATAAAACGTTACTATAGTATCAATGTTCCCGTACTAATAAAATGTTACTACACAAGAAGTAATGTTATAATCTATAAGTAAGTATATCCTGAAAGTTATACTTATACGAATACTTCAGTTATATAAACAGTCTTTATAGATGTACAATCAATGATAATGTACAAAGTTATTCATGTTATCGGTGAGGATGTTTCAACATCTGGAAGTGGTTTAGTTTCGACAAGTTCGCTTGGGCATCTCGACAAACAGTCTGCGAACACATTCTTCACTCCAGGAATAGCTCGTATTTCAAAATTGAATGGTTGAAGCGCTATAGCGTAACGCGCTGACTTCGATGATTTAACGTTCTTCGTGTTCAGTGCGGTAAGAGCTTTTTGGTCAGATTCCACCACAAAGTGTGAGCCGAGGAGGTAACGTTCCAGTTTTGTGATTGCCCATACTAATGCGAGGAGCTCTTTATCCAGAACGGAGTATTTGAGTTCGCTCTCCGTAAGTTTTCTGGACACGTACATCACCGGAAATAAGGTGCCGTTATATTCCTGCATCAAAACTGCAGCAATAGCGTAAGAAGATGCATCACTGCGAAGAATGAAAGTGAGATTTTTGTTAGGCAACCTCAAAAAAGGTTCATTTGAAAAAAATCGTTTTATATAGTCTAACGCCGTTTGGTGATCCTGCGACCACTTTATTACATTAGATGTGCCTTTCTTCAGTAGAGACGAAAAAGGTGCAGTTATAGTAGACAAATGAGGGATGAATTTTGAATAGAACTGTATTAGTCCTAAAAGAGATCTAACTTGTTTTTTTGTCTTAGGTGCCGAGATGTTTAAAATTTTAGAGACGTTACTGTCTTCTGTATACATGAAACCATGACCTATGCGGTGACCCAGAAATGAGATGTCATGAAAACCGACAAAAGCCTTTGAAGGTTTCGCTGTTAAGTTATAATCCCGTAAGGTAGAAAGTAAAGCTTTTAATCCATGAATATGTTCATCCCAAGAGTCACTGAAAAGACAGATGTCATCTATATAAGTAATGACATCGGGACGATGAGACAATATGCGGCGCATCATGCGTACAAAGGTAGCTGGCGCATTCATTAATCCGAATGGCATAAAATTCCATTGAAAAAGACCCCGTGGCGTCGAGAAAGCGGTGAATGGCTTTGCTTTAGGAGTGAGTGGCACTTGCCAATAGCCCTTTGAAAGGTCAAATTTCGAAAAGAATGTGGCATGAGATAATTTCTCCAATAAGTCGTCTAAAAGAGGTAACGGTTCCGCATCGAATTTTGTAACTTTGTTTAATTTCCTGTAATCTACGCAAAGACGTATATTGTTGTCCTTCTTCCTAATGATTACCATAGAAGAAGAATATGGTGATGAAGATGGTTCAATTATATTTAATTGAAGCATCTCATCCAATTCCTTATCAACCTTATCACGAAAGTGTAAAGGGATAGGATATGGGCGAACTCGAATAGGCGTATCGTCAGTCAGAATAATGTCATGTTGGATGACTGACGTATGACCTGGGATGTCAGTGAGGACATCCTCATACGAGTGTAGAATATTAGAGACTTGCTGACGTTGATCAGCCGAAAGAGTAGATGAGATTGTAACATCATTCCATTTCTCAGTGGAATGGAGTGGTACAACTGGTATTGGTAGTTGTACATCATCGAAAGAAGATTCTTCTTCTTGGATGACTGACAAACTAGAATAGTGTTGAATAGGAGGTGTAGGATCGTCAGTTGCCTGGAACACTGACTGTAGATAATCAGGACGTGAGTAATACTCCTTCAACATGTTAATGTGGAAGGTTTTATGTTTACCATTAACATCAACGATGTAGTCGACATCGGATATTCTTGAGATGATCCTGAAAGGACCTCTCCAGGTAATTAAAAGACGATTGTTATGCGCAGGGAGTAATACAAAAGCTTCGTCACCAGGAATAAGCTGGCGAAGACGTCTATACTTGTTTGCAAATAGACGAGCTTTTTCTTTGGCTTGTTCGGATGATGCAGTAGCTAGTCTACAAGCATCTATGATTCTCTTTCTCAGAGAGATCACATACTCATAAGAGGATTGAGTTTCCTCTTCAATATTCTCGTCAACCAATAAGTCGTGGATTAACGACATCGGACCGCGTGGTTGCATGCCAAAAACTAGCTGGAATGGAGAAAACCCCGTGGCTTGATTTTGTACTTCGCGATACGCGAACAGAGCAGCGGGTATGACCCGATCCCAGTCTTGGGGATGGTCTTGGGTCATCTTACCCAACAACTGCTTGAGTGTCCTATTGAGACGCTCAATTAACCCATTTGACATCGGATGATAAATAGAACTAAGAGATCTGTCTATACCTAATGTCTTCATAACTTGAGACATGGATTCAGAAATGAACTGAACCCCATGATCCGACAAGATTTTCCGTGGAAAACCAATGCGTGAGAAGATTAACATCAATGCCTCTGCTACACTGGCAGATGAAGTGTTCTTGAGAGGGATGGCCTCAGGCCAACGAGTGCACATATCAATGCACGTAAGAATATGCGTATGCCCTCTAGCAGATGGAAGCATCGGACCAATAATGTCTATAGCCATTTTATCAAATGGTCTAATCGGGATGTCCGCAGCTTGAATAGGAGCCGCATGAAATGGACCCCGTACCTTAACTTCCTGACATATCAAACAGGACCGACAATAGAGAGTGATGTCCCTATGGACGCCTGGCCAGTAGAATGCCGAAAGCACTCTGGATTTGGTACGCGAAAAACCCATATGGCCCGCACATTGCGAGTCATGCGCATGTCGTAATATACGAGATCTCATAGAGGATGGACTAAGATCTGATAACATAAGGATGAATCCTTTTCCCGTATTACTCTAACCAAAATCCCATTTTTAAGTATAAAGTCATGTCTAGATTTTGCAAGTTTGTTGCTGGTATTCTTTTTGTTCACATACTGAAAAAAAAATTTTTAATGAATCATCATTCTTTTGCAATGTTGCAAACAACTCCCGTGAAATAGGAGCATCATCATCACAAGTGGTATGAACTGTAGGTTCAATAGGTGTATCATGCGACATATTAGTAGCTTGCGCTCTAGTCACTACTGCATTTGCAGTTTGAATATGTCGCTCTTCCCATTCAGCAATTTGCTGTGGTGTACACTCTTTAATACCATGTATGCGACCAAGTATTACATCACAAATTGGATTCGGAAGGAGACATGCCTGGATCTTTCCTGAAAAAAATGGTGTATTAAGGTCAATAATAGCAGTGGGAAATGTTTCAACGGTGCCACCAAAAGTCACACACTTGACAACCCTGCCCGTGGCACAACTTGGGTTGATCAGCGAAGTCCGGACGCCCACAGTACTACAACCTGAGTCAAATAGGAGAGAGCATGAAATGTTGTTGACAAATCCCTTGTTAAACTTAAGAGAGCCCTGTCCCTGGTGTACTGACGCAGCAGTGGCCGTACAGACTACAGGTAGACTAGGCAAGGTATGTCCGCAACGCAGCGTCGTGATCGCCTTAGGCTGGAAAAGAGTCGAGCATTCTGGACAGTCTTTCACCTGGGTACAATCAAGAGAACAAGACATAGCATTGTGAGTTTCAGCTACTTTACCCTGTTCAATGTTAGCCTGTGTATCACTTAAAGCGACATTAGAATGTCTACCCGTATTACTCGACGATCTATCTCTACGACGCGATCGATTTTGATTATTTGCATTAAAATTGCCATAATTGTCGTTTCTGCTTGAGTTAAAATTTGGATGAGTCCGATAATTTGTATAATTAAAGTTATGATGTTCTTTAAAATTTTTATTCCAAGAACCTTGTCTGTTTTGCGGACCCTGAGATCTTGATCTCCAGTTTTGTTTATTATAATGTCCTTGATTATTTTTAAAATTATTGTTACCAAAATCTCGCGATCTGTGAGCTTGGTTCCAAGAAACATTAAATGGAGCAGATTGTTGAAATTGCTTCCCTTTGTAAAAGTTATCATTGTTAAAATTGTAATTATTTCCCTTATTGACATACCTGTCAGCACTAAAGGAACGATTTCGTGAAAAATTGTTTTGTTGTGCTGCAAAAGCAACAGGCAATTCATTCTTAATCTGTGCATTACTTAGATCCATGGTTGGGTGAGCAGTGCAGAAATTTTTTGCATGTTCTTCTAAGTCTTTCATAGATAAAGGTTTCCGTTCGTGTAAAAATGCGAGAAATGTAGGATTTACAGACGATAGTACCTTATCGCGCATCAGTAAATCGAAGAGACCTTCATACGACTTTTCAATTTTGGATAATTCGATCCATCTTTCTAGGGTTAGTCGTATTTGTGACAGAAAATCACTGAAATTTCTGCTTGATTGCGGTAGTAATGTACGAAATCTTAATCGGTATTCATCTTCTGTCATTTGAAATTTCTTCAGAAGTGCGGCTCTAAGAGCATTATAATCATTCTTCTCATTAATACTGGTAGTATGATAAACTGCTAAAGCATCGCCAGTAAGTAACCTGGATAAATATGTGCAATACAGTGTTTTATCCACGTTATAAGACCTACAAGTGGCCTCAAATCTATCTAGGAAAAATATTACGTCATCCGACGGGGGATTAAATTTAGGTAATTTAAGGTGAATTTCCTTAAAATGATCATGTCTGGATGAAGTTTGGCTTTCAAAAGTTCTCTGAGAATTAGCTTCCTGAGTTAACCTAAGTCTCTCATATTCTGACTCTGCTAATTTTAGTTCATGCTGTCGTTTTTTATCATTCTCTTCCATCTCAAGCTGAAGTCGTTTTGTATTTTGTTCAGCTATTAATCTTCTTTCTTCCATTTCCTTTTGTTTAACTTCCATTTCCTTTTGTTTAACTTCCATTTCCTTTTGTTTAACTTCCATCTCAATTTTAAGTCTTTCTTCAGCCTCCCTTTGCTTCTGTTCTGCCTCTCGCTGAAATCGTTTCTCTTCTAATTCAGCGGCTAATCTCATTTTTTTCTCCTCTTCCTCAGCTATAAATGTCCTCTTCTTTTCATCCTCCTCAGCAATCATTTTCCTCCTCAGTTAATCTCATTTTTTTCTCATTCTCCTCAGATTCAGTCCGTTTTTGATCTGCCTCAAATTGAAGTTTTTCTAGTCTTAAAGTTTCTAACTTTCTCTGTTCGGCTTCTATTTCTTGAGCTTTCTTATATTCTGCAAGTGCAAATGCTTTTGCTTCATCAGGAGCCATCTGAAGAGCTTTTGCTTGCTTAATGAAATAATCTAGTGAATACATTATGCTTCATAATAATAATAATAATAAATTCTTTAAGCGCCAAACACGGCGCATAAGGCAGAAACCAGTGCTCTCCAGGTTGTTCGTTGTGACGCCACTCCTCTTAGCTCTTGCACATTATTTAGGCCCAACGTTCTTCCTTCTCTTATTATTGTTCTTCTGAGTGTTTCTTTTGGTCTTCCTTTTTTCCGCTTACCCTCAGGAACCCAAGTGAGCGCCTGTAGTGGTATTCTGTTGTTTTGCATTCGTAGGACATGACCGATATATGACCATCGTCTTTTCCTTATATAGTCGGAGACATATTTCTGCCTAGAGTCTTCTCTTATTTGTCGATTAGTCTTGAATTCTTTCCAACTGATGTTCATGAGTTTTCTAAGACATTTGTTCTCGAATGTATTCAGCTTGTTCTCCAATGATTTTGTTATTTTCCAACTCTCACAGCCGTATGTTAACACTGAGATAACATTTGAATTAAACAGACGAAGCTTGGTATGTATATTCAATGATCGTAATTTCCAAATGTTAGATAATCTATTGAAGGCGCTAGCTGCCAAAGCAATTCTAGTATGGATTTCTCTTGTTGTGTCACCATCCTGAGTCATTTTACTGCCTAAATAATTGAAACTTTCAACTTTCTGTAGTTTTTCCCCGTTCAAGATGATATCAAAGGTCTCGTTAGAAAAGTTCATAGCTTTAGTTTTAGAGGCATTTATTTGGAGACCAATTTTAACCGAGAGATGACACAAATTATTTATTGCTTCTTGGGATTGTCTTGGTGTTGAACTTAAGAATGCTACATCATCTGCGAAATCCAGGTCCCCCAGGAATTTTCCATTTGTCCATTTTATACCCAATTGTTCATTGTGGGTATAGTTTCTCATAACCCAATCAATAGCTATTCCAAAAAGTAGTGGTGACATAATACAGCCTTGTTTCACCCCTGTTTCTACTGTAAACCATTCTGTATTCCCTTTATTTGTTCTAACACAACATCTTGCATTGTCATATAGCGCTTTGATTATATTCACATATTTTGTTGGAAAAACCATAGATTGTAAGTATCTTCCACAATGATGGGCGGTGTAGACTATCAAAGGCTTTTTGAAAATCGACGAAGGTGATAATAAGTGGCGATTGCCTTTCCACTGATTCTTCTATAATTGTTCTTAGTGTGAATATTTGATCAATACATGATCGTTTCGGCCTGAAACCCGCTTGTTCTTCTCTGATCTTTTCGTCAGCATGCAATTTAAGTCTTTCTAACATCATGCAACATAATAATTTTCCAGGTACTGATAATAGAGATATACCACGCCAGTTATTACAGTCTGATAGATCACCTTTCTTCGGTAACTTTACAATAATACTGTCTTTCCATTGTTGTGGTGGTTGTTCTTCTCTCCATACTTCATTTATAATATCTAAAATTCTCAAGAGGTTGTTGTCATTAACTGCTTTAATCATTTCCCCTGAAATTTCGTCAACTCCAGCAGCTTTAAAATTTTTTAATCTTTTAAACGGCTTGTTTGATCTCGTCTCGCGTTGAATTCATCGCAAGTTATTGGCAAAGTGGTTGTTGGATGTTTCATTATTAAAATCAGGTGTTTACTGTTGGTGGTGGTCTGTTTAGCACCTCCATGAAGTGCTCAGCCCATCTCTTCATTTGTTCTTTTTCTGTTGGTATTGAATTCCCTAATTTACCTTTAACAGGTGTTTCCATAGCAGTAGGCTGGTGACATAGTTGTTTTGTAATTTGATAAAGGCACCTACTATTACCAGTTCTTGCAGCATTTTCAGCTTCTACGGCCAGTTCATTGATGAAATGTCTTTTATCTCTTCGAGTTTTTGTCTTCACTTCTTTATTTAACAAGTTATAAGTTAGTTTGCAAGATTCAACTGCATTATGTGTACTTGCCGCTAGTAGTTTAAGTTTTGCTGTTTTCCTTTCTTGTATTTTATCCCAAGTATCTTCTCTCATCCATTTTTTCTTTTTATGTACTAGGTATCCGGTGGTCGCTACAGCTGCTTCTGTCATTGCTGTTCTCAGTTGTTCCCATTTAGTATCGATTGTCTTGGTGGTGATATCGTTGTCAATTTTGCCTAAAGCATCGAAATAGTTGTTCATTTTGACATTATATTCCTTCTTTATATCATTTGATTGCAGTCTGTGTACATCTATTCTTCTATTTTTATTCGGTTGGTATAACTTCTTCAGTTTAATTCTCATTTTAGCTATGCAGAGGTTATGATCGCTTCCGATCTCTGCACCTCTGTATGCTCTGACGTCTTGAACTGATGAGCGAAATTTAGCGCTTATGCAGAAGTGATCTATCTATCTGGTTCTTAGTTCTGCCATCAGGTGAATTCCATGTTATCTTGTGGATATTCTTATGTGGAAAGATGGTGTCTGCCACAACGAGGTTTGATATTTCACAAAGTTCTAGAAGTCTTTCGCCATTTTGATTCATACAGCCTATGCCATGAGTACCGAGATATCTTTGTACTCCATCGTTGTTGTCACCTACTTTGGCGTTAAAATCACCCATGACTGCTATTATGTCATGCTTGGGTATTGTGTTGATGGTACTTAGAAGTGCTTCATAGAAGTCATCTTTTGTGGTATCAAGAGCGTCGTTAGTTGGTGCATAACATTGTACAATTGAGAGCTTGAAAAATCGTGTCTGAAATCTAGCTAATATTAGCCTCTCATTGATAGGTACCCAGCTGATAAGCGATGCTGCTGCTTTCTGTGTCATTAGGATGGCTACTCCCTCTGTGTGACGATTATCATTACTACCAGAGTATATAATTTGCTTTTTTTCTTCTGAAATATATTTTATGCCCTTCCCCGTCCATCTACACTCGCTGACACCCAATAAGTCCAACTTATAATTATCCATTTCTTTAATTACTTCTTCCAATTTTCCGTCTTGATACATAGTTCTTACATTCCAGTATCCAATTTTAGAAATCTCCTTAGCCCCCAAGATATTAGAGTGAGTCATGTTTACTGTCGAGCCTGGTTCTGTTTCGGTAACAATAGCTTGTTTTACGATAGTGAATTGTTAACTCACTGATCAACCCTCCAATCCAACCGACCGATTCAAGGGTTTCGAGGTCAGTTATAGGAAAATATCTACACCACTAGATACTCTGGTGTATCTCTAATTCTATAATTTAACATAACATGGTGATATCCATCGAAATATACACATTCCTGATGTTTTTCTTTCGGCGTCTAAGGTGAGAAACGAATTTCACCTCCATCTTGGAAGGGTAGTCACAATACTCTTGATTTATAAAATGATAATTAATCAATGTAAATTAATTAACCTTGTTACTATAACAAGTGTTCTTCGTTCCTGTCCTAGAACGGTATATTTTGTTATCATACAATTATGAAATATGTTAATAATCAATACAGTAATTTATGTAATGAAATGTCATGAAAGCAACAACGTGAAAGACAATAGAAACATTACCGACAAGACACGATAATCAAAGACGAGTGAACACAATCGTAGAAATCAACAAAAATAGAAATGTGTAACTAAAATAGAATATCGTAAAAATTTACGATGACAACTACGATCAGATACTCAACAGGACAATTGACAACACAGTGTAAAAACATAGGTTTTGTAAAAAACTGAACGACAGGAAAGGTGAGACGGACGCATAATACAAACAAAATTCATCATAAAACTAAATACGAGTAAAAATAACTACGAGAACAACAATTAAAACTTGACGGAACAGCTAAACAGATACTATTATAAGGAACAATTAGCGATCGGAACTTCGGCAAGGTTTCTAGCCTTGGACCGGAATTATCGCTCAATTGAAACTTACAAGTTGAGCCCTACAGAACGTCTGACGAAGAGCCCGAATTGGCTTCGAGATGGATCTCGTTCGTCAGATCAACCTCCCTACCTCCCACGACGAATGTACAACATATAACATATAACATGGAAAATGTAAAGATGGACATAAGTATAGAAGGCACAGCTAAAAGTAATAAAATGTACAACGAAAGCACGTAATAATGACGAATAGGTGATCCCAAGGCAGTCAGTCACTGTAAAACTTGACGTGGAGGTTGATTGATGACCTTGAGCATTTGGTAACCGTAAGTTGATTATGATTCATCATCACACTAGGTTCCAAGTTTGAGATGTTGTCGCCTTGAAAGTTCAAATCTTCTTTTCAACCGATACTTGGATTGAGTACGTTCCTGTGAAATTATTTATTTCCAGACCACACTGGCATACCATTTACTGTTGGGCATTCATTCTAATGGTAAAGAACTTCGTTACGCGAATGGTTGCAAAGGAACAAAAATGTCAGAAAAATGTTCTTCAAAACGAACTCCAACAAGTAGTGTTTAACTGGTCACTTACTGGCAGCACACAAGTCTGTGATGACTGTACATATATTTTATTTAACGTGACACATACGGAGTGGAACAAGACGATCATAGTTACAGGTGCAAAAGGGTCATACGTCAAAAAATGTTGATAATTACTTTTCAAGTTCATGAAGATTCTCTAACAATTAAATCCTCTTATTCAAGTGACTAAGGATCACTTCCTCTACCATATCATATGTATTGCAGTCAAGTCCGTTGACCTTCTTTCAAGGACGTATCTTATGGCCAACGGATTCATTCTCAAGGAGCAATACTTCTTATCATACTTGTAACAATTCCAGACTTTTTCCATACGATACTTAGGTAGCATATATATATAAAATCCAAACAAAGTCATCCACGACAATACGACCAGGTTAGAGTTCTGTGTTGACTAACCTCTCTATATCCATGCCACGACTTTGGCATTGACGAAAATACGGCATATAAAAACATGTGAAGCATACAAATCAATTAACTTCGTTTACTCGTAGGTATCCTCCCTCTACGGTAATTCAAAAGGGCTAACGACTCCGTCTGTCCATTCTAGGAATGACATACTACGATGAATTCCCGCTAGACCAAAACTAGGAGCGGCCTGATACTTTAATTTAACTCAATAAACATTCGATGTGACATGGGGCGACACTTACTTGATACTTCCACTATTGGCTTCATCATGAATACCAGTAGATATCATTACAAAATAATGGCTTCTTCAAACTTGCCAGATAAATCCAAGAAATATATATCGGACATAAACATGGTCCGAACTGCCCCGTCCAAAACATGACGTCAGAATTCCCCAACTAGGTTACCCGTGCGTCCAAAGCAACTCACACTGCATTGTGCACGTCAGTGCGTGAATCAATCGAACGCACAAATAATATAACTATTTTAAGACTGGTGCGTACATTTGGCAGGACCGAAGACTACCCCCTTTAGGTAATAAATGTACGTAACAATAGGGCATATTTTAAACTTTAGATGAATAAAATTGCTCCAGGAATAACTTAGATAAATAAAATCTTAGTTGTCCTGATTTGCACAAAAGGCAAAATTTACTATATTTTCTGAACTCAAAACACATTCGTTGGGGGAAACCAGCTCGGACGCTCGAGGTCACACTATATATATATATATATATATATATATATATATATAATTATGTGTTTTTCTAGTGATTAATCCACCTGTACGATAGGAAGTGTGTAGATGTGTTAGAAAATTACAGAGTGTTGCTGGTGAACTTACAGGCTTGTGTGTAATTCTGGAGGCAAAGCCAGCCGTGGGAAATATTCAAAATAATTACGAATAATGGCCAAAGTGTGTCTGTAAGTTTGGAAATGTATTTAAAAAAATATTTCTTAATGGAATGAGACACCTACCAGGAACATAAGGAAGGATGAAAGGAATTGGATTACTGTATAGTTTGATATATTACTTAGTAGTTTTATTCACAACCAAATTATTGTAGGGAGGCGGATCATGGGAAAAGGATTATAAATAAGGATATAGAAGAAATTTATGATCACTGAACTAAATTGATTGTTGCTACTATATTTATCTTGTGCATCTGCTAGTACTCTGCCTGAAACTGTCTATCTATCGGACTCCCCCACGCTGCCCTAGCTTGACGTAATTTGCGCGGCTTTGTTCTAGGCCAATGATTCCTCTGCATTTCAATGCAGTTTGATCTCGGCCAATCAAAATTGTAAACAACTCTGACTCATCCTGTTACTGCTAGCCAGTATTACGTACGTGGGAAAAGGTCATTACCTCTATCCCCCATTTAGACAAAGAAACGGGAAATAGTGCTCAGCCCTCTACTGCTAAATGAAGCAAAAATGGCCGAAATTATTTAATTCCCGAAAATACGTCTATGTGCACGCAATAGCTTCAAGGAGAAAACACTGGTGAAAATTCTGAACTAGGCTCTAGAAAAATACTGCAACACTTATCTACACAACAAGACTAAACTTGACTACTATTGATACAGAAGAAACATAATGCAGATAACATAAAAGTCCCTTGTAATCCCTCCTAGAAATAGTGATAGTAATGCAAGGAGAAAAAGACATGGGGCCTATTGAAAAAAATAAATTATAGTAGAGTATCACAATGTCTTCAATCAGAACTGTGACAATATAAAATAGTAAATAATCAGAGAGAAACCATCCAAGCAAGACTTTCTCCATAGTGATAGACATTTCCATTCAGTGAAAGACTTTGTTGAAATTTTTATTATTTATTTAATGTTGTCATATCATTTCTTTTAAAACTTTTCAAACAGAAAAGAGAAACTGTACAAATTAAATTGTAAATATTTACCAGCAGACTTACTTAAATTCTTTAAGGTTAAGTTACAGTCTTTGTTGGTGAAATAAATTACTTAATTACCCCTAGCAGAGTCAATAACAATAATAACCACCATATTAACAGAGGAGGATTTGGAGAGGTAGCAAATAAGGACTAGAGTACTACGAGTACATTACCATCTTCTCTGGGAACTTATACAGCTTGACCTTACCTTTGTTGTCTATACACCCTTACTCTTTTCAGAGAAGCGGGTATTACTGATAAGACCAGACTCTTATCTGGCACTATCCTGGTATCATCTGATATACCTTTATGTCCAGGATATCATATTAAATTCTATAACCATCTACCCTCTCGCGACACCTGTGGATTCCAGAACAAGGACTGCCTTGTAATGCTATCAACAGGTTTCCTCAATGTGTGTCCTATCCATCGCCAGCGTCTTCTTCTCAGCTCTTGTTCACCCGTGTGTTACCGGGGCCCGAAAGTGAAGCAAATAATAGTAACACTGTACCCTACCATGCATGTCGTAAAAAGCGACTAAGGAGGGTTGGGGATGGGCTGGTTACACTATCCCGTAAAAAAAACTTTTTACCACAAAAACGTCAACAAATATATTAATCATGTTTAACTTATTCTTACTAATCACACAGATTATATTTCTTTAACTTGATCTAACTTTTCACATTGGTTATGTTTCTGTACTCTTCTTTATCTTACTGACCCCACAGTTTATGTACTCTTAACCTTGTCCTCAATTGTCGACGTACAAATCATGTTTATGTAAATTACTGATAATTGTCACATAGATTATGTTTCTTTAACTTGATCTTGTTGTACAAATCACGTTTGTTCCAACGCTGTATTATCAGGCATGTAACTTTTCGTAAAGTTATCTTTAAATGGTCACGTCGTACGGATTACGTTTCTTAAACTTGATTTTGTCATATAGATTCTAGTTGCCACCTTCAGTCATAACTAACTATGAGAATGATGAGCCCTTGAGGTGACAACTCTCAGCGCATTTTTTTTTTCCCCCTGGTGTCCCTTTCTTTTCTCTTCTGCTTGTTGTAAGAACTTAGTTTGGCCCAGTCTGAGGTGGCGCCGTAGGGAACATCTCCACTTGGTGCGGTCGGCAGCTTCGTTCTCACAGGCTACTGTATTTATGCCCATTGCCTTTATGTTTCTCTTGCATACATCGTTGTACCTCAGCTGTGGTCGACCGACTGTGTTTCTGCCATCAGCCAGCTGTCCGTAGAAAATATCTTTGGGGATGCCACCATTTTCTATGCGGCAGACATGGTTAAGCTGTGCTGTCTAAGCAGTATACATTCTTTGAAGGCAGCACGTCACAGCACTTTGATATTTACCACTTTAACCTTCCTCGAAGCACTACATACAAATGACATTTCTAGTATGTGATTATGTCGTGCATTTAATGTCTTTCACTTGATCTTGCCTGACTGATTAGTTTTCTCTTATTTTACTTTGACATATATATAACAGGTCAAGGTAGTCCCATAGTAGATATTGCCGTAGGGGAGTGAAGTGTTAGAGACTTCACTATACTAGGTCCAGCATCGAGAGGTGGGGGTGACCAGTTCCCTTCCTCGCTGCCTTTTCCTTCCCTAACTCAAAGTCAGGTACCAACTTACAGCTGGGTAGACTGGAGTGTGTCCGTACCGTGATTCGAACCCTTCACTTTTGCCGCTAGAGACCAGCGCTGTGACGGTATTGCCTCCCCTGCTTTACAGTAGTGGTCCAACAGTGGCCAAAACTCAAGAGTATATGTTATAGGCTTCAATGGAGTCTAACTTTACACAAGATTACTCTCGGCAGAAATGTAGATAGAAGAGTAGTAAAGCTTCTATCACACGGGAGTCTTCACAAGATATTCAGATAAGCGAAAATAATGCTGGCTGTTGCTGAGCACGTTAATTCTATAATCTGCCGACAACTTTTGTGAAGGATTTAAGCACTTATTACTTTCAGCTCGTTTAAGCCACCACCCCTGATTTACTCAGTGGAATTCTTATTATTCTAGTATAGCTCTGTTTAGAGTGTGTGTAGTAATTTGACTGAGACAAACATGCAGTAACTTTAAAATGATTAAATCGAAGTCAAATTTGTAACATTACAAATAACAAAATTTAATAATCACTATAGGTTTTAACAGTTGGAAAATAATTTGAATAGTGGTGGATCAAGAAAGTTATCATCACAGTCTTTAGGGAATGTGAGATATTACAAGAAGTTCAAGTGGCAGCATATATTTGAACTTAGCTGCCAAATGACGGTTCTGCTCCTTCTTATGGGTTGGTTCTTTTCACTCTGCTCGCGCTCGTCTCTGATCAAGGTTGTCGGGGGTAGCTCGTTTCCCAGAAACGTCAAGGAAAGTCTACCACGCGCGTCCTTCGTCTTAAAGCTTAGGCCACGGCTCCCTTCTTGTTCCAGAGATAGTACTTCTTCTGGTACCACCAATAACTATGGTAAAGAATAGAACGAAACGCTCTTCTGAGTATGGCGTTTTCCACCCCATAGTTATTGGTTCCTATCTTCCCATACCACCATCCCAATTACTCAGACTTTACCTTCGATGAAAATTAAATTTAATCCCTCGGGATAAAACTTTCTTTACTTTTAAATAGAATAGCTTTAGCTTTACATGACATTTGAATGAAAAGGTTAATAATACAGATAGAGTCTGTTTACATATACATCTCCACTGATTGAAAAGTGTTCACAATATAAATTGAATATGTTTTCATTTATGTTTACACTGATTGAAAAGTTTGAAACTTTCATTACTTTAAAATGAATATTTTCACATAGACACTTACACTGGTTTAAGCTTGAAAACTTACATTAATTTTAAAGTGACTATGTTTGTAGGGACATTCACACTGATATGAAAATGTAAGTATTATACTTAGAATGTACATCATTTCTTTCATCTTTCCCTCCCTTCTCCACAGGGAACCTGGAACTACTTTATGCTTTTAGTTCTCTTTACGAAACTATCAATAAAGCAATCACCAGCCCGTGAGTGGTGGTTCATGAATCATCATTCTATACGCTGAGGTTGCCAGCCTCAAATGACTTTGACATCCAATAGCGAGTTTCACACATTAAACTTCACGTGGTAATATATACATATATATTGTTAGTTCACATGTTAGTAATAAAATATGAAATGTAAATCACAACTTACGCCAATCCTGGCTACAGACTTGTTGCTCAGATGAATAAAAGAGACGACTCGGTCTCTTAAACGCGTCTGGGGTGTCTTTAATTTGACAATAGATTACCTCTCTGACTCCGTGTGTTTCTTGAGTTTCCTAGTCCCGGTGTTCCTTACTAAAATGTAGAGATTTCCTGTGCTTTGTAAGTCTTATTTGGTTCTCCAGTAAAAGGTCCGGTTGAAAAAAGGAATTAGGAATCTAGTCTTCACTCTGGCGAGGTCTGATGTTGTTTTGCCGAGCGTGAAATTCACAGTGAAATAAAACTGCGAAATGGTCAGACTATATTCCTATCTTCCCACGCATTGTTGTTATGAATCTAATCAGAAAGATCCAAGCATTTCAAATCATGCGGATAGGGTGTGATGATTTCAAAAATATTCCTTCATCGGATACTTTTGAACGTAAGGAAGAGGTCAACTCTCCCATATATGATAATGATATCCCATGCCCTTGTGTACAAACTTACAGACAGATCGGGGAACTCACATGACAACATGTGTAATGCTTATTACTTTATTAGAAAGTAATGTTGTCATAACAAGTCGGCCCGGAAGCGATTATGTCGTCTGCCCACATGTGTCACACAGACAGTAATCTCGTTATCTGTCGTATGAGTACACAAAAACTCCGTGTCTGCCCATCTGGGTTACCAAACGAGTCGTCTTATCAGCGGTTCAATCTAAACACGCCGGCGACTATCTTATCTCGGTTGCTCACCGCAAACCAGGATGACCGGGTAACAAACAGATGACATCACAGAGAAGAGTGCCGAATGATTTGATAAAATCAAATATGTGCTACTTAGCAGAAAAATAACGAAGAAAGAAAGAAAGAAAAGTGCGATAATTGACAGCACATAATAAAAATCAGTACCACAAATGTACTGATACTTCCGGAGAGAAACAAAGATCGATAGGGGCCGCCCCGTTTTGTCACAAGCTCTCTAACCACTCAGTCAATATACTGTTTCTAAAATTTTATCTTAAGATTACATTTATATAATGTGTTCTTGTTCTCCTAGAATTTGTTCTGATTCTGCTTCGTTTGCAACATCTGTCTCATAATGTGGGTGATCTGTCTCTGGTTCTCTCACTACCATACAGTCTCTCCTTTGAAGGGGTAGTGTAGACCATGCTGTCGGTATGTTCTCTCGCGGAGCCGATATTTTTGGAGGACACATTCTACTAGTTGTATAAGTTTCCCACATGGACGCAATGTCTATTTCACTAGTTCTCAATGTATGGAGTTTATTATATGAAAATGTAAGTCTGTAGTGGCCTGTTCTCAGTCTGAAAATTGTCAACTGGTCTCTTCTTGAAAGAGAATTAGTATGCTGTTGTTTTATCCTCACACTCCCTGGTCTCTTTTCCATTTTTCTTTGAAACTATTTTGTGATTGTTGTTTTAATCTATTCACACATTGTCATGTTTACTGACTGCTTTCCTCCTTCTTTCTGCAATTATTTATGTAGTTTATTTTGTTTTCCTTTTTTTCATATATCTTGCACCGATCACAGTCTTCTCGCATATTGTTAAAGGTATAGCCGGTTTCTGTTTGTGTTTCTGCCAGTGTCTAGTTGTTATGGTTGACTAGAGTAGTTATGACTGCCAGTGTCTAGTTGTTATGGTTGACTAGAGTAGTTATGACTGACAGTGTCTAGTTGTTATGGTTGACTAGAGTAGTTATGACTGCCAGTGTCTAGTTGTTATGGTTGACTAGAGTAGTTATGACTGCCAGTGTCTGATATTTATGGTTGACTAGAGTAGTTATGACTACCAGTGTCTAGTTGTTATGGTTGACTAGAGTAGTTATGACTGCCAGTGTCTAGTTGTTATGGTTGACGAGAGTAGTTATGACTACCAGTGTCTAGTTGTTATGGTTGACTAGAGTAGTTATGACTGCCAGTGTCTAGTTGTTATGGTTTACTAGAGTATTTATGACTGGCAGTGTCTAGTTGTTATGGTTGACTAGATTAGTTATGACTGGCAGTGTCTAGTTGTTATGGTCGACTAGAGTAGTTATGACTGCCAGTGTCTAGTTGTTATGGTTGACTAGAGTACTTATGACTGGCAGTGTCTAGTTGTTATGGTTGACTAGAGTAGTTATGACTGCCAGTGTCTAGTTGTTATGGTTGACTAGAGTACTTATGACTGGCAGTGTCTAGTTGTTATGGTTGACTAGAGTAGTTATGACTGCCAGTGTCTAGTTGTTATGGTTGACTAGAGTAGTTATGACTGGCAGTGTCTAGTTGTTATGGTTGACTAGATTAGTTATGACTGGCAGTGTCTAGTTGTTATGGTCGACTAGAGTACTTATGACTGGCAGTCAGTGAATATTTGATCAACATTATAGGGGCTTCTACATTGACACGGTTTTCCATAACGGTTTATCCGGCAGTTTTCAATGCTAGAAAAACTGGCCGGTGGGAACTGAGATATGTGTCCACTCTTTGGTTTCTTGTACAGACCAGCCTCTTACCATTTCTGGAAGTTGATCTTGTCCGTTCAGATTGTTTTCCATAATGTGGTTTTGTCGTACTGATTGTTCTTCTCAGATAGCATAATGTTTAATTAGAAATTTTCAGAAATGTTTATTTATCAAAATGATGGTGCTATCTTTTCCAGACTTGAAAGGTAAAAAAACAATATTAATGTATGTAGACTCAACCATGATCAAGTAGTTTAGGTATTCTACCTCTCTTTACCCACCTCCTCTCCCTCTGACCTTACATTTGCTTCAGATTCAGTTCACTAACCGATTCGATAAATCTAGAAAAGTTCTTTTAACATACAAGTGTCATAGAATACAACAGAATACGTTTTAACGAGAATGCAAACTGGACCCACTATCACTACCTTATCTTGATCTTACTTGCCCCACAGATTATGTCTCTTTAATTTTATCTCATTTATCGCACAAATCATGTTTCTGTCAATCGCTCTTACATATCAGATATATTATGTTTCTTTTATTTGATCTTACTGCGCGCGACGAGCTCTTGTAAGGAAATTAAACATTTAATAGTGATGCAATTACGCAGGTAAGTCTTACTAAAGAAATCGTAGAAATTCTGAATATAGATGGCTGTAAACTGTGTGAATCACGTTTTTAATCTGTTCACTATTATTAAAGTTAGATCGGTTAACTGACCTAATAGAATATGTCAGCTCTTCACGCATGAGAATTTGTATATTTTGGATAAATCAATAAATGATACACATTTGATTTCGTCATTTGTTTTTATTCACTTGGGCGTGACCCTATAAGACATGCTTTTCTTCTTCCTCGTTCGCCCTTCAGACATGTACATTAATGGCTCTAATAAAGGTAGTAGTCAGCCCAAGGTTCCTGACATCTCGTTCGCCCTTCAGACATGTACATTAATGGCTCTAATAAAGGTAGTAGTCAGCCCAAGGTTCCTGACATCTCGTTCGCCCTTCAGACATGTACATTAATGGCTCTAATAAAGGTAGTAGTCAGCCCAAGGTTCCTGACATCTCGTTCGCCCTTCAGACATGTACATTAATGGCTCTAATAAAGGTAGTAGTCAGCCCAAGGTTCCTGACATCTCGTTCGCCCTTCAGACATGTACATTAATGGCTCTAATAAAGGTAGTAGTCAGCCCAAGGTTCCTGACATCTCGTTCGCCCTTCAGACATGTACATTAATGGCTCTAATAAAGGTAGTAGTCAGCCCAAGGTTCCTGACATCTCGTTCGCCCTTCAGACATGTACATTAATGGCTCTAATAATAAAGGTAGTAGTCAGCTCAAGGTTCCTGACATCTCGTTCGCCCTTCAGACATGTACATTAATGGCTCTAATAATAAAGGTAGTAGTCAGCCCAAGGTTCCTGACATCTCGTTCGCCCTTCAGACATGTACATTAATGGCTCTAATAAAGGTAGTAGTCAGCCCAAGGTTCCTGACATCTCGTTCGCCCTTCAGACATGTACATTAATGGCTCTAATAATAAAGGTAGTAGTCAGCCCAAGGTTCCTGACATCTCGTTCGCCCTTCAGACATGTACATTAATGGCTCTAATAAAGGTAGTAGTCAGCCCAAGGTTCCTGACATCTCGTTCGCCCTTCAGACATGTACATTAATGGCTCTAATAAAGGTAGTAGTCAGCCCAAGGTTCCTGACATCTCGTTCGCCCTTCAGACATGTACATTAATGGCTCTAATAATAAAGGTAGTAGTCAGCCCAAGGTTCCTGACATCTCGTTCGCCCTTCAGACATGTACATTAATGGCTCTAATAATAAAGGTAGTAGTCAGCCCAAGGTTCCTGACATCTCAAAACAGTTTTTCGTTGAGAGAAGTGGGTTGTTGCCATATGCCACTCCGTTCACTATTGTATGTTGGACAGGACTGGAGCAGATGTTCGGCTGTTATGGGGCTGGTGCTACAGGAGCAGAGTTGTTTTGGACCAATCGTGTACTTGTAATATAGAATATAGACGGTACTTCAACCAATTGGGACCAGTGCGTAATAGATAACTGATGATAAGCATCATCTTTTATGCGACCTGGGTGTTCTATGTCCCATTTGGACTTGTATATGACTTTTATAGTTGTTTTAGCAATTTCATAAGTTGTCTCTATATCGTTTTCTTGCAGCGCTGCCCCTTCTTTAGCAAGTGTAGTGGTTTTTGATGTTATTGTATGGTTGTTATGTTACCTAGTGTACTGGATGAGGTCAGCTGTGAAGGCTCCTGAGATAAAAGTTTATGTGAGTTACAGAAGGCCCTTCTGCTACCACTTACGACCTCAAACAGACCTATTCTACTATTATGAATGTTAGATACGTTAAAAGTCTAGGGTACTGAATGGTGATGTGTAGGTAATAAAATACACCGACACACACATGTAAATTCTAAGTCTAATAATAATAATAAACTCTATGATACACTGAACTAACACTGGCTGTTATAGTTTAAGTTTGAAAATTTTTTAAATTTATTAGTCCTGAACCAATTGTTTCTTTTGGTAAGAACTTATGAAATAATATGTATTTATCAATAAAATGCAATTTGTGCCATGTGTCAACACTCTATTTACTGCGCCACTCTTACACACAACACCACAAAACAACATTACACAGATTGGGTCAGATCTCTCTGACCAACTTAGCACATCTCACCCAGTTGTTATCAATTAGTACCAGTTTCCCAAGACTGCATTGCATCCGAAATATGTTCAATAGTTTCCTCTTCCATTCAATAAGGTGGGTGATATGTTCCCACTGATCTCAATTATAGATCCTCCTTCCATAGTCTTAGATAGGTTTTCATATATTATTTGGTTGTCTCTAGGCCCTGGACTGCTGCTGGGGACCTAGAGCAAGCACTCACTTGTCGTAATCATTTTTCATGATATGGCAGTATCAATCACTCAAAAATATTAAAATAAACAAGATAAATGCTTTTTCCCTTACCACAATACAGAATTGAGAACACAGTTACTTAGTACTAGCAAAACTCAGCTGAGCTGCTGGCTAGATTAGGGCGTCCCACTGATTTTTATTTAATAATTCCGGGAAATCACCTCTAGCAGTAACGTACTGTGTCAATGGACAGTCTTCTTTAAAATGGCACAAACGTGCGTCTCTCATTCAATAATATAAATACTTCTGTCCAATCAACGGACTTCCCCTCTAACTTTTTCAAATATTCAAACTAAAAGTCAAATTTCAGTCCAGTCTCAGTCTAGTATGTAGTATTTTTCCCAAAATTACACTTGTTTTTTGGACTAACTACATGAAAAAACTACACAAACCTGCCCCACTAAGTTATTTTTAGCTACTATCCTCCGACTTTGCCCCCTAGTTCATCTGCAGTTTGATTTCTGCATTTTTAGGCTCAAGGACGCCAAAAATGTAACTTTAGTGAAAATATACACAAAAAACTGTTCGCTAGTCTGATTTGAACAATACAGTCTTTCGCCAATATCTTCCGTGTTATCTGTCCGTCTGTGTAATTAAAAGTATATTATTTGTCAGCTTAAGATGGGCTATCAAACTAGCTAGGTTTTATTTTCATAAACTTATTATTAAAGAAAAACCTACTTTTCTCAAGGTTAGTTTTTGAAATTTGTTTTTTGAACCTTCGGGTAGGGCATTTGCCGCTATATTCAAACAAAACAACTAATTACCGTAAAACGTCCAAGATACGACTGTTTCTAACAAGAGCTAAGGTCGTTTTTCTACCAATTCCTTACATTGTGTCAACTAGTGTCGTGATTTTTCCTTTAAACTACAAATTGCGTCCTTTTGCCTTTTAGATTCAAACACGTGTTCCGACCGTCATAATTTTTTTTTCTTTTATCTCCGTTTCCCTCCCGTCTAAAAGGGTAAACCGTTTAGTCTGCATGTTCCAACTAGTTAGTTTCAATGGCGGTAGAAAGCGCTGGCGTAGGTGAAGAAGCCTCGGCATATCTTGCATGTATTTTTATCCCTACGTGTTATTTTACCCGTTATCTTTATAATTGGAGATATTTTAACGTTGTATCACTGTATTTTTCACCGAAGCAAGTTTATCTGCCTCTTCGTTGCCCGAAATGTTACAGTGGGCTGGTATCCACCGGACCGTGCACTTGTTGAAGACATGCTCACGGGTTAGGAAAAAAAACACACACACATATCACATCAACAATGCGGTGTGAATGCTATTAACCTAAAGTGATTACGTGGATGTTAAACTGTAATCTCCAATAACACTTCTACCAGCATGTAACACCGTATGTCTAAAATTACATAATAATGTGTAATGTTAACCCGTGCAGTTGTGAAAATTGTGGACCTGAGGACGAATGTTTGTGCAGGATTGTTCGCAAAGGCGATAGGGCAGATGATTACACATACAGGGACATGCGTTGTGTATGATTTCATTATGATATACCTGTCAAGAAATCCAGATAAAGATAACTTGATCTATACGTTTGTTTGGTTTTTTTCTTTTGGTTTTGTTTAGAAAACACATTGTCAACATTGAGTTTTTAATTACAATACTAGCCTGTGAATGTTCAGACTTTGAATGGAGGAATAGAAATTATTCAGTAGCACAATGTGTTTTCTAAATAAAACCAAACAAACAAACAAACAAACTTATAGACTCACAGTCTGGTTGGGCGATAGGATTTTGAGTCAAGCAACGGGTGTGGCGAATTTCATGACCCATTCGCCACATCAAATGAAAAAAAGATTCCCAATTAATTATATTAAATGGGAAATTCCGAAATTCCTTTAAATGACTGCATTCAGTGATTATTCTTGAACTGAGCTGATGAAATCTCGGTTGAAAAAAAAAAAAAAAAGAAGCAAACACCGACCTACAGAACTACATCATCAAACAAGTGGGAAGTATGTTATCTACTGTGCATATTTCACTATGTGCTGGAAATATCAGTGTGAAAAAAAATTCAAAGAGTGTTTGTCATTACATTTTCGTTTATTACTATGCCAGGTCTAATAATCATATTCGCTACACTTTTATTGCCATTTCGCCACATGTGTTGATTGCCGAATGCATTGCCTACCCCTGGCTCACAGTTATTAACATTAGTAGACTGACACATTCTCTCCCCCACCCCAGTGGTTTCCGGGCAGAGCCGGATTAAGGCCAACTGATGCGCTAAGCTTAGCTCAACAATGGTGCCCCCTCAGCCCTTCCATTTTGTAACTGACAATACATTAATACTCAATAAGTGCTGAATGTGAAATAAGAGACTGAAAATTCAGTTTTGTTCCAAGCTATATTAAATATAATCTTGTTGTTAAATTTTATTCATTTAACACTAAATGCAGTAAGCAATATAAGCAAATTATTTTCTTATATCTGCAAATTTTCAACACTTTATTTATTTTGTAAACAAAATTGTTATAAGGGAAAAATGCAAATACACAAATTTATTGAAAATGATTCTGTCTATTGAAATAAATGTAGGTAAATTTTAAAAAAATATTCTAATGAAGAAATGTCATTATTTGTACGAAACAAAACATCTTTAATTCAATTCCATTGCTGTCTAACCTTGAAGGTACATAGCATTTCAGCATACACGGATCAAAATATGCAAAATAATGTTTATTGTTGCCTACTTATAATAACTTTATTTATACTTTAAAAGGTTTTCTCCTACTTTTTTTAAATTGCAAAGTCTTTGATCAAGTCCTCAAAACTAATCTGACGTAACAAATCTTCTCTATACATAGCAGAGACAAGGCATCCAGCCTGTCTTGTCGCATAGTTGTTCTGTTGGGATTTTGAATATGAACTGAGAAAATGAACGCTCAGCTGTGCAATTTGTGACCATTAATGTTAAAAATATACGCAAGCCAATGTCTACATTTGGAAACGCACACTCAATGTTGTCTTCTACAATTATTTTATAAAGTTCAGCATGACTGAATCTTGTTTGTTCAATTTTTGTTGCACTGAACTTATGGCGCACATATAAGTGAAACTGCTGAAGCTCAGCAGAGAAATTAGTGTTCTAGTCCTCTGGGTAAGCATCAATTAGCTTTTGACAACACTGAGAGTACCTTTCAGTTTCAGTAGATGATGAAGTGACATTATTTGGCACATCATTTAGAAAAGAAAATCTGTCCGCTTTTTTTTTTGTCCATCTCTCATATTCTTCTCATCTGAGATTCTAGTTTGTCAACAATTGTGTAAACAGTAGTGATACGAAATTTATCTCTGGCATTCAGATATACTTCTGGTGCATCTCCGTCATTGGGTACCTTCTTTCTGATACGTTTACGACTTTGAGCTGCATTGTAATCAACATCTGGTAGTATTTCCTTTGCAATTGCTTCAACTATTTCAAAGTCATCTCTTGAAGTGCGCAGTTGGTCAGCTAATGACCCATACAGATCTGCACATGTTTTTAAGTTCACATCCTCATTTTGCAGAACTTGAACATTTTGCAAAATCTCATCCCAAAGGATCAACATAAAAACAAACTCTAGCTCTTGCATCTTATTTGCAATATTGTCTGCTTCTCTTTTAGTGTCTCCCTTTTGTGATTGGTCATCAGCTAGACATTCTAAAGATTCCAGAATCTTGAAAAAAGACTTCAGAATTGCTGCTGTTGCCATAGAATGTGCCTCCCATCTGGTATCAGAGAGGGATTTTAACACATATTCATTTCCAATACAAACTTTAAGAATTTCCCACGGCTGGTTGAGGCTAAAAAAAAATGTATAGAGTATTTGCACTGTAGAGAAGAAATTAACTGCCACTTGACAGCAGTCAACAGCACTTCGGCCTACCAGATTTAGTGAATGGGCTGCACAGGGCACATATATGGCAAACTTATTTTCTTCTAAAATTGTTTGCTGCATCCCCTTATAACGCCCAGACATGTTAGCACCGTTGTCGTAGGACTGACCCCTACATTGTGTTGCTGCATCCTCTTATAACGCCTAGACATGTTAGCAGCGTTGTCGTAGGACTGACCCCTACATTTTGAAAAAAAATTAGTTTGCAAACTTCACGTAAGTACTGCAACACTTGCTTTGCCATTTCCTCACCGGTATGGCTTTTAGGTTCCAAAAAGGTTAAAAAGCGTTCAATAGGCTGCTCATCTTTTAAGTATCGAAGTACAACACTTAACTGATCTATATGTGATAGATCTGGTGTCGAGTCAACTGACAAACTAAAATAACCAGAAGAATTTACTTCGTCAATAATGAGCGCGTGGACCTTTTGAGCCATTAGTTAAATGAGTTCCTCACAGATGGTTTTGGACAGGTAAGAAGGATTTCTTTTTCCAGAATTCCCATATTTCGAAATGTGCCCTGCCAAAAATGGATCAAACTGGCTTATGAGCTCAAGCAGCCCTAAAAAATTCCAATTCTGCAATGACCCAAATCTTTCATCTGTTCCTCGAAAAGCCATGCCACGTTCAACTATCGTACGAATAACAGCTATTACACGCCTCAAGACATGTTCCCAGTAATTGCACTCTTCTTTAATTTGTTGTTCCAACTGTTGTCCCAAGCCCAAACCTTGTCTGCGAGTTAAGTATGTTAGCATAGAGTCTCGGTGAGTACTGCTTCTTTCATGATGATCAATTACAATAGTCTTTCGCCAGTCACTGAACCCTTCTCTTTTAACAAAACGCGAGGAACTTTTAGGAGCAAAACGTTTACAAACAAAACCTGTTGATGGTGAATACAGTAACCACTCTCTCTTGTATTGCTTACCATTGGCTTTTGCCCCAAAGAAAAGTTTTTGTGAACAGTATCTTGCTGGTTTGCCACTATTGAAAGTCCGGTAAGATTTGTCAAATGGCCCATTGTGGTGTTGACAGTCACTGGGTCCACAAGCAATCCAATAAGCCACATCATCAGCAGAGAAATCGAGCCACAACCCTGGTTCTTTTGCTTTATTTGCTTCATCTTTTGCAGACTGAATCATTTCACCATGGTCTAGTAGACTTTCATTTTCATAAATGATTTCAACTTCAGTCTGTCTTGTAAAGCAACTTGCATCAACATCTGCAGTAGAGACATCAAGAGAATTTATAGGCAGCGTGAGATCAGTAGTGAGACATGTGCTAGTTGAACTAGCTTGTGACACCACTATTGACCTCAACGTCATCATGATATTAGGACCTTGAAGTGAACAAAAGTGGTAGTGGTGTCCACTTCTGATGACGGAGATTGGTTTTGATCCGGAAGGTCATGTTGTGTAACTTGTGTGAACAAATTAGTCAGCTTTCCAGTCTTGGCCACTAAATCCAAAGCATTCTGTTGGTTCGTTTTTGCTAGTTTTCTCTTTTGTGCACCACTTAATTGAACACGTTTCATCTTGGGGTATGAAAAATACAGAAGTAAAAATAAAAACAAAAACACAAAAAAATAAGGATCATATATATTTGTAAGGATTAGAAAAACACTGAAATTCATGCAGAAAAACGTTAGTAAGACATTCAAACATACTGAACTCTAAGATAATGGATAATTTGGAACTCAATGAAATGACTTTGGAAATTCACTAAAGCTTTGCAACCTGTACATGCTTTAAGAACAATATAGCATAGCATAAGTTTCTAATTTTCAAGGTGTTTTATGACGATCAGTGTTACTCATGACTGTTTTGCGTAAGCAATGTAAACTGCGGATTACAGCACTCAATAGTTAACAACACTCAATAGCTATATCAAGACACAGACCATCACATACCTCTACTGGCAGTGGCTGCCGCACAACTGTCACTGATTCACGGCTGAGCGAGCAGCGAACCATTGAGGTTGTTCCGTGTGGAAGTTGCCAGATTCTAATTTTGTTGTATTCCAAAGTTAAAATATATCATGAACCTCTTCAATACTATAATAATATTAATAGTATGATAGTACTATTTCTGGGAGAATAGGTCCTGGAGCAGGTCGACCACTTTAAATACCTCGGAGCTATTATAGACCGAAAAGGAGGCATCAAAGAAGAGTTGGCCACTCGAAAAGCAGCAGCTGGGAGACTTTTTCAGGCCATAAATCGAGGATTCCTCAGCAAGAGAGATGTTGGTAAGAAAACGAAGATGGCTGTATACCGCACCACCTATGTCCCAGTCTTGACATATGGATGCGAGTCATGGGCAATGACTACAACCCACAAAAGCCAGATCCAAACCTCAGAAATGAGGTATCTGAGGAAGGTGGTTGAAGTAACAAGAAGAGACATGGTCCGCAACCAGACGATACGTCAAGGCCTAAAATCCCACCCCCTGCAGACCCAAGTAGAACAGTCCCAACTAAGATGATTTGGCCATGTCTGCAGAATGGGAGAAGATCGGCTACCACGACAAGCATGGGAAACAAAGAGCCAGGGATCCAGACCCCCAGGACGACCCAGAGTCCGCTGGGAGGACAACATTAGACAATCTTTGAAGGACCGAGGTCTAGAATGGAACCAGATCAGGAGGAAGACAGCCAAAAGGATAGTCTGGCGCTATCTCTTCCAAACCTCTACACCTCACGGTAGAAGGGGAACAACTAAGTTAGTAAGTAAGTAGTCCTATTTTATTATTATTATTATTGTTGTTGTTTATAAATATATATATTTTGTCATTTATTGCGAGGCCCCCTTTTTGCGGGCATTGGTTCAGCTGCACCATTTGCATCCGGCAGGCGGCACTGGAAAAAACTCTGTGGTTCCCCCTTCCCTCCTCCACCCTTCCGTTGATGCCCTAAGCACGTGCTTATATTGCTTAATGGTTAATCCAGCGCTGTTTCCGTGGTTCCCTCTGGAGAGAACGGAAGAGTAGTATAACATTGCAGGCATGTCGTAAAGATGCGACTAATATGAGGTTTTGAATGGGAAGACAGCCTCATCATGTAAAAACAAATTGCTAAAAAAAAAAAACCACAACCGCAGGAGTGCATGAAGTACTTTGGCGCCAGTTTCACAACGGCGGTGCTGCCTACATCTGTCTTAAAGAGTGAAGGGGAAGAGAGGAAGAACACGATACTTCAAATTTAGAATATGAAAATGCATTTTTCCGTTCTGTCTTCTCTCTTCATTTTCTTCAATGACCCTCTACATGTCCAAAATATCGTTACACACCTTCTGTGTCTGTTCCCACATATGTGTATGTCTGTGTCCACTTCCTTCTTCCTCTCTGAACATCATTCTGTGTCTGTTCCCACATATGTTATGCCTCTGTCACACTTCCTTCTGTCTTTTTCCCGCTTTCTTCGGTCTCTCTACACGTCAGTTTGTGTATATTCTTACTGCTTTTTAGTCCCTGTAGCGAGATTCTTTCCTCTACTGTGCAGTAGTGGTCCAACACTTGCCAAACTCTGAGTAAAGGATGAGGGTTTTGAAGGGTACCAAACCTCGCTCAAGATTATTCTTGGCAGAGATAAAAATAGAAGAATGATGCTTCTATTTAGGGAACCTCAAAGGAATTTTACAGAAAGGCATGTGTAACAACTGAGATCATCTAAGCCGTTTTAAACTTATTATTCTCCGCCCCTACTGTGAGGAAACGTTTCGACTCGCATTTCTGAACACCCAGTTGAAGGCGATTCAGCAACTAATAATTTACTATCTCTGTGTATTTTAAGAAAAAACTGACTCATACGGGTGCAAATTCACTCAATAATGATTAATTTAACGATTGATTTATCTTTACATATAACCAGGTTTCATAATCAGTTATTGGTTTCATATCATCATAACCCTCCACTCCCAAAGGAGCACAGGCCTTCAACCTGCCAAGTCCTCCTATAACGTGCCATCATCTCAAGTTCTTTCTACGTTCTCCTCATCATTTTCATCGCTGTTTCCAGCTCTCTTCTCCATGTGCTTCTTGGTCTACCTCTGCCTCTCTTGCCCTGGGGGTTCTAGAACAAGGACTGCCTTGTAATGCTATCAACAGGTTTTCTCAGTGTGTGTCCTATCCATCGCCATCGTCTTCTTCTCATCTCCACTGGCACTTGTCTAGTTCTTGTCATCAGTTCCACGTTGGTAACCTTGTCATACCATTTTAATTCCTCTATTCTATGCAAGCACCCATTCATGAAAGTCTGTAGCGTTTTGGTTGTTGTCTTTGTTGTTCTCCATGTCTCAGAGCCATACAATAGGACTCACTTCACATTTGAGTTGAAGATTCTTATTTTCGTGTTGGATCCGATTTCTCTTGATCTCCATATATTTCCCAATGCAATGAAAGCTCCTCTTGCTTTTTTGTATTCTTAGTTTGATATCACTGTCTGTCCCTCCAACGTTGTCTATATTGCTGCCAAGATATGTGTACGATTCTACATCTTGTATTGGTGTTTCTTCAAGTTCAACCCTGTTATCATTACTTGCATTTATTCTCATTATTTTTATCTTTTCCCTGTGTATTTTCAGACCCAATTGCTGTGACCTCTCATCGAGTGTTTTCAATTTGTCCTGCATCTGATTACGGTTATGGGACAGAAGAGCCAAGTCATCAGCAAAATCCAGATCATCCAGCTGCTTAGTCAGAGTCCACTGGATTCCATTTCTGTTGAGTGTTGTCGATGATCTCATTACCCAGTCTATTGCTAGTAAGAAAAGAAATGGAGACAAGAGGCATCCATGTCGCACTCCTGTTCTTATCCTAAACGGTTCCGTAAGCTGTCCTTCGTGAAGAACTCTGCATGTCATGTCTTCACATGTTTTCTTTATTATTGGTTTAACAAGATAAAATAAATAAAGTTATTTTAGCAAGGAAAACAAACAATTAATTTTTATCATCACGGGGTGATTTGGGTGAAAATTTTACAGTCGATATGCTGTGTCAGTACATTGGAATGTATCTGGCCAGGTGTTGTCAATGATTTGTCGTTGATTTCGGGTTCAATCACTGCTGGTTCCCAGAGGTGTTTTGGACTGTTCCGTCTCTTCAGGAGTCAAATACTGCGGCAGCACATCCCTTGCGGCGAAGCCGGGGTAACTATTTAGGTTGTCAAGTCAAGTGTCTTCAAGACCCGTCTGATGCAGACGTCTAGCATCGAATGCTGGCAACTTGAACCACAAACTAAGAGGAAACAAAATTCCTCTTTTTAAGTATCGGGTCTCATGATATGAACATCAGGCGACCTCCGCTTCTATCCACCATTTCACCTCAGAATTGTGCCCCTATCCCTGAGCATTAAATTTGGACCCATTGAGTCGGATGAAAGTGCTTTTGGACAGCGGAAGACGACAATTGAAACATTATATTGTTACGGTGTTATTTTAAATGACGGCGTCTGCTGGGGTTTAGTAGTGCGCAACGTTTGGGGTCAATAATATTAATAGAATATGTCGATATTTTACGGTATACTGAACGCGAAATACCAACGGGCTGATCACCCGTTTGCCAGTCACTTCGATTACGGAAACAACAGCAGATGGATTGATTTGCCGTTGCCCTAAAGACGCCAATAGGCGTGATGGGAAACAATGGCAAAGAAAACCTATCTGCTGTTGCCCTAAGACGCCACTAGGCGTAATGGCCACTGACTGCTTTGACGGTCAGTGGCTAAGGACGGAAGAAGAAGAAGAAGAACGCGAAATATATGCTAAGATTATGACGTATTCGCGTTGGGAAGGTCACGCTGGGTGACTTGGTTACATTGCCCTTGTTACGCTATCCGTCAAGCAGAGAAGTCGTGTCTGGTATTTCTTCCAAGGAGAGGCCTAGTATATAGCCTAAATATGAATCAATGTAGAACTCAGGGTCAGTTCGGATATTAATCTAAGTATGAGATTATTAAGTAAATTAAATGATGGAAGGAGAATCGTATTATGATTCAATTTGTAGCTGTCAAGAACTCATGCGCTCATTTCTGGCTGTTGACTACAGCAGAGCATGTACATAGCCATGATGTTCATCTGACATATTATTTTGACACGGACAGATACTTACTGGTATTATTTGGAATTCATTGTTATGCTGAACTGTACATGAAGTTTTGTGAATGTCGGATATCGTTTATATGAACGTCAATACATGTGGACTCAGAACAGAAGGCTTGATCTTTTCCTTACGTTTCGGGTTCGGTTCCACAGCTGTTAATGTTTACGTTTTTCAGCACGATAACTCTCCCACAGGGGAAATCAACTAATATACAATATGCAAATCAGAACGTCGAAGGGATGTTCTGGTGGTCAGAGCTAACCATCAATAACAAACATTAACTATGTCAAGAGAGTGACTTTAATATTCAATAAATAATATAAGAACAAGGAACCGCAGCACCCGTCACAACTGGTGGCCATTAGTGGTCTTGAAACTTTTCAAAAGAGCGAACCTCAAAGAAATAAAACATTTTTCCTTTCGAGCCGAAATGGACATTTTTATTCGAAAACACCGGTGACGTCATGCCCTTGACAACAGTATGAACGGTTGCAAAAGCCAGGAACAATCAATTCGCTTCAAAAAATTGTTTGCAGCTCTCAAACAGCAAATGAAACGTATTGCTAACGTCTTCATTGTTTCAAACAAGCTTGCGAGTCTGTTGGCGAAGCAGATAACGTACTGAATTACTGCCAAAAAAAGATAAGTAACTGATTTTAAACGTTACAATATTTCGTCCTTTTTGTCCGACAACGCCATGTTCTTTTTTTTTTTTAGCCATGTTAAATATTGTTTCTGTCTTTCTACATGTAGTGGGTATGGATGGGCGGCGGATTGAAATCAATTCTATGGCTCCTTGGATGCCACGAACTGATTTTAATTGTTCTTAGGGCCGTGAATTAATCGCATTTCGCGAAGAACGCGTCGAAGACATTACCGGTGATTGTTTCGTTCGGACCTGCATTAATTCACCTTGTATGTTAGGTGTCAAGTTCTGTTAAATAACCGTTGTATTTTACCATATTCAGTTTGATTTTTATTCAGTTACAGTCATATGTTCGTAATCTATCCTGTTTATTCTAATCTGGCTATCTTTAATTTTATTTAAATGTATTGTATTAACGTCAAATGAGTCCTGTGACGTCATTATTCGTAGTGCCAAATATGTTCTTTTACTTCAGTTAACCTTCACCCTTCTATATTTCCGGTTAGTAGACTTGGTTTTATAATATCACTTATTTTTGTGAAAATGTCACTTTTGTATTGTGCTACTGTACTGTAAAGCCTTGGTTAATCATTTGTATTGTCTTCATTAATGTTATGTAATAATAATATTTCTATGAATTGATTTTAATAATATATTTAATTAATTTAATTAATTTTTTGGGAACTTTGATGATGAATCAAGAACATTGCAACAATTTGCAGTGGTGGTTCTAGAAACTAGCAAAGCACTTTATACACGATGAGTAAGGCATAAAATCAAAACTTTATAAGTGCAAGTAAAATTTTATATTAAAATAATTTATTGAATTATTTTTTGGTATTCACACCATGGATAGGTGTTGAATTAAAAAACTATATACATAACATAGTAATTGGTACATTCTTGTGAAGTGTAGACTTGATTAAAAAAGTGTTAAAAATTTTTTTTTTTATTGTATACTTAAACTTAAATATTTCAGCTCCCAATTAATGTATGGCAATAAAATGTTCAGAATGTCAGTGCACATTTATTTTTGAAACATATCTAGAAACTTTTATCACTATCACTTCATAGATGTAATTTTTATGATTTTTTTTCTCAAAGCCACATATGTTTGTAAAAACAACCACTCAAAATGTGTGCAATTTTTCTCTTCATGTTATATTTAAAAAACAGGCAGTAGATACACATTTTATTTAACTAGGTGTTAATGTTATACATTTAAATGTGTGAAATTGACTGGAGAATCTTATGAATTGATTCATATAATTAATTGATATGAATAGGTGTGTGTTATGTTTTGTGAAGTGTAGACTTGATTTTAAAAATGTTTAAAAAATAAAATAAATTTGTATACTTAAATTTAAATATTTCAGCTCCCAATTAATGTATGGCAATAAAATATTAAGAATATCAGTGCACATTTAGTTTGAAACATATCTGGAAACTTTTATCACTATCACTTCATAGATGTAATTTTTATGATTTTTTTCTCAAAACCACATATGTTTGTAAACACAACCGCTCAAAAATGTGTGCAATTTTTCTCTTCAGGTTATATTTAAAAAACTGCAGTAGACACACATTTTATTTAACTAGGTGTTAGTGTTATACATTTAAATGTGTGAAATTGACTGGAGAATCTTATGAATTGATTCATATAATTAATTGATATGAATAGATGTGTGTTATGTCTTGTGAAGTGTATACTTGATTTTAAAAATGTTTAAAAAATAAAATAAAATTGCATACTTAAATTTAAATATTTCAGCTCCCAATTAATATATGGCAATAAAATATTAAGAATATCAGTGCACATTTAGTTTGAAACATATCTAGAAACTTTTATTACTATCACTTCATAGATATAATTTTTATGATTTTTTTTCTCAAAACCACATATGTTTGTAAAAACAACCGCTCAAAATGTGTGCAATTTTTCTCTTCAGGTTATATTTAAAAAACAGGCAGTAGATACACATATTATTTAACTAGGTGTTTATGTTATACATTTAAATGTGTGAAATTGACTGGAGAATCTTATGAATTGATTCATATAATTAATTGATATGAATAGGTGTGTTATGTCTTGTGAAGTGTAGACTTGATTTTAAAAATGTTTAAAAAATAAAATAAAATTGCACACTTAAACTTAAATATTTCAGCTCCCAATTAATATATGGCAATAAAATATTAAGAATATCAGTGCACATTTAGTTTGAAACATATCTAGAAACTTTTATCCCTATTACTTCATAGATGTAATTTTTTTAATTTTTGTTCTCAAAACCACATATGTTTGTAAAAACAACCGCTCAAAATATGTGCAATTTTTCTCTTCAGGTTATATTTTAAAAACAGGCAGTAGATACACATTTTATTTAACTAGGTGTTGATGTTATACATCAACATGTGGGAAATTGACTGAAGAATCTTGTGAAATGCTGTAGATAATTATTTGATGTAGGAAAAGAGTCTGTCATGTTATGTGAAGTGTAGACCTAATAAAAAATAACTGGAAAAAAGATAAATAAACTGTACTCACATATGTCAGCTCCAGTTTAATCCATAGCAGAAAAATCTCAGAATATCAGTGCACATCCATTTTGAAACACAACACATTTTACCACAATCACTTCAAATATATAATTTATATGGTTTTTTTCCTACACCACAAATTTCTGTAAATACCAAACAACTATGACTAATATTATTTACACCAACTATATTCTATCATTTTTGGTTTGACAATGTGCTTCCACTTTGGCCTGAGAAGATACAAGGAAAACCTTGGATTATAATGCTTATATTGCCATCTGCCTTTATACCCTATTACCACTTCATTCAAACTGAGATTTTGGAATGGGTAAAAGGCACTCTGAAATTTTTGCAACAACATGTTCATAAAAGGTTCAATCTTTTCTTTTCCTTGTGAATTTTCATCAGAGGCATGAAGCATTGTATGATATAATGCTTCAAATCTACTTCTTGAAAACATTTGAAGAAACCAAGGAGTATAAAATTCTGCAGATGTAGACCAGTAGTTGCGAATGCGTGGTCTTTTCTGAATCCCAATATTTATTAGGACAGCAATAAACTTATCAAGTTCATGGCGTGTGACTTTGGTCCACCGAGAATACAATGAATATTGTTTCGCAGGATTATTTTGAATAGATTTGAGTCTGGTATAATCATTGATGCACTAGAACATGAAATCTTGAACCTCATCTGTAAACAAAACACTGAAACATTTCAATGGGGTTGACAGGTCAAACCCCTCAGTCACACCTGGTGTTCTCTTTGGACAAAATCGAAATGCATTTTGTGTCATCCCCTCAGCAATTTCTAACCACTCTGGGACATCTTGTGAGGAAGCACCTGCCTCTAGACTTGTGGCAGTTCTCATAGCTTTACTTTTGGTCACAATGGTGTTTTTGCCTCTTTATCCTTCTCCTTTAGTGACTGAAAGTTTTGCTCTTTTTATACCAGCCCTACCTGATGCATGTTCAATCAGCTGATCGACATCGCCCTCAGAATGATCACTTTCATGAATATTCTGACACAAAGTCTTTACAATGTCTTCATTGGAATTACTAAACCTAACTTCTAAAATCCGTGTCGCTCGAGTTATCTTCTGTCCCCTGACAAATTAGCGTCGTGCTTGCTCAGCCGAAAGCAGGTGTTTAGAAGAAGATTCTCGATCCATTTTGTATGTAAACAAAGAAATAGAAATGGATATAAAACACACAATTTTAGCTTCACAAATTTGTTTTTCGCTCACAAACGTCCATAAACATGTCCTGGATGTAATGAAATAATTTAAAAACCAGCTAGTTGCTAGGTATTTATAACTTTTCGTTCAAACTCGACATATATCACACTGGCGCGCCACGCGTCATTGGTCCAAACGGAAGTCCTATCTGGCGCGTGGTGCGCCACTGTGGACGGAAAGAGTTAAATGCAAGTCAACCAGTGATGTTAAATGTGAAAAACTTACGAAGACTTTTGTGTGTCTTCAGTTCATCAGAAGTCTGAGTCTACACGCAACGTGTCTGACGTCTAACCAGAAATAAGTTATCAAAACGGACATTTGGCTAGCAGAATTCGCCATAGGACATCTTTCATTCCTCAATTAAAAAGGAATATTGTCTCACCCACAAGTCATAAGGTGGACGCAGCATTTTTCGTCACCATATACTGCTTGCTCACAAGTTCAATACCGAGTTATCACAAGTTCAATACAGAGTCATCATAAATTCAACTCACTCGAAAGATCATTATTATCTGAAGTCAAGCAAAAGAGCTCAAAAGAGGAATCGCATATTTATACCACGTGCAACACACTCTTAAGCGCATTTTATGAAGCAGACTCGAAAGTATATGAATCACGACTACATACGCAAGATTATGAGTCTACATATCACTAACATTTCGTGAAGATATCCAGTCTGACCAGTACCCTCGGGAGATTAGACAACAGACCTTTTGTTCATATGACAGCTATTAACTGTTGATCAACACTACAGAGATATACTCAAACAGTGAAGGAATATACATAGATATCTCGTCAGCGTTCTCCGTACGACAACAGTATTCATCAGAACGTCCTCAGCTTAGAGATACCCCACTCGACATAACGTATAACAACTTGGGACATTTTATGCATACATGTGAATCCTCATATCAAGGAGAAGCATTTAGAGATACATGGACTATGTAGAGTACTCACCATTTTGGTAACACGTATCATATCACATCATCATTTCACTTTACACCAGTTCATTCTTAATTAACTATTACTTAATTAACTGTAATTTTATTATCTCATCTGTGTGTTTTGTGTGAATCGTCTTTCACCATCATCACGTTCTAACCATTACTAACCCTATATGTGTGGATATTTCATTAATAAACCCAACGATCGGTTGATCATTATCAAGAGTTTGTTAATGTATCACTCGTGCTGTC
The DNA here is from genome assembly GCA_024509875.1 of Oreohelix idahoensis. Lineage (NCBI taxonomy): Eukaryota > Metazoa > Mollusca > Gastropoda > Stylommatophora > Oreohelicidae > Oreohelix > Oreohelix idahoensis. The sequence goes on along the minus strand of JAMPIV010009514.1, from coordinate 381,761 downwards.
GGTGTTACATATTCACCTATAGGAACCTTTCTCTACTCAGATGAGGTTGGGGGCTTTTTCTTTACGGGATCTAAGGGCGGAAGCTAAGGTCGTGGGGAAACAGAACTCTTTCCATAATTAATTAGAAAACACTGTCTAGTGGAAAGCATTCGCATTCCTGTCTTCTTGTCCCTATCTCGAATAGGTCTTTATTCTTTCTTAACGAGCCAATTTCTAGAGACCTTATATCTATATCTCATAGACTATTCCTGGCAAAAACTACTGTAGTAGTTGCCCCAGTGACTCACCACACGACACCAGCTCCACGTGCAACTGTACATTCACAAGCCGGTTATTTATGTCTAATGCAAACCCACTTTGCAATTTTTAGAATTCACTTCTAGTCCTCTGGCTGTATGTAATGGAGTCCTAATTATTACGTATTTCTGGCTGTCTATGGTTTCTCTTTGACAAAAGTGGAAGGCAGTAAGCAGTTTTAAATGCTCTAGGTTATAATCGAAATTTTTGCTCTGTCGCACATGTCTGTCCGTCAAGTTCCTTTGGGTAAAGATCCAATCAGAAGTAATTTAGTTTAGCATACCAATCCTAAACCAATAATGAGGAGGCGTCTGGTTTTGGTAGGGGTTCCCACCCCCTCCCCTTTGTTGAACATTACTACATGACACATAAGATAGGTCCCAATATTCAGGTTTCTCTTGTCCCAGTTTACATAGCATCATGTTGAGGTTTCCGCTGGCACGTTCTACTAACCCACTTCCGACCGGATTATAAGGGCTTATGTAGATGTGATGGTTCCTCAAGATCTTAACGATCTCATCCATTAACAGGTTACGGTATGGGGATCCGTTATCCGTCAAAACTTGTTGAGGGAATCCCAACCGTGTAAATATCTGCACGAGGACTTCTGCGACATGCTTGGCCTCCGTGCATGTTAGCGGTATAGCTTCTGCCCATAAAGTGCATGTGTCGACTAAGGTCAGGATGAACCTGTTCCTTCTTTTAGTCCTTTCTAGGGGTCCTAAAATGTCGATCACAACCCGTTCAAATGGTGTCCCCACTACTGGCATTTCACCCATGGAAACTGCGGGTGTCAAATGCTTGGGTGCCACCCCTTGGCACTTGGCGCAGGATTTTACGTACCTGATAATATCAGAGTTCATTCCTGGCCACCAATAGTGAGTCTGTATTCGCTGATTTGTGGCGTTCTGTCCCATATGTCCACTAAAGGAAAGAGAGTGCCCCATTTCTAAGATTTGGCTTCTGTACTGTTTCGGTACTAGGAGCTGATTAGAACCTTGTTCAGGCTTGCCCGTTCTGCGATAAAGTACGCCATCCTTAGAAAACATTTGTCGTAGATTTTTGAAAGGGGAATTAAGACATAGATTGGTCTCTTCTGAATAGAACTAGAACAAGTGATAGCTCAGTGGGAGATAAGACAAAGAAATAGATTTTCACGAGTGAGATGGTGGAAAATAGGTAGAGAGAAACTTCTCTCATTCAGCCTATCTCTACAACAAGACTTTGTTAGTCAGACAGTCTACCACACTATATATTAATGTATATAGATATCACCCACTCACATCTACACACACACAGGTACGTGACGACAATTAGACGCACAGACGTGAAAACTATATCTATGGAATAGGGATCTTTTGGAACGAGCTGACCGACACACGTGAATAAAGTTTATGTAAATTTTATTTATCATAAAGAACTTCACAACACTAATATATTGAATATCAAATCAAATACAAATAAACATAAGTTAATGAATTAATTAATAAAATAGACTCACAGGTGTAATTCTCCCTCCCTCTGTTGACTCAAGATCCCGTTAGAAGAGAAGTTATTAACCCCCAAAGAGTCAAAAGGTGTTTACGCTAAGGTCTAAGATTTCCCTCTACAATAAAGAACAGAGTTTATACGTTAATCTATTCTGAAAGGGACAGCATTAGCAAAACTTGCATAAAAATACAAAGTTAGTACATGAGTTATACAATGAAAGAATCATTATCCCTGCTTTCTCTCGCTCTGACAGACCTATGATTACAACCATTCACTCTTACCTAATAGGGCTTTCACAACATCTGGAACAATCGTAAGGTACACACAGGCCATCCAGGGTTGGTTATTGGCGAATCAAGCCACAGTTTCTCCAAAGACAATAATTCAAATGATTGGAAACGCTTGATTCGCTACTGGTAGTAGGATGCTGATGATGTCACTTCACTTTTTGTCCAGGTAGTAAAATAATTAAGAGGTCTAATGTTCACAGTGTACAGTAGCTTGGAATCTTCAATCGTTAAATCGAGTGTCAGGTAAATAAATCTGTTCAGGATAAATCTTCTTCACAACACAGTGGTCGTTATTCAGGTAATGTCAATATTTGATTTTGTCACTTCAACTGGCTGAATGTATATGAACTTGGGAAAAGAAATCTGGATATCTATTAATCTAGTTACAATTTATTCTTAATATTCTTGGGGTTGGTACTCTGTCTCTTTCTGGGTGTAAAACACGAGGCCAGACAGGTCACCTTGAAAAAAATCCGATATTTATATAAGAATGTTCTTTTGTAAGGTTATACTCTGATTCATATGGAAGCCGCTGGTAAGGTTTAGGGTTTGACCCAAATACTTCACACAAACTTCTAAGACTATTCTCCAACGAAAAACTAAGAACTTCACTTAATACAAAGGATTCTAGAATTCGAGCTAGATGTCTTTACAGTCTGATGAGTACTGGATAAATTTTAGTTAGAAGGCTGGGGTATATATATGTTCGAAATCAAAGGAAATGACCACTAATCACCGAAAACCAGACTCTCTGCCAGATGTTAGCACCTACGGAGAATTCTTCGTTCAATCTGCAAATCAAAGATCTTTCTCACACTAGAGCCGAAAAACCAGAACTCATGCTCTCTCGCTTAGATCGGCATAACGTAATTTGCTAATCAGTGCAAATTTTACACGTCTGTGCTTCGTATGGGCCATTCCAGTGAGCAATGTCCTTAGATCTTGCGATTCGCCTTGTTTAATTACTTATCAAACGACCGGATTCAGGGAAAGGTAATACAAATTTCTCACCTTGGTTCCCAATATCTACTCAAATAATTTCCCCTGATACTGTCCAACTAAAAATACGTTAAAACTAAACGCCCCCTTCCTCTGTTGCATCACTTTACAACGATTCTCGATCGCTGGCATTTATAATTAAATGTAACCGGCTCACGTTAGCTAATACGTCTACTCGTAAACGTCTAATCAAAGGAAATATCGAACCGCAATAAACTGTGCTAAATTAGAACAAGAGACAGATTCTGTGTGTAGGAGGGTTTAAGTTAACAAAAAGTACGTAGGTGAAAGTCGTGTAAAAGAAAAGTGTAGATAATAGAAAGATATATGAAAATTATTTTCATAATATGTCACACTGGTAAATATCTATCAAAATGTTACTTTCTCATAGTTGTTTATTGCAACAAAGTCTGGGCGGAAACGATTACGTCGTTCATCGTACTTCAAAATCAAGATTGTCACCTTCTGACATCCCTGTTTACCAATAGCTTGGCTTTTCAATATGGCAAAATTAACACATTATCTCAAATGCCATCTGTGGTCCTATTACAAGACTCATCCCACTGGTTTCTGTCACCACTCGCCGTCTGTTTTAAAACTATCAAGACACATTCCACAGTAGTTTGTTCAATCAACCCGTCTGTTAGGAAGCCTTATGCAATCTAGTGCTTGGGGAACAGCTCTATCCGTCTGGCTACACAACGCGTCTGATGTTTTAACCAAACAAGTCGACGGGCCACAAATACAGATCAAACAGTCAGGGCAACCTAGTGGGATGACAAGATAACCTCGATCGATGAAAGCGTAGACAATAGAAAATAAAAAGGTGCACTTAGAAGGGATGATCTAGTAAGTACGGCCGGAGAGGATTGGGAAAGAAAGAAAGAAGGAAAGAATTTAGACGAGAACTTCATCACATCCCCTTTCTCATGTTTCCGTCATCTTCTGTACCTATCCTTGATTTTCACTGTTCTTTCAAAGTTTTTTTTTTCTTGTCCTTCTTTTCACTCCACACAATCTCTCCATTTCTTTACAATTTCTCTTTACTTCTTACATATCTCTCAGTCACTTCCCTCTATGTCTTATATTACTTGTTTTCTTCCATTCTCTCACTACTTTTTTCACTATCTCTTACATGTTCTTCATAATTTGCTTCACTATCTCTCACTGCTTCCTTTACTATTTCTCACTGCTTCCTTCACCACCTCTCATTGCTTCCTTCACCACCTCTCACTGCTTCCTTCACTATCTCTCACTGCTTCATTCACCACCTCTCACTGCTTCCTTCACCACCTCTCACTGCTTCCTTCACTATCTCTCATTGTTTCCTTGACCACCTCTCACTGCTTCCTTGACCACCTCTCACTGCTTCCTTCACTATCTCTCACTGTTTCCGTCACCACCTCTCACTGCTTCCTTCACCACCTCTCACTGCTTCCTTCACCACCTCTCACTGCTTCCTTCACCACCTCTCACTGCTTCCTTCACCACCTCTCACTGCTTCCTTCACCACCTCTCACTGCTTCCTTCACTATCTCGTTGTCGTTTCCTTCAGTGTCTCTTGTTTGCTTCTATCAACATCTCTCATTGCTTCCTTCATTATCATTCATTACTTTCTTCTATATTATCTTTCTTTAGTTCTAAACTATTTCTCTCATCATCTCCTTCCACGTTTTTCCTCAAACTCACTAGCACCGAGTATTAAAACGTAGCAGAAAATAGACAGGCTTAATCGTAACCAAACGACAACAATACAAATTCAGCGTGTAGCAAATGGATAGTGTTACTGAAGTGTTTAACTGTGCATCACTTGGTTTAAGCTTTTGACGAGAATAACAACAAGAAAATATAGCAATAGATTATTGATACATGCTTGAGAATGAGTCTTACATTCAGTATTTTAAGGCACGTGTTGCTGTACCTTGATAAAGTACAAGTCTGTGTCAGAGCGCTTGATTTTGGAAACCACCCAAGCGAATAACACTTATTTTAACTACAACCAATTTTTAGCAATAAAATGGGGGTTTATTTAATGTCTGCCACACATCATTGCCACCAGAAAAAACTCTCGCTGAGTGAAGCAGGAAGCTGTTTGGTCCCACTATTTTAAGGAAGCGTGAAAATATTAGGCACGCTAACACATATCCACATACACGTGCACATATTGCATAACTGTTATTCAAGTATCATGAGAGGACGACTCCTATCATACATATAAGTTTTATTGTCATCTCCAGTATGATATGAAAATACAGACTAGTTCTTGTTTGTACTCTGAAAGCGTTCTGTAACATTCACATAATATTGTTTTATTTCCTCTAGTGTGACCACGAAGGCATGTTTCGACCAGAGAACCTTCACCAACAGTCATAAATTTACTTGAATTTTGCATTTGTCAGACTTCAGAGCTGAAATATCTCAGAGGCGTGCCCTGCAGATTGCGATAAACCTGAGAAGAATTGACAGCAAGTAACATGTCGGCGGTAGAAGAGTTAAGCATAGTGCTTCAGCACGACATCGATGAGCAGTATCAGTATCAGCCAGGAGAAATAGTTAGAGGGAACATCGTTATCAAACTCACAAGACCTACCGCCATACGATCTATTACGGTCAAGGTTGGCTAGTTTTATGTTTGGAACACTTATCATTTTTCATACACTTGCTTATTTTATTTGAAATTCTGCCTTTTAGCTGTTTCCCTCAGGTAGCAATTAACCAAAAAATTGTGTTTAAGTTAACAAAAAATGAGGTACGCTGCACATGTATTGTCTATCGCCAGTCTAATTCTAAACTATCCATTTTTGTGAATATGAGTGTCCAAAAAATCTTGGGTGGTTTTTGTTGGTCTCTGATGCCAAAATGAAAGAATATAATTACAGCTCCTTTAAGTATGTCAATATTAGGCGATTAAAATGACATTTTGTATGAGACTGGCAACCTTGTCATATATTTAAACAATCACATTAAGTGCTTTAGTATTGACATCCTGCACAAAAAAACTGCTGCAGTGATAACCCTGGAGTCGTTAAAGGGCGTATAAATGCAATGCTGAATTATTAAAACTCTTTAAATTGTGACGTCATTGTCTTTGCTAGAGAATTGATAAAGATAAAACTTTATTTCAGGTGTACGGTGAAGGGAACGTCAGCTGGACGAATGAAGACGAAGAAGTATTTCAAGCACAGGAAGTTTACGTGGATGCAGCCAAAGCTGTGGTAGATACTGCCAACCTGGAACCACTCAGTCTGCCCAAGGGCAGTCACGAATTTCCATTCGACTACCTCCTGCCCGACAATATTCCCAGCTCGTACATTGGCAAGTACGGGAACGTGACCTACACCATGAGAGTCACGGTCACTGGGGTCAAATCTGTTGACACTTCAATCTCAAGCGAACCATTTTTGGTGCTTCGTCGATCCCCTCTACCAGCCAAAGTCGAGCAGCCACTAATGTTGGAGGTAGACAAACGCCTGTGGGCATCCTGTACTTTCGGCAAGCTATATGTTAGCGTGACATTAGATAAACAAGGCGGAGTACCAGGAGAGGACATTTTTCTTAAAGCGGAAATAAAAAACCATAGCAGACGCGTCATAACGGCCATGCAAGCCTCGCTAATCATGAATAGCATCTTTCGAGCAAAGAATCGCTCTACAGAGTATCGGCAAGTGGTCAGCAAGAAAAGGGATGAATTCGATGTGTCTCACATGGAAGGAAGAAGATGGACATATGTACGTCTTACACTACCACCATACATCCCCGAGTCGAAGCTGGAACATTGTGATATCATAGAGCTTGACTACATCTTTCAATTCCGGGTAGAGTTATCCGGAGGCTCAGAAATCAAAATGGAAGCTCCAATCTGGATTGGAGCACAACCTCAAGGGCTGGAGGTGCCAGCGGACGAGAAGACAGGTTTAAAAATAAACAGACAGTGGACTGTTAGAGGGACTAAACACATTGGGGATATCGGAGAAAATGGAGCAGAGAAACCAAGGATGGAATATGACGATGGGTGGGGGGTGGAGATCGTGCCAGAGCTTAGGTCAGAATCTGCGGTCACCAACCCCTTGTTTCAGCGAAATAACGTCTTTCAAAAGGGAATGAAAGTCATACCTGAGGAGTTCATCGAGAACACAAAGTTATGATTGCAGGTGTTTAAAGGAAGATGTATACAACTTTCAGATGTCATTTAAAAGGTATTAACGACATAGCAAAATAAATATGAACGCGATGATTAATCCATGTTAAACTGCTCTGTCAATAAAATTGCTTATAGGACAGGTTTTTATAGTATAATCACACACAATCTTGTTAGTGACGGCACAGTATGTAATATTGATAAAAAATTATGAACCATATGTATAACAACAGAATTATATATATGTGTGCGTGTGTAAGTATGTGTGTTTATGTGTGTGCGTGTGTAAGTATGTGTGTATATGTGTGTGCGTGTGTAAGTATGTGTGTTTATGTGTGTGCGTGTGTAAGTATGTGTGTTTATGTGTGCGCGTGTGTAAGTATGTGTGTTTATGTGTGTGCGTGTGTAAGTATGTGTGTTTATGTGTGTGCGTGTGTAAGTATGTGTGTTTATGTGTGTGCGTGTGTAAGTATGTGTGTTTATGTACATACTTTCATTATCACCATTTTTTTTTTGCTCCTTATGGAGTACGGAGTGTACGATTGGTTAAGTGGTTAGAGCGCTTTCCTCTCGCCACAGTTACTGGGATCAAAACCTGGTAGCACCACACTCCAGCCTACCCAGAGGTAAATGGGAACTTGATTCTGCTTGTGAGTTAGGGAAGGAAAACCGCAGCGAGACAGGGAACTGGTCTGCCTACTTCATAAACAAAAGCTGACCTAGTATGGTGAAGTCTTTAACACTTCGCTACCTTACGGCAGTTTCTGCTGTGGGGCTACCTTTACCTTTATGGAACATAAAGCCACCACTGTGTGTATATATATATGTGTGTGTGTGTGTGTGTGTGTGTGTGTGTGTGTGTATGAAAGTGTTCAGAATATCATGAACTGAGAACATGAAGGAATGTCTTGAGTGTAATATTACTATATATTTTATAAACATATATATATTTATATATATATATAGCGAGTATTATATATACATTGTGAATATAATATATACGCTATATATATATATATAGTAAATGGAACCACCAAACGTTTACTTCTATATGTGTGTGTGTGTGTGTGTATGAAAGTGTTCAGAATATCATGAACTGAGAACATGAAGGAATGTCTTGAGTGTAATATTACTAGAAACAGATATGATAGCGAGTATTATGTTGTGAATATAATAAGTACGCTGACAGTAAATGGAACCACCAAACGTTTACTTCTTTCTTTTGCCATGCTTGTTTGTTATGGAACCACCACTGACGTCGGTCTACTATCTGTATACAAGGTACAAGCACTTCATATGCTTTTGTAGTGGTGGTTTCTGTAGAAATTTGTTTGGTTAGTAGCCCCACATTTCTCTCGCTCTGTGTGTGTGTGTGTCTGTCTATCCCCCTGTCTCTTGTTTTCCTTTCATGTAAAAAATATAGGGGCTGCAACTGTTGCTCGCCACTGATGTCTATTTTTGGGCCTACTACGCTCCGCTTAGTCACGTTTTATTAATGCAAAGTACGACGAAAAATTACTATTAATAATCAGGCCTGGAAATCAACATGGGCACCCAACTATTATTACAAGCAAATTATGTGAAGTAATAGAAAAAAGAGGAAGCAGACACAATAATGTATAAAAGATGGTAGAAGGACATGGAAGATCGATCGGTAATAATTTGGCAAACCTATCACTATAAACTGACGTAATCGAGAAGCCCAGTTTCGAGAACCGACTTGAAGAATATGAACGCACCCTTACCGGTGCTATAATTGGCTGTCCGTTAGCGGTAAGAATTATCCTAGTTCTAGTTCTTTACAGCTGAACATCCCTGGTCGTGTTTCCTTTCACGGTTGAATCTCTCAGTGAGACGTTGGCTCCATTCCGATGGTCACTAGTTCGAACCCTAGAGCTCTTCTTCTTTCTTATGAGTGTATACCATTAACCTATTTCTTGTTCATTATTTACTACTTAAAGGGCTAAGTTGTCTCTCAATGTTTATTTGTATTGTACAGTAATGATGTTTACAATTCAACACTTCCAAATATTTATGTGTTGGTGTGCCCATGGACAATGGGAAACTGTCGCAGAAGAGCTACATACTTCCTCCTCCTGCAGCTCCCTTCTTTAAATAATCAAAATGTTTTCAATAAAATTACTCTGTAACAGACTCAAAACAGTTTTAATATTCTTATATTTGAATTTACTTCCAAACTGTGCCTGTGGTTTTTATTGACTTACACAAGTCATGCACAAGAAACACAACGACAATCAATCAGACAGCCAGATTAGCTAAGTTTATACTGACTGAAGTCAAACACAAGAAACACAACCACAGTCTGACAACCAGATTAACTACAGTAGTTTTATACTGACTGAAGTCAAACACAAGAAACAAAACCACAGTCTGACAACCAGATTAACTACAGTAGTTTTACACTGACTGAAGTCAAACACAAAAAACAAAACGACAATCTGACAACCAGGTTAACTGTTCAACCGATCCATTTTCAAAATATTTTCGGCAGAGCTGAGACTGAAACTATGGGGCTGCCACCTGGACATGGGGAGAACTGTGGACTTGATCCCGGCTACAGGCCAGCAAATCTAGCACGACCAATGATATGAGCGCAGAAGAATAATCATGTCAGCAACTTTCACAGCAGACTTAAAAGCTCGTTACACACACTAGTTACCATCATTCTAACATCTTTCAAGGATCAGTATCAACTGATATAAACACAAACAAGTGGGTGTGCAGGCGGAGTAGCAATCATGTTTGCTTAGGAAAGGAATACAATTATCGCTTACATTCAGTTCTTGTTTTCTAAAGAAGTATGAGCTTTCCGTTGATTTTCAACATTCAATATTGGCAGACAATATATCCTTATTAAGATCATCTGTCATGAGACCATTTGGTCCCGGTACCCCTAATGCTTTAGAATGTATCCCGAATGCCCCCCCCCCCCCCCCCCCCCCCCGCTCCGCCTCCACCTGGTTCGCTACCGCCCATTTTCTGAAAGTTTTAATCCTCATAATTTTCCTTTGTGCTTTTTTCCTGAGCATGGAACCCAGCACTGTAGCTGGTCCACATACAAGAAACCTCCATCAAACATTCAATGTTCTTGTAACCATGGTTATTGCCATTTGTTTTACATGAAGAGGTTGCCAGCCCAGTGCACAGCTTCATGTTAGTCGACTTGTACTTGTTAGTCGCCATGTTAGTCGCCATGTTAGTCGCCATGTTAGTCGACTTGTACTTGTTAGTCGCCATGTTAGTCGCCATGTTAGTCGCCATGTTAGTCGCCATGTTAGTCGACTTGTACTTGTTAGTCGCCATGTTAGTCGCCATGTTAGTCGACTTGTACTTGTTAGTCGCCATGTTAGTCGCCATGTTAGTCGCCATGTTAGTCGCCATGTTAGTCGCCATGTTAGTCGACATGTACTTGTTAGTCGCCATGTTAGTCGCCATGTTAGTCGACTTGTACTTGTTAGTCGCCATGTTAGTCGCCATGTTAGTCGCCATGTTAGTCGCCATGTTAGTCGCTATGTTAGTCGACTTGTACTTGTTAGTCGCCATGTTAGTCGCCATGTTAGTCGCCATGTTAGTCGACTTGTACTTGTTAGTCGCCATGTTAGTCGCCATGTTAGTCGCCATGTTAGTCGACTTGTACTTGTTAGTCGCCATGTTAGTCGCCATGTTAGTCGACTTGTACTTGTTAGTCGCCATGTTAGTCGACTTGTACTTGTTAGTCGCCATGTTAGTCGCCATGTTAGTCGACATGTACTTGTTAGTCGCCATGTTAGTCGCCATGTTAGTCGACTTGTACTTGTTAGTCGCCATGTTAGTCGCCATGTTAGTCGCCATGTTAGTCGCCATGTTAGTCGCCATGTTAGTCGCCATGTTAGTCGACTTGTACTTGTTAGTCGCCATGTTAGTCGCCATGTTAGTCGACTTGTACTTGTTAGTCGCCATGTTAGTCACCATGTTAGTCGCCATGTTAGTCGCCATGTTAGTCGACTTGTACTTGTTAGTCGCCATGTTAGTCGCCATGTTAGTCGCCATGTTAGTCGACTTGTACTTGTTAGTCGCTATGTTAGTCGACTTGTACTTGTTAGTCGCTATGTTAGTCGACTTGTACTTGTTAGTCGCCATGTTAGTCGCCATGTTAGTCGCCATGTTAGTCGCCATGTTAGTCGCTATGTTAGTCGACTTGTACTTGTTAGTCGCCATGTTAGTCGCCATGTTAGTCGACTTGTACTTGTTAGTCGCCATGTTAGTCGCCATGTTAGTCGCCATGTTAGTCGACTTGTACTTGTTAGTCGCCATGTTAGTCACCATGTTAGTCGCCATGTTAGTCGCCATGTTAGTCGCCATGTTAGTCGACTTGTACTTGTTATTCGCTATGTTAGTCGACTTGTACTTGTTAGTCGCCATGTTAGTCGCCAAGTTAGTCGCCATGTTAGTCGCTATGTTAGTCGCCATGTTAGTCGCTATGTTAGTCGCCATGTTAGTCGCCATGTTAGTCGCCATGTTAGTCGCCATGTTAGTCGCCATGTTAGTCGACTTGTACTTGTTAGTCACCATGTTAGTCGCTATGTTAGTCGACTTGTACTTGTTAGTCGCCATGTTAGTCACCATGTTAGTCGCCATGTTAGTCGCTATGTTAGTCGACTTGTACTTGTTAGTCGCTATGTTAGTCGCTATGTTAGTCGACTTGTACTTGTTAGTCGCCATGTTAGTCGCCATGTTAGTCGCCTAGGGTACAGTAGTCCTTTTTTTGTCTCTTCAGAGACCCCCCCAGTAACTTCACGGGGCAGTAAACGTTAATACACAGTTTATATTTATTAATATTATTCAGCTTGATTTTTTTCTACAAAATAAATACAATTAAGTCAAGAGTAGTCAGTTTTATAGGGCTTCTTGTGGTATTTGTGTGTGCGTGCGTGCATGCATGCATCCTTCTTGCACTGCAATATATAAGCTAAAGAAAACAAAGTAAACTATAGAACTTTGAAAACACTGTTGGCACAGATTGTGCATGTGTGTATGCAATTCTGACCCCCAAAAAATTGTATTTAACCGTGGTGTATATGTGGTTAGAATTAAGAGTAAACTTTTGATTATAGAAAAAGTGAAACAGCGGGAATATTACTTCGACACAATGTTTTGTTAATGCAATATAATTTTGTTTAAATATTATTTGCATCACTCTCTTGCTACTTTCTATCACTGATTGAAATTTTCATTTGCTGTGTGACTCAATATATGAAGCTCCGTACGGCGAAAAGAAGCTCTCACAAAAAAGTAGAAGAGAAAAGACAACATCGAAAGGAACACCAGGCAAAAAAAAAAAAAAAAAAGCAGCTGAGGGCTATCTTCAGCGACACATTCCCATAGTCAGTTATGACTGAAGGGAGCAATTACTTTTCAGTCCCAGACTGATCTCTGTAAGCAGCATATGGCACTGTGCGATTGAAGACCTTTCGTGATTGCTAAAATGCTAGCTAATTATCAAGCGGCGACACAAGTAACACGACTGGTTTATTATGATGCCTGTGTATTAAACACCCGCCTGGCCATTATGCGTAAAGTAGTGGTTTAAGAGAACTGTGCCACAATTAGAATATATATATATCAGGGCTGAGGTTGTTTTTAAAAAGTACATGCACAGCTTGTGATGCTTGCTTTCTGAAAATTCTTGTGAGGCTCCCTGAAATAGAAGTATCATTCCTCTATTTGTATCTGTGCCAAGAGTAATCTTGAGCGAAGGTTGATACCTTTGAAGACCCTAATTTTTGTACTCATTTTTATAAGTTTAGCCATTGTTGGACCACCATTACAGAGCAGGGGAGACAATCCCATGACTATATGTATATATATTCGCGAGCAGTTTTATTCTAGTTTGCGTGTCTTCCCTTGTTGCTGTCCCCAGCCTACCTGCAAGGCAGCAGGTGGTTTGAAATCAGAGTCTTCGTCTCCTAGTTGTGTTGGCGTTCACGGCTTACGGGCTTCATCTACCCGGAGCTTTCTAGATTTAGGGCACCAGGGACTCACCCCCCGCCTCTTCTCGTGTTAGTAGTAACAGGTCCCACCACAAGAAGGCCAGGAGCTGAGCTTTTGCTGTCAAAGGCTATGTATATCTCATGCTCTATGAGTATTGTAGCGGCAATTGAGAGCTAATCTTCAACTCCACTCCCAGCTGTGACAGCATGTAGGACCCATATCTCAACTTCCACTTGAAAGTTATCAAACAACTTTAAAGCTGAGGGAGAAGCGCTAAAAACAGCTGCACTTACCGTCATGGAAAACAAAGATTTTGCTAGACACAAGATAGTGCTCCTCACAGATTCTCTATCAGTCATCACTTCGCCCAGGAACAATACAAATAACAAATTAGGCAGTCCGATCAGAAGCTCTAATTGAAACCAGCTATAAATTAAAAACAGTAAAAGTACAGTTGATCCTTGCACATTGCAAGATATATGGAAATGAGAAGGTAGAAGTGCAAAACAAGGAGGAAGAAAATCCAAACTGAAGATACGGGCAACAGCACATGAATAGGTCAAATCAATAATAACAAATAACTTGAAAGAAAAATGGCAAACGGTCCGATACTAAAGAAATATACTCTATATTATCAAGTGATAATTTTCAGATTGCGGACTCAAATACCATTTGTTCAACAAACTAAAAATTGTACAGACGGATATGTGTCATTGTGGGGAGGACAAACAGTATAACGTGGCATCCTAGACTGTCGGTTCCATGAGAGGCGCAAAGTGGTAGAGTGGCATTCTCCAACCCAGTTGAGGGAGACACTATATGGTGACGAGAGGTCTTAGAATGTCAGCTTCATAAGAGAGTAGAATGTAGTGCTGCCCCAAGATTTTTCATACTCTACTTATAATAAATAAATAATTACTATTTTTTATAATTATCATTATCTCAAATGAAGCACCGAATACATTTTTATCAGTCGAGAGCAGTAAGGTAGTTGCAGGAGACGTCTTAAGATGCTTTAGCCTAAGCTCATAGAGAACATGCGAGAACAGGTGATGTCAGATGATACGGTTCGAAATCTTCGTAGACCAAGTATAGAAAGCAGTATTCATTGTTATAGTTTATGAGTTTTTAATAGCCTCGTTAATTATGAATTTATTATTATATTAAAATCATTAATTTGTACTTGGTAAAATAAAACAAACTCAACACGGGGTTTTTGTACAATAATAAAAAAAAGATAAGTATTTGAATTACAAACGGTATTAAACTCTTCCATCTAAAGTATTGCATTAAATGACGTGGAAGGAAGTAGTACAAGTATACTTGCCTCAACATTCATAGAAGGAAGAAGGCAATAAAAACAGAAGAAACGATTTGGGCATATGATATGCACTCTGTGCGAGTAATTTACCGGTTTCTGAATATTTTTTTACCAATAAACTTGAAAACTTGATTTTAAAACGCACTCAGTTTGTTTTTAACTTATTTTTTTACTTGTTTTATATGAGTAAAGTTTATGTTGTATATATACTTTATAAGTTTCACATATCGATGAACACTTTAAAATTGTCTGTATCCTTTTCGGTTTGTTAAGAATGTCACATTGGTCAGCAGTTATTGAAAATTTTGCTCTGTTCTCCATTACAAAAACTGTTGAACACAGATATAATAATAATAACATGGGCATTTTGAGCAGCAAAGTATCACTTACAATTAATGTTGTCTCGCGAGAGAATGTTTCAGAAGATAATTGCCAATTTTGACACACACTCTCAGAAAGGTTCGCCACTCCTTGCCCAGATTATCTCAATGTACAGCACATAATTTAAAACAACTGGTAGGCCACGTGTGATGGAATACGTTGATACAGCGATAAAATCCTCCATTTATAAAGATAAAAGTTAAAATAAAATGTAGGGATAAAATATAGTTAAGATACGCTGCTACGTTTTCGCCCACGCCACAAGCGCGTTGATGTTGGTAGACCGTACCATCGTTTTCTAGTGTCATTGAAAAAAACTAGTTATAACATGGAGACACGAAAGGCCTATTCGTTCAGACGGGGTAAGAAACGGAGGAAAAAAAATGATGCCATCTGCACGCGGGGTTGAATCTAAACTAGCATACGCGCGAACTTGTAGCTAGTGGTTTGAAATACGATGTAAAAAGTAAGAACATGTAGTCAATTGGTCACGAAAACAGATTTAGCTCTTGTTTAGAATGACGTAATTCCCACATTTTACGAGAGACTCTCGTATTAAACTTGAAAGTACTGCAAAAAGACATGAATAGGTTGAATATTATATTTTAAAAATGGAATTTCTTATTAATAGGTTTAGAATCACAAAAATTAGCTAGTTTGATAGCCTATCTTTTCCTGACAAATAATATGCTTTCAAATAAAAGGACGAACAGATAAATCGGAAGTTATTGACAAAAGACTGAGTTGTTCGATGCAGACTCGCAAACACATGTTAGTTTGCAGCCACTATAAGTTACATGTTGACGCGTCCTTGAGACGAAGGCAGAAAAAAATTACATGTGGACAAGGGGGAGACAAGGCGGATAGAATCTAAAAATAACTTAGCGTAGAAATCTTAGAAGTGAGTGAGACAAAATTTGTGTAGTTTTTTTTTTTTTGTAGTTGGTCCAAAACCAAGTGCAATTTTGGGAAAACCCAAGTTCGGACCGACCGACAGACAGAAATACACTACACACTAGACCAAAACTGGATCCAAATTGGACATTTATGTCTGAAATTTTAAACTGTAGAGGGGAAGTACTCTCATTGGACGAAATAGTTAATGTTATTGAAAAAGTTTGCCGGCAAGTTGCCATTGTGTTGAAGACTGTCCATACAAGCAGATCGTTGATGCTAAGAAGTTTTTCGTCCATTAACTATATGTGATAATAGTAGTGGGACGCTTTAATCTAGCCAGCAGCTCAGCTGAGTTTGTGCTAATTCAACGTTTCTGTGTATTTCATTGAATTTTGTGGTAAGATTGAACTTATTAACCTTTTATTTAACATTTTAAGGGAGAGATACTGCCATATAGTGAAAAATGATTACGACAAGTAAGTACATATTCTAGGTCCCTAGCCAAGTCTACAAGGCCTAGAAGTTGAAATATAATATGAAAAAAATATCCAAAAATGTAGAATACAGATCTTTATTTCAGGAGATCAGTAGGAACATATCACCCACCTTATTGTATAGAAGAAAGAGATTAATGATAATATTTCAGATGCAGTGCAGCCCTTGGAGGAGAGGAATGGGAACTAGTGTTACCTGTTACATCATTGATGTAGATGTTCTGGATTGGTCAGAGAGATCTGACTCATGTCTTTATTTCATGCCATTGTTGTTTATAATTACGGTGGAATAGGTATTATGCTGAGACTAGCTTAATTATGTGGTTGCAGGGGTTCTTGTCTGGTATTGAGCTGGTGCCAGGTCTCCCAAGTGGTCAACACTGTTTGTAGAACTGCCTGCCTTTTGTAACTCTGAGCCAAGGTGGAGAGAGCTGGAGTTTCATCTATCGTTCCAGGCCAGATAAGTGATTTTGGCCTGGCTTGATTCATCAATCTAGTGTATAATTAAATAACCACATTGTGAACAAGCAAACTATTCCACCTATAAACTGTACAACAACACCAATAAACTTGATAGGTGGGGACATGAGGATGATGTAAATACCCGACCAGACATCGAGAACTATAGAAGAAAAACTCTAGATTTAAAATCAGTATTAGTGAATTTTAAAGTATATGTATAACCATTGCTTCTGTTGTTAATTGATTACTTGTAAATATAATATCATTGATTGTTTTGAGTTGAAAGTCCTGGCTAGAAAATTCTAGGTCAGGACAAAATGAATTTTGGAAAAAATTGTATAATACTACACTTTACACAGAGTGTTAGTCAATTTAATCATAGGAAGTAATATTTGTGTTTGTGGTTGTGTTAGTGTAATAAATTGCCTACACACCATACTTTCATTACCCTAGACATTAGAGTGGAGATCGTAGGTGGTAGTAGCAAGGTACTCTGTAAACTCATCAAAACTGTTATCCTCAGGGACCTTCACAACTGACCTCATTCAGTACACTAAGTCCCCATATAACATCAAAACCCACCACACCAGGGCGAGGGGTGAGTACTTGAACAAGTGATTCAGACTGAAATAACATATACAATTTCAAGTGAGATGTTCAATGCAATAATGAGGCCCACTTATGAACAAAGCATAATTTTAAAAAATTCTTTGTACGCTTTGGTTTATAGCCACAGAAATAACTAAGTGTTTTCTCTTAAGTGAACTTTTCGTAAACCTTTACAAACAGCCGTGGACATTATTCTTACAGACATGACAGCATGAAAGGAAAGAGTGTGTGAAAAACAAGCACAAATATTACTAGCAAATCAAAGTGCCCGAATTTCAGATTGCTGTGCACACAGCTCTAACTTTGTTGTTGTTGTTGGTGCTATTGTCACAGGCATACATGAGGCACTACAGGTGGTTTCTAAATATTTATTACAAATAAGGGAGGGAAACCCTGTACTGATTAATATGAACAAAAACATAATTTTAAAAAATTCTTTGTAAATGAAACAAATATAAAGGTATGTTATCAGGCACTCGCAGGAAATAAAGAAGTAGAACACCAGACAACAGAAAAACAACAGACATGAGTGGCTTTCCCAGGATTTGAACACTGGACCTTCCGTGCGACAACCCCGCCTAGCCATGCAAGCGAATCACACTATCCGCTCTGCCATCTACGCATCATCAAAAAATGATGTTTCAATGGCAGGTCAATAGTGCGAACCACAATACACGACACCAGAAGTCCTCCATGGGCAGTTCAGCCTATTAATGACGCAATCACTTCTGTTGTATTTCTATCAAGCAGTATAGGCCGAATCCAACAAGACCCTTAGGACCTTAATACTGTGTCCAACTAGAACAGTGAGAACAGGATAGTGGGTAGGTTTGGTATTGTACAAACATTTATTACAAATAAGGGAGGGAAACCTGAGGCCTGTAAACAGTAAATTAATATGAAATTAATATGAAACCAATATAAAGGTATGTTATCAGGCACTCGCAGGAAATAAAGAAGTAGAACACCAGACAACAGAAAAACAACAGACATGAGTGGCTTACCCAGGATTTGAACACTGGACCTTCCGTGCGACAACCCCGCCTAGCCATGCAAGCGAATCAACTTTCCGCTTGCCATCTACGCATCATCAAAAAATGATGTTTCAATGCAGGTCAATTGTACACACACCGGAAGTCCTCCACAGTGCCTATTAATGACGCAATCACTTCTGTTGTATTTCTATCAAGCAGTATAGGCCGAATCCAACAAGACCCTTAGGACCTTAATACTGTGTCCAGTAAATGATAGTAGACGTATTTTGGTTTCTAAATAGTGTGAGGAAACGGGTTAATCCAAACAAGGTCTGTGTGATGTGGTGCTCCTTGAACAACTCCTTAATGAAAGCAGATCTTCCAGACATTACTATCAATGGGCACGCAAAAAAAAAAGACAAGGCCTAGCTGAAATATCTTGGAGCAACGTTCGATCGCGGATTATCATACCGTACAGGTACCATGCTGAGCTAATCATTTAGAAGTGCAAGCGAGGACTGGCAGCCATTAAAGCAATGGCCGCAGTGCACCTGGAACAGAGACTACTGTTTCTCGTGTATCATCAGCTTATGATGTCAGTAATCGAGTATGGACGGGAAAAACTCACTCTGCCAACATCCCAATGTGAACAGCTATAACACATTCAAAATGAAGGATGCATATAGTCTTGAGTTGCACGCGAGATACCCCAATTGTGAGGATGAGGTACATGCTTGGGCTACTGTCGATTAGATTCAGTTATGTAATAGCCCAGGCAAAAGCCTACATGCGGATAACCACAGACAGAAGACACCCCCCCCCCTTTTTTGTCCCCTTTGTATGCGAACATAGCTGACATCAAGGTAGCAAGAATGAAGAGAGAGAGATATCTTGGATGGCACGGGCGGAAGCTACAATTGGGCAGGTGGCCACAGTTAAAAATATATTCAAAAGGGAAGAGGGGAGTAAGTCAGACGAAAACTGGATGAACTACCAGCAAGTCATCATCAACTTTGGCAGAGAGTGCAGACATATAGTAATGTGAAAGCAGAGCTAGAAATTAATAAACTGAGAAATGATTATGCTAGGGATGATGATGCCATTGTCTACACTGATGGGTCTGTACTTCGTGGTGAGAAATTATGATTGGACTTCTCGGCTAAAGTAAAGAACAGCGTTGTCGCCGTGTCGTAGATTTGTGATAGGTGATTAAGACTTAGTTTGGTCCCTTCTGAATAGACATAGAAATAAGTGATAGCTCAGTGGGAGGTGATAAAATAGAAATAGATTTCACGAGTGAGGTGGAGGAAATATAGTAGATTCTGTCTCTGACACTCGAGAAGCTTCTCTCAGCCAGCCTATCATCTACAACAGAGTTAGATTAGTCAGACAAATCTAATATAATATATATTAATATATATGTTCCTCACATACCCACACACACATAAGTGACTACAATAGACACACAGACGTGAACCTATGACAATTAAAATGTAGATAATTGGGAACGAACTGACCGACACTCTGGAATAAGTTTATGTGAAGTTTAATTATCATAATAAACTTCCATCACAACATATAAAATTACATCAAACATGTACAAATTAGTCATAAAGTCAAGGAATTGCTACAAGAATGATAGGCCCGTTGGTATGATCTTTTACCAGTCCTGTTAGAAGAAAAGTGATAGCCCCAAAGAGTCACGGATACATATGATTTAGTCTAAGATTTCCCTTTAAAGGTATGAACAGACTTGGAGACTCTGATCTATCCTAAGGAAAAATATTGTTAGCAACAAAACAAACTTGCGTAAAGAAATTTAAGACAGCAAAATGGGTGCCAAAATACAACAATAAAGGAATCACTCAGTCCTGCATTCACTCTATTCAGTCAGCCATGATCACGTGCTTTCATTCGTACTTACAGCTTTGGTAGCAACTTCTGGAAACACAATTTTTAGGACATGCACATACAGACTCTCCAATGGTAGTCTTGGCCAAGAGAACCCCAGTTCCAAAAAGACGGGTTGAATTCACTACTTCAGGGAACGTTTTCTTGGTTATACGTATTTTAGGATATCTGGTTCTGTCACATTAAAATTGTCCAGGCACGAACGTTATCAGCGAGCACAGTGTCAATAGCTTAGGTTTCTAGTAATTAGGAATGTCAGGTAACTGCCTTCTCTCAGTGTAGGACTTTATTTGGTCACACCACCACTAGTCACAACTCCGTCGGAAGGTTACTGATATTAATATTTTGCTTGCCAAAAGGGCTGAAATGTACTTGAGGTTTTTCTCTGGAAGAATTAAATCAGGCTCGATGGGCCCGTTACTTCATTAAATCTTTAAAACAGTTTATGTAATGGGTACTCTGTCGTTCTGGATGCCAATGCAATCTAGACAGGTTTTACTTTATACACACAAGTCTTTAAGAAAAAATGTTTTAGTTCTTCACAGATATTTCTTCGTACAAAACGTTGGTAAAGTTGCGCTATCTCAGTTTTCACTGAATAAAGAAAAAACAACATATAAAATGCTTATACATACTATGTACTCGGTTATAACTTACATTAGAAACTGCAAGCGGAGAGCTTGACTTATCGTTTAAAACTCCCGTGAAATAAAGTATAATTCATAAAATCAATCATCATGAATTAGAAATACATACGTATTTCGTCAATACTCGATGATGAATCAGTGCAGTTTTAAGTTAGTTTTAAAAATATTCTCGACTGAGTATTTAGCAGTTAAATTAAATTTATTTATAGCTGCATGAGTTTAAACTAGAAATTATCATTTATTCTGCTTTCCACTGAAACACGTCACTAGAGAATGTTACAGACTTATAAATTAATTCCTCTGCACAAAAATCTAACTGGTGAAATATAATAGGCGATTTAACACTTAATCACTCAACCTATTAGATATTATATTTACCTCCACACAGAACTACAGATTAATACCATGAACTAGAATCCTTCAATATAATGGTAGTCTAGAACTCGGCAAAATGTTGCCAAGAAACTCAGAACTTTGCAATATACAAGATATTTTCTAGCACGAGTGATCTGTCTACTGCAGATTTAGGAGTATGAATGACTAGTCTAAAACTCTCTCGGGTAGATATATCTTAAACAGACAAAGGATCCCACGTTATTTCGCAAACCCCCGTCTCCCCCTCTCCTCTCTTAACACTTAACTAAGACGCAGGCCATAACTGCCACAACGCGTCTTTGACACCTCCGTCTAACTATTCTCAGTCCTGAGCGATGCAGATGGCAGTTTCCACACCTCAGGCCGAGAACTTAGCCGTAGAGCGCCCTGTCAGATGAAAATGTTAGACGATATGTCTGCCATCCCATGTCTATCGAGACGAATTTCACAGTATTTCGTCTCGTTCAGGGACTGACACGATTATGCAATACAATGCGTTACCAGTATGAGAAAAGAAACGGCAAAGTCAGAATGGGATAATATATTTTTTTCGCAAACGAACGAATGCGAAAAAAAAACCCAGGAAAAGGATAAAAGAGCGATAATAAAGTAGAGGACACGGGTAGAAAAGAAAAGAATATAGAAAATTTATTGATCATAAATCTCTATGCGACACGCCGACGGAACTTACATGATAACAACATACAGCATGAGAATGGACATAGAGGCGGTGTAGAGAAACGGGCAAGACACTCTGGAAACGCCACGTAAACTAGTGTCTTTATGATAAATTATGAATTGCGCACCTGTAATTCTGTAATAACTATATGATTAATGCCTCGAAAGGAAAAAAAAATACTTTTGAGATTTGAACAGCAACTACAAACACTAGTAATTATGGCAGTGGGAAATCATTATCTTGGTAATTGACAAGGAAATCATGATTTTGTCGGAAAAAAATCGCACAACAGCATTGAAATTCCACGAAAATTACAAGTAGAAAAATGAACTCAGGCACCGACCTCCAAGAAAAGGCTAGACTTAAAAAAAGACAACCATGTTTTCAGTAGTGTATTCAATTGATAACTTAGTTAAAACGTGTGTGTCTGTAGTCAAGGACAGTGCATGTTAGTATTTTCATAAACAATTTTATGTGACTTCTCAAGAAAAAAAATCTAGTGATCTGTATCTTACAGGCTCTACTTTCCGTTTACTGTGGTAAAACATGAAACCAAGTTTTAAAACGGAATTGAAAACGAATATAAAAGCTAACATTTTCAGATAGCTTTATCTACCTTAAAAAGACTCCGTGCACCTCTGGTAAAAAAAAAAAGCATTAGACGAATACGCAAAACCGTTGAAATTGTACCACAAAATGTCATTTATACATCAAGCAGGTACGGTACTTATTAAAATAAACAGGACTAGTTTAAGTAGTTTGTCACAAGAGTAATAGATAGTGTACAAGAATTATTTAAAATTATTGCACTGATATTCTGAATCAACTTACTTACTTACTTACTTAGATGTTCCTCTTCTACCGTGAGGTGTAGAGGTCTGAATCAAACAGTTTGTAATTAAATCCCTAGCTAAACACATAATTGGATTTATATGAACAAAACCAATGTTATGATAACTAACTGATACAGATTTCTGTCCAGTACATGGTTGGTACTGCAAATAGCAGAATTCACGTATCATACAAGAACAGAAATCGACTGTCTCCCATACTCAGTATATTTTTAATTTGGAAAAAGAGAAACATCTGTATTTATATTATTTGTAATGTTTCATTTCTTTATCGCTTGCCGGTAACCTCTATCCAGACTTCTAGCAGCTTGTCCCCTCAGACCTCATGATTTCTGTGCCACAATTTCTTCTCAATGTTCCTTTAGAAGAACGATCTGATATAACCGATTGACTATATATCAAGTTGAACGCTGCATGCCTCGTGAAAACGAAGCAAAACTGAAAAATAATGGGATGTTTCTGTGTCGTCTAACAATATTTTATTTCTTCATGTTACTATTTCAGTGTCCCGTGCTGACGTTGTTAAAACAGATTCATACTTTTAAAACTTTAGTTTTTTTCCGAAATTTTCGTTATTTCATTCTTTTAAAAATTATTATCAGAGCAGTTTTGTTTCTAACTGTGTATTTCCCCCTCACGCCCACCTTCACTCTAGGTCTCATTTGCTTTCACGCAAACTCATCTCTGTGTTTTAATTTTGGTAGGTTTGTTGTGTTAGATTTCCAACAGGCCACGTCATATCAACACATTTTGCAAACGATTCTCTCGAAATATTTTCACAATTAATGTAGAGAAACGTGTACCATCTGTTTAAATTATGATTCTGATTACACCCTTTGTATGTCTGTGGCTTCCTGTATCGCCCGATCTAAATCTGCATATAGTGTATATTGATGTTCTGAACGACCACCTGTTGACTTGGTTATAAGCGCTGCGTGAACGCAAACTAATGTTATTGAACACATTCCCAATATGTGTCACTACATGGATATTTTGAAGCTGCGTGTGTCACGGGACAAGTCTATCTTCCAAATCTAATATAAATACAACGTTCATAATGTCAAGAAACAAGCAGCTGACGTTTTTGATGTTATAACACACACGGATCCACAGTTACAATCATGTGAGTGTAATATTAGAAGATACATTTTGTAGGAGTTTTGTTCTAGGAGTAGCAATACTTTATAATAATAATAGGAAGCTCTATGCGAGCATCATAATAGGAGGCAATTTGATCATCAGAAAAAAAACCCCTCCCCCGTCAGACAAGCATTTCAGCTTTAAAGTTCGCATATGTTTGTATTTCAAATTTTCGTTCCCATTTAAAGCTTCAACTGCCACTTCAAGCTCAATGACTAGCTTGGTGTAACCTGCCTTGACCTAATTGCTGGCTTACTAATGTTAACTAAAGTCAATCGATATGAACCATTTCCGTAAGTAAATGGCACGACATGTTGTATTTTTCCCTAGGCTTAAATATAATCTCAATTCTTCGTTCCTCACAATGTAACATAATACTGCTGCACAAAACAGGTAGGTACATACTTTTTTCCTTATTACAACAAAGAAGATAATTTGTAGCTGAGATCTATACCTGGTGAGAATTTTGCATAAAAAATCATGAGTCGTTTTATAGACACAGATTTGCATCTTTATTCTTGAGAATGTTATGAAACTAAGCTTTAATTTAATTTTTAATCATATTTTGCTTTGTTTGATAGCTGCTTGCTCGAAGTATAGAAATCCTCATAATTTATAATTTTGAAAGATGCCTTTGTTTAAATTAAATTTTTTTTTTCTTCACAATCATGATTTCTGTTGCCGTGGCAAAAAAGGCGAGCAAAGAATAGTGACATAGTTGTCTACCAAGCATTTTGTGAAAAGTGACTAAGGAGGGTTGAGCATGAGGCCTGTAGCGAAAGGTTTTCCTAGTATGATAATAGTGGTAGAGCAGAAGTAGAATCTCTCTCCAGAAAGTATGAAGTTCCAGTGCCCGAGAAGTACACTGGTATCACAATTGAGCTACGGCTGTGAATACTCTGAGCTGGACAATAGATTTAGGCTTCAGAAGTATACGGTGCTACTTTCGCTATAGTAACCCTATGTGATAATATAATTAAATTAGAAAAAGTAACTCAAAATTTAACAGTTAAAAATTTACCAAGTCAAATGAGTACAATTTCATAATTTATTATGTACATCTATATATTCTTGTAATGAGAAATGGGTGTTGGAAGATGGTAAAATGTATGATTATTTATAGTTACAAATTAAAATAAATAATAGAAAAAAAATCTTGGATGAAACTTCCAATGCAATTAGAACAGTCTGTCACAGTATATCTAGTTTCTAGATGATATCATCATCGACCATCGCTTTAGAAACTGCTCACAAGATGTGTTGGATTGAATACACATAAACTCATCTGGTATTTGTTCGAGGTTCCTGAGACACACTGATGATCAGGAAGAATTTCCTTCAGCCCGCCCTATAACTACGGGGGACTAAGGTGTTGAAGATTGGTTGACCTCTAGGCTTCAGTTAGCAGGATCAACGGTCCTCAAGTCTTTAGTTACTCGAACATGAGCTTGATCAGGAATGATCATAAAACTCGATCATAAAAACCTGGAACAAAAGGTAATAGGTGGCCATGGTGTTCCAACAATCTCACCACCAACTGCTGTACATGATGCGACCATGTCTTCAGTGTTTGTTTATAAATGAATGAATCATGGTAGTATGTTGCAGAGATAGCATGATAAGATAACGTATACTGTGCAGAAAATAACAAAATACATGAATAAATCACATGTTATGATACATGGGTACGATATAACCTTTGCCTTCCACTTATGGATGTCAAGTCACTTATGTACTTGCTGGTATGTCGTAAGCTTCCAGGCAAGAACTAGCCATGATATATTTGGCTAACCAATTAATGGTTATGCTTCCTGACAATGCCGGTGGAGGTTATCCCTGGTTAGCGTCATTCCCTTTTTATTATATCTGATACAATACAATCGTAAATAAAATCTGAAATAAAATGATATTAGTTATACCTATCTCTTTAATAAACTTACATACCCTCTTAGAATTAATAAGCTCACGGTGAGACTGTCTTGGTTGAATTTAATCTGCCCTGCATGCAGCGTGAAAAAAGAACTTTTCTTGCAGATGCTGTCTTCCAGTTTCTCACTCTGGCTTCTGAATTTGGTGTGTGATTTTCAACGCGCCGCTCTGTCCTTATATTTGGGCATATCTCACGTACGAGAAATCACACTTTGAAGTCCCATAAAGTTTTCGTTTAATCTCTCGGTTTGAGGCGATTTTGAGGCAATCTGTGCTTTTTCTGTATTTGTTTTCTCTTCTTTTCACTTGATACTTATATCCTTCCTTCCTTCCTAGGTATCCTTTCATTTTCCTCATATGAGGCTTTCATTCTATTCAAGTTTTATCGCAATTCGTTTAGGCATGTATGTGTCATGTGGTGAGTCACTGGGGCAACTACTACAGTAGTTTTTGCCAGGAATAGTCTATGAGATATAGATATAAGGTCTCTAGAAATTGGCTCGTTAAAAAAGAATAAAGACCTATTCGAGATAGGGACAAGAAGACAGGAATGCGAATGCTTTCCACTAGACAGTGTTTTCTAATTAAGTATGGAAAGAGTTCTGTTTCCCCACGACCTTAGCTTCTGCCCTTAGATCCCGTAAAGAAAAAGCCTCCAACCTCATCTGAGTAGAGAAAGGTTCCTATAGGTGAATATGTAACACCGACAGCACGAGTGATACATTAACAAACTCTTGATAATGATCAACCGATCGTTGGGTTTATTAATGAAATATCCACACATATAGGGTTAGTAATGGTTAGAACGTGATGATGGTGAAAGACGATTCACACAAAACACACAGATGAGATAATAAAATTACAGTTAATTAAGTAATAGTTAATTAAGAATGAACTGGTGTAAAGTGAAATGATGATGTGATATGAGGATTCACATGTATGCATAAAATGTCCCAAGTTGTTATACGTTATGTCGAGTGGGGTATCTCTAAGCTGAGGACGTTCTGATGAATACTGTTGTCGTACGGAGAACGCTGACGAGATATCTATGTATATTCCTTCACTGTTTGAGTATATCTCTGTAGTGTTGATCAACAGTTAATAGCTGTCATATGAACAAAAGGTCTGTTGTCTAATCTCCCGACGTTACTGGTCAGACTGGATATCTTCACGAAATGTTAGTGATATGTAGACTCATAATCTTGCGTATGTAGTCGTGTTTC
Source organism: Oreohelix idahoensis (assembly GCA_024509875.1). Taxonomy (NCBI): domain Eukaryota; kingdom Metazoa; phylum Mollusca; class Gastropoda; order Stylommatophora; family Oreohelicidae; genus Oreohelix; species Oreohelix idahoensis. The sequence goes on along the minus strand of JAMPIV010009514.1, from coordinate 354,662 downwards.
ATATACTTTCGAGTCTGCTTCATAGAATGCGCTTAAGAGGGTGTTGCACTTGCTATAAATATGCGATTCCTCTTTTGAGCTCTTTTGCTTGACTTCAGATAATAATGATCTTTCGAGTGATTTGAATTTATGATGACTCTGTATTGAACTTGTGATAACTCTGTATTGAACTTGTGAGCAAGCAGTATATGGTGACGAAAAATGCTGCGTCCACCTTATGACTTGTGGGTGAGACAATATTCCTTTTTAATTGAGGAATGAAAGATGTCCTATGGCGAATTCTGCTAGCCAAATGTCCGTTTTTGATAACTTATTTCTGGTTAGACGTCAGACACGTTGCGTGTAGACTCAGACTTCTGATGAACTGAAGACACACAAAAGTCTTCGTAAGTTTTCACATTTAACATCACTGGTTGACTTTCATTTAAACTACTGCTCATTATTCATCTCTCTCTCTCTGAGTTCAATTCTAATGATGTTAAATATCTTGTGCATGAGAGTGTGTGCGCATGGGAGACTGTGATGATGATAAAGGTGAAATATGAACTATTAATTACCTCCTATCATCCTATCATCTTCTAGGAAAATCTTCTGATTTTATTAATCAGTTATGCCAAGAATTATTTGAAACTTTATCTTTCGCACATTTTAGCTGTGAGGTTAAAATAAACAAAAATAAGAAAATGTATTAATAAGTATAAGATCTACTAACCTTCTTTTCCCTTCGCAAAATCCTTTAAGAACACAATTAATCACAGAACTGAATTATCATCCACTCTGAATAAACACGTGTATTAGGCTATGCGTTTTTGGGTTTAATCTCTTCCTCACAAGGTAAAAAACTGGACTGCCTCACTCTAGTAGATTATGCGGTATTATATATTTCTGGAAGTCACCTGGCCAAGCTGGGCGTCCAATGTGGTAAACCAACGCTTGTCTGAACCGCGGCCGACTAAAGATAACACCATTACAGCATGAGACGTTTTCCCCTGGCCAATCTGGGCGTCCAATGTGGTGTCACAGAAATTACAGCATGCCCCGATGTTTGATTAGGATGACCATATGTGTTTTTACCAGATTTATCACGATGCAATGTGGGCTTCAAACGATAATGTCGGGCATGGCGACTCAATCAAAGGACTTTTATTTCCCCCGATGAAAGAACAAATGTGGTTCTCTAGATACCGGTCGCGAGTAATCACAACGATGAAATAGCAAATGTGGGTCGCACATATGAGATGAAAGAGCAAATGTCGGAGAAAATACAATACGAAAGATGTAGGAAAAGATAGAGCAATAAGGCCTTTGCGCTCGTTTATCACAATAGCCCCTCCTCAAGTGTGATGTCAATCGTACTCAGGAGAGCTTAGCCTTCTTGCTCGGGATTCTTTAATCCTTTTCCTCATCTTCGTTTTTTCTCTCCGGTTTCCACCCTTTCCTCTACTTGTCTGTGCTCTCCGTCCTGCCTCATAGGATGACGGCTTAAAAAATCCGCTCCTACGTTATGTTTTCCTTGGATATAGTCCACACTTGGAACGTGTAAGGTTGTAGAACAAGCGACCACCTCATCAGTCTAGCATTCAAATTCTTTGAATTGGCGAGGAAGGTCAGAGGTTGGTGATCACTCTGGATTGTAAATTTCCTTCCGTACAGGTATGCTTGAAATTTTTGTATTCCCCAGACGAGGGACAAACATTCCTTTTCGATTGTGGAATAGTTTTGTTCTGCTCGGTTTAACTTCCGACTCGCATATGCGACCGGAAATAGATTTGGTGGGCTCTGTCATCTGGCTGTAGTAATGTAGCCCCGATTCCAATGTTACTGGCATCTGTGCGCAAGATGAATTTTCTAGTTAAATCCGGGAGCCGTAAAATAGGTTTTGTGGTGAGTTTCTCTTTTAAGAGTGCATATGCATGTTCACATTCTGCTGACCATGTCACTTTATCTGGGTTTCCTTTCTTGGTTAGCGATGTAAGCGGCGCACAGAGGCTATTAAAATCCTTTATATATCTCTGGTAGAATCCACAGAGAGATACAAATGACCGGACATCCCTTTTAGTGGACGGTCTCGGTGCATTTCTCAGCTTCTCAACGTTTTGAGTCTCGGGGAACATGGTCCCATGGGATATAGTATGTCCTAGGAACTCTAGCTGTTCACACCCAATTTGACATTTGGTTGGGCGGGCGGTTAGTCCCGCTTCTCTGAGTCTGTTAAACAGCAAGGATAGCGCTGATATATGTTCTTCAAACGATTCAGTAGCTACTAGGATATCATCCATAAAATTGCTGATGGCGGGATGATTCAAAGGATCCAATAACTTTCGCATCATCCTTGTGAAGACACTAGGAGCATTGTTCAGTCCAAATGGCATCACATTAAACTCGAAGTGTCCATCTGGAGTACTGAAGGCTAACAGGTTCCTCACCTCAGCTTTTACCGGTATTTGATAGTACCCTTTACTGAGGTCGATCTTTGAAAAATAGCGAGCCCTGCTCAGCTTAGTAAATAGCTGGTTCTGGTCCGGTAACGGTTCTGGCTGGAACTGTGTTAACGCATTCAGCTGTCGGTAGTCGATGCACAGGCGGTGTTCTCCACTGGGTTTGCGTAACAGCACCACTCCCGCACTGTAAGGGGACTCCGACTTCGAAATTATGCCTTCCTTAAGTAAGTAATCAATTTCTTGCTTTAATGCCGTCGCCTTGGCATACGGAATCGGATAGGTTCTCATTCGGACGGGCGTAGGATCCGTGACTTCCATGTCAAACTCCATCAGGTTTGTCCGGCCCGGTTTGTCTGTCAGAGAGTCGGCGTGGTTTTCCATCAATCTCCTTACTTTTTCTTGCTGGGCTTCCGTTAAGGTGGAGCTTATTTTCACATCTAAATGTGATTCCTCCTGTATCACCGGGTACTCTACGGATGATAATGGCTCTTCTTCCATTTGCATAGCAATGGCCATAGTCATGAGGTGCGCTGGTTCGGCAGGGGCTCGCTCGTAAAACTTCTTAAGCAGATTTAAGTGATAAATTTTCTGCTTTCCGTTCACGGCGATTTTATAGTTGGTGCGAGAAATCTTTTCCGCCACTTTGTAGGGTCCCCTCCAGCAAATCTGCAATTTATTACTGCTACTTGGCAGAAGAAGTAGCACCTTCTCTCCTACTGCTAGTTCTCGGTCCTTCGCATTGCGATTGTAATATTTGGCATGTTTCCGCCTAGCCTCCCGTACTTTCGCTGTGGCTAATTCCCAGCCAGTCTTCAGGCGTTGTTTCAAGTCTGTGACGTACTGGAAGGCTGATGTGACAGTGTCGTCTGCCTTGGCATCTGTCCATGTTCTTAGTAATGCTTCTAATGGACCTTTAATAGGTCTTCCGAAGAGTAATGTGGCCGGAGGAACTCCAGTTGACGCATGCGGTACTTCCCTATAAGCAAATAATGCGGCAGGAAGATACTGATCCCAAGTTTCTGGCTTCTCCTGTGCCAACTTCCGAAGAATAGAGGTGAGCGTCCCGTTAAACCGCTCTACTTGCCCGTTACTTTGGGGGTGATAGGGCGAAGTATGGATATGCCTAGTCTTGAATATTCTAAGCACCTCCTCTGTCAACTTGCCTCTAAATTGTGACCCGTTGTCTGTGAGAATTTCATGCGGGAAGCCCAATCTAGTAAAGATATTCAGTAAAGCGTCAGCTACATGCACTGAGTCGCATGCTGGCATGGCTATGGCTTCGCCCCACATGGAACAGGTGTCCACTAAGGTAAGGATATGGGAGTTCCTCTTCTTAGTTCTCAGCAGAGGTCCAATTATATCCACGGCCACTCTTTCAAATGGGGTGCCCAAGATTGGCATCTCCCCAAGGGTCGCGGGTGCCGTCCAGTGTTTTGGTGCAACTTTCTGGCACTGAGGACAAGACTTGACGAAACGTTCAATGTCGCCGGTGATCCCTGGCCAATAATAGTGGCAGGCGATCCTTTGAGTCGTGGCGCTCATTCCCATGTGTCCACTAAATGGGATAGAGTGGCCCATCTCAAGCACCTGGTTCCTATAGGTTGCAGGAACTACTAATTGGTTGTGTTCCTGTCTTTCATTTCCAGCTCGGCGATACATCAATCCATTTTTCATAAAGAAATCTCCCTTGGTAGGTGGGTTGTGTGTCCTAGGTAATTTTTTAAAACAGGGCGCCAGTGAGGAATCTTCCATTTGGGCCCTCTTCAATTCCTCGGGGAGGATATTGGTAGGAGGTTCCTGCTCTGCGTCTTTTCTTGACTGTCCTCTAGTCTGTACGGCCGCCATGACTAGTGGTTGAGTAGGTTCTCCAAGGAACACATATCTACATCCCAAGATTAAAGAGTAGATTGGTTCTTCCATGATAGCTGCACGAATCTCTCCTGTCACATAACGAGATTCCACTCTGATAAGTGCAATTGGCAGTGTCATGGGTGCAACATCCTTCGTCGGACCTTGGATGTCGACACTCTCTTCTGTTATCTGGTCAGGGGTGACAAGAGATGCCCTGACCACCGCATCGAAAGCAAGTCCAGTGTCATAAAGGCACTCCACAGATTGTCCGTTCACGAGGACTGATTCGATGACGGGAGGATGAGAAACGTTTCCGGTCCTCTGCTCCTTCCGGGGTGACGATTTTGTCTGCAGACAGGCAGCATGTTGGGGAGGAGGTCTGCGCTTGCACTCATTAGTGTTGTGATTGTTCAAGCGACAGTACTTGCACCATTTATCTCCATGTCTCTGGTGTGGCGCAGCATTTTTTCTTGTTTTGCTCTTTGTAGTTATCTTGTTTTGCGTGCTGTTTATGCGAGATGTGCGGTCCTTTGCTTTGTTGGTCTGGTTGGGAGCGAGCAGGTTCCTTGGCGCCTGATCCGAAAACTTCTTTCTGGCTCCTTGAGACTCCATGAGAGCATTTTGGAATCGCTCTACCAGTGTAAGAATATTTTCTAACCGGTCAGCGCCGTTTTCCGTGAGAAATCTATGCATTTCCACCGACATAGATTCTTTCAGTTGCTCTATCACAATCAGCTCTTTCAACCCGTCATAGTTCTCGGTAAAGTTTCCCAGTGTACACCACTTCACTAGGTAGTCTTCAATACGGGCTGCGAACTGTGAGAAAGTCTCTCCGGCTTCCTTCCTAGAACCTCGAAATTTTTTTCGGTAAGCCTCTGAATGAAGCTCGTACCTCACCAAGAGAGCTTTTTTCAATGCCTGATAGTCATCTTGCTTTCCGGCCGGAAGTTTATTAAAAACTTCGTAGGCGGCTCCTCTTAGGCCCTGGGAAAGTTTCAGGTTCCACTTCCGTTCTTCAAGTCCAAACCCTGTTGCAAAGCGTTCAAAGCGGTCTAAAAAGGCGTCCATGGTATCGTTCCTTTCTGAAAAAGGTTCCAGCTGAAAGTTCATGGCATTGGGTGGTGCAGGTTGCGAAGTAGATACACCATCTGAGCGGGGTGAGTACCCTTCATCACAGTTGGAAGCCGCTGCACTTTTTGCCAGCTCTATTTGATTGGTCTGTCCCTGGATTTCCAGTTGCTTCATCTTAAGTGCATGCTCTGCTGCGGCTTTCTCTTTACGCTCCGCTGCTTCTGCTGCTTCTTTCCGATCGGCTGCTTCTGCTGCTTCTTTCCGCTCCGCTGCTTCTTTCCGCTCCGCTGCTTCTGCTGCGGCTTTCTCTTTCCGCTCCGCTGCTTCTGCTGCGGCCTTCTCCATTGTAAGTTTCTGCATTTCCATCTCTCTTCCATGGAGTTTATCAGTTTCCTCGCTTACATATTTCATCAGGTCTTTTCCACTTAACCCGAATTCACGCCCTGCCTCCATTAAACTAGTCCTAATTTTGGCGGCATCTGCCATGATTGCAGTATGGGTTCACGAAGGGAAAAATTGGCAGTGACCTCCAAGCAAATTGTTTAGACTCGCACAAGTAATTATCTCTTTAAAACCAGCTAGGTTTAAATTAGTAATCAAGTTCAAATAGTTCTTTAAAAAATCACTCACTCAGCATATTCTGAAAAATTATGTAACAGATTATCTCGAAGTTTTCTATGAAAAATTTGCTAAATATTTATGATAAAATTTTCCCAGCAGTTACAGAAAAAGATTTAAAAAATCAGTACCCTACAGTATCCTTTGTTCTCAAAAAGTGCTTAATCTGTCCGTTTGTCACTTAATTTAAAAAGTATCACTCGTGCTTTAGAGATATAAATTATCCCCCATATGAAATAGACAAATTATAGTAAGAGTCAGTCTAGAAGGTAATCCCTCAAAATGCCAACAAATTTTGCAATTATCGCAACTGTATAGCAGGGATGAAAATGTGATTTATCACACTTCTAAGTCCGGGTTCACTAATCCCAAGACGAGCCCCCAATTGTCGTGTGGTGAGTCACTGGGGCAACTACTACAGTAGTTTTTGCCAGGAATAGTCTATGAGATATAGATATAAGGTCTCTAGAAATTGGCTCGTTAAGAAAGAATAAAGACCTATTCGAGATAGGGACAAGAAGACAGGAATGCGAATGCTTTCCACTAGACAGTGTTTTCTAATTAAGTATGGAAAGAGTTCTGTTTCCCCACGACCTTAGCTTCTGCCCTTAGATCCCGTAAAGAAAAAGCCCCCAACCTCATCTGAGTAGAGAAAAGTTCCTATAGGTGAATATGTAACACCGACAGCACGAGTGATACATTAACAAACTCTTGATAATGATCAACCGATCGTTGGGTTTATTAATGAAATATCCACACATATAGGGTTAGTAATGGTTAGAACGTGATGATGGTGAAAGACGATTCACACAAAACACACAGATGAGATAATAAAATTACAGTTAATTAAGTAATAGTTAATTAAGAATGAACTGGTGTAAAGTGAAATGATGATGTGATATGATACGTGTTACCAAAATGGTGAGTACTCTACACAGTCCATGTGTCTCTAAATGCTTCTCCTAGATATGAGGATTCACATGTATGCATAAAATGTCCCAAGTTGTTATACGTTATGTCGAGTGGGGTATCTCTAAGCTGAGGACGTTCTGATGAATACTGTTGTCGTACGGAGAACGCTGACGAGATATCTATGTATATTCCTTCACTGTTTGAGTATATCTCTGTAGTGTTGATCAACAGTTAATAGCTGTCATATGAACAAAAGGTCTGTTGTCTAATCTCCCGACGTTTACTGGTCAGACTGGATATCTTCACGAAATGTTAGTGATATGTAGACTCATAATCTTGCGTATGTAGTCGTGTTTCATATACTTTCGAGTCTGCTTCATAGAATGCGCTTAAGAGGGTGTTGCACTTGCTATAAATATGCGATTCCTCTTTTGAGCTCTTTTGCTTGACTTCAGATAATAATGATCTTTCGAGTGATTTGAATTTATGATGACTCTGTATTGAACTTGTGATAACTCTGTATTGAACTTGTGATAACTCTGTATTGAACTTGTGAGCAAGCAGTATATGGTGACGAAAAAATGCTGCGTCCACCTTATGACTTGTGGGTGAGACAATATTCCTTTTTAATTGAGGAATGAAAGATGTCCTATGGCGAATTCTGCTAGCCAAATGTCCGTTTTTGATAACTTATTTCTGGTTAGACGTCAGACACGTTGCGTGTAGACTCAGACTTCTGATGAACTGAAGACACACAAAAGTCTTCGTAAGTTTTCACATTTAACATCACTGGTTGACTTTCATTTAAACTACTGCTCATTATTCATCTCTCTCTCTCTCTGAGTTCAATTCTAATGATGTTAAATATCTTGTGCATGAGAGTGTGTGCGCATGGGAGACTGTGATGATGATAAAGGTGAAATATGAACTATTAATTACCTCCTATCATCCTATCATCTTCTAGGAAAATCTTCTGATTTTATTAATCAGTTATGCCAAGAATTATTTGAAACTTTATCTTTCGCACATTTTAGCTGTGAGGTTAAAATAAACAAAAATAAGAAAATGTATTAATAAGTATAAGATCTACTAACCTTCTTTTCCCTTCGCAAAATCCTTTAAGAACACAATTAATCACAGAACTGAATTATCATCCACTCTGAATAAACACGTGTATTAGGCTATGCGTTTTTGGGTTTAATCTCTTCCTCACAAGGTAAAAAAACTGGACTGCCTCACTCTAGTAGATTATGCGGTATTATATATTTCTGGAAGTCACCTGGCCAAGCTGGGCGTCCAATGTGGTAAACCAACGCTTGTCTGAACCGCGGCCGACTAAAGATAACACCATTACAGCATGAGACGTTTTCCCCTGGCCAATCTGGGCGTCCAATGTGGTGTCACAGAAATTACAGCATGCCCCGATGTTTGATTAGGATGACCATATGTGTTTTTTACCAGATTTATCACGATGCAATGTGGGCTTCAAACGATAATGTCGGGCATGGCGACTCAATCAAAGGACTTTTATTTCCCCCGATGAAAGAACAAATGTGGTTCTCTAGATACCGGTCGCGAGTAATCACAACGATGAAATAGCAAATGTGGGTCGCACATATGAGATGAAAGAGCAAATGTCGGAGAAAATACAATACGAAAGATGTAGGAAAAGATAGAGCAATAAGGCCTTTGCGCTCGTTTATCACAGTATGTATAATAAATGTTTAAAGATTATTAGCTAACTTTTAGCAGATGTGATGACGATGAAAAATGTAAATTATTTTTAAAACTATTTATATTTGAATAATATCCTTTTGGATATCATTTATAGTCTATCTCCTTTGGTGAATTATTTTTATTTAATAGTATTCCAACCAGGCGTTTTCTTGTAGTTTTAAATTTAATTTCCTGTAAATGCAAACTTTTAAAGTCTGCTATTCTTATATTCACTATCCTACCCTTTTCAATGCTGTCGGCTAGACGTAATTCACATTTTTTCCGCCTACTTCAAACTTCAAAGCAAGGTCGCCGCGTTGTCCTTGCGCTGTGTGTGTGTGTGTGTGTGTGTGTGTGTGTGTGTGTGTGACGCGCTACACATTTTTTCACAAACAAAGCAAGTGGTACCAAATCTCGCTACAGAGCCCTCTTCTTTAAAACAGTGCATGCACGCTTAACTTTTCGGTAACACATGCTGCAGTTTCTTCTTACTTTTCTGTCTCTCTATATCTCCTTTGATAGGATGACGACTTAAAAAATCGGGTCCAAGATTGTCCCGTCCTGGAATGTATCTCACATTGAACGAATATGGAGATAACAGTAAACTCCACCTTATAATAATAATAATAATAGCCCCTTCAGTCATAACTGACTATGGGAATGCGCCCCTGAGGTGGCAGCCCTCAGCTGCTTATTTTCCTGGTGCTCCTTTCGACGTTTTCTCCTCACCTCTGCTTCTTGTGTGAGCCTCTCTTCGCCCAATCTGAGGTGGCGCCGTAAATAGCATCGCCACTTAGTGCGATCGGCAGCTTCATCCTCCCATGTTGCTGGATCCATGTCCAGTGCCCTCATATCTCTCTTGCACACATCTTTGAACCTCAGCTGTGGTCGCCCAACTGTTCTCTTGCCATCTGCTAATTGTCCGTAGAAGATATCTTTTGGGATGCGACCATCTTCCATGCGGCGAACATGACCAAGCCAGCGAAGTCTGCGCTGTCTAAGCAGCGTATACATACTTTGAAGGCCAGCACGTGACAACACCTCGACATTTGTCACTTTATCTTTCCACGAGATGCCGAGGATGCGGCGTAGACACCGCAAATGGAAGGTATTGAGCCTTCTTTCTTGCTTAGCATAGGTCGTCCAGGTCTCACTGCCATATAGGAGTGTGCTGGTGACGCAGGCATTATATACCGCAGCTTTGGTCTTCATTGTGAGTTTAGAGTTTCCCCAAACACGCGATGTGAGGCGGGCAAAGGTAGCTGCAGCTTTGCCAATGCGGCTGTCGATTTCTGTATCCAGTGAGAGTTTGTCATTGATGGTAGACCCTAGGTATGTGAAGTGGTGCACCACTGCCAATTCATAGTTATCGATAGTGATAACTGGTGCAGCACCCGCATCCTGACTCAGCATATTCGTTTTCTTTAGACTTATTGTGAGGCCAAAGTCCTTGCATGCTTTAGTGAAGCGATTCATCAAGCTCTGAAGCTCCTGTTGGCTTTGAGTGACGACTGCAGCATCATCAGCGAACAACAAGTCTCTTATAGTGACCCTTCTGATTTTTGTTTTTGCCTTCAGCCTTGAAAGATTAAACAGACGGCCATCTGACCTAGTGTGAAGGCATATTCCTTCAGTTGCATCTCTGAATGCATGTTTCAAGAGTAAGGCAAAGAAGATTCCGAAGAGGGTCGGAGCCAGAACACAGCCTTGTTTAACGCCACTTCTTATATCAAAGGGCTGTGACGTGCTTCCAGCATATTGGACTGTTCCCTTCATGCCGTCATGGAATGACTTTATCATTTCCAGCATTTTAGAAGGGCAGCCTATTTTCAGGAGGATTTTAAAGAGTCCATCCCTACTAACCAGGTCGAATGTTTTTGTGAGGTCTATAAAGGCGATATATAATGGTCTTTTCTGCTCTGTTGATTTTTCCTGAAGCTGGCGGAGAGAGAAGATCATGTCTGTTGTTGATCTGCCAGCTCGGAATCCACACTGTGCCTCTGGATATATGCGCTCAGCTAACTTGTGTAGTCGCATTAAGATGACTTTGGCAAAAACCTTACCAACAATACTAAGAAGAGAGATGCCTCTGTAGTTATTACAATCACTTCTGTCTCCTTTATTTTTATACAGTGTTACAATCTTGGCATCTCGCATGTCTTGAGGAATAGTTGTCTCTTCCCAGCACTGGCACAGCATCCTATGCAGGGGATGTAATAGCGTGCTCTTACAGCATTTGATTAAATCAGGGGGAATCCCATCACTGCCTGGTGCTTTGCCAGAGGCCAAGCTATCAATGGCCTTGCTGAGTTCCTCTAATGTTGGTTCGGCATCCAACTTCTCCATAGTTGGCAGACTGTTGACAGCATCAAGGGCTGCAGGCGTAACGGTATTGTCTCTAGCGTAAAGCTCAGAGTAGTGCTCGACCCACCTCTCCATCTGCTTACCCTTATCGGTTAGCTTCTCTCCGCTGATGGTTTTTAGCGGTGCCGTCTTACTTTTATGGGGGCCAAGTGCTTTCTTTATACCGTCATACATTTGTCTAATGTTGCCTGTTTGCGCTGCGATCTGGATGCTCTCACTGAGCTGGAGCCAATAGTCATTTGCACAGCGTCGAGCAGTTTGTTGAACTTTGCTTCTCGTAGCCCTCAGGATCTGTACGGTTCTGGCACTCGGTGAACTCCACCTCAAAAGTCGTAAATTTAATTTTTTAGACACTGCTAAAAACATCAAAGGCTGGTGATAGCTTTCCACAATGAAGTGTTTCCCGTATTGATCGACCAGACCAAAGCGAGGCATTCACGTTCGACTGAAGAATAATTTCTTTCAGCTGTATTTAACTTTCTACTGGCAAAAGCTACTGGTAATAGCATATGTGGCGGTGTGTCTGCCTGCTGCAGTAATGTTGCTCCGATGCCTACATTGCTAGCATCCGTTCTTAGTACGAATTCTTGTGTGAGATCGGGAAGGGCAAGGATAGGTTTATTTGTCAGCTTATTTTTCAACTCTGTATAAGCCTGTTCACACTCCGCAGTCCATTGTATTTTATCCTGCTGACCTTTTTGGTTAAGTCGGTTAATGGCGCGCACAATGAGTTAAAATGGGGTATATATTTCTGATAAAACCCGCACAGTGACACAAAGGATCTTACATCCTTCTTAGTTTGTGATCTTTGTGCTTTTCTCATTTTCTCTACATTCTTTGGGTCAGGAGACATTTGCCCTGTAGAGATAGTGTGACCTAAAAATTCCAGTTCCTCACATCCAATATGACACTTAGTTGGACGTGCTGTCAATCCCGTTTCTCTCAGTCTATCTAACAACATGGAGAGTGCTACTATGTGTTCCTCGAATGTAGTGGTAGCAATCAGAATATCATCCATGAAGTTGGTGATATGAGGATTTTGTAATGGTTCCAACAATTTCCTCATCATTCTGGAGAAGATACTTGAATCATTCTTTAAACCAAATGGGAGTATATTGAACTCGTAATGTCCATCAGGTGTACTAAAGACTAACAGTTTCCTATAGTCAATGCATAACCTGTGTTCACAACTAGGCTTCCTTAATAGCACCACACTTGAGCTGTAGGGAGATTCAGACTTTGAAATAATTTTCTCTTTTAAGAGATAGTCAATCTCATCCTTGAGTGCTTGTGCTTGCTATTGTTCAGTCCATGTCCGCAACAAACATTGCACTGCTAGCACATTCACATCAACACATCCAGGAAAAAACGGATAGACTTAATAAGTATAGCCAGCAGGTTGGCTTGAACATCAACCTAAAGAAGACAGAGGTCATGACGCTCAATGTGAGCAACCCTGAGCCCATATCAGTAAGGAATCAGCAACTGGAACAGACATAAGCCTTCACATACCTAGGATGCATAGTAACACCAGACGGTGGAGCAAGCAGAGACATCAACAACAGAATGAACAAAGCAAGAACAGCCTTTTTTTTAGTCTAAACAACATCTGGAAGTCCTCTCAGTACAGCACAAGCACAAAATTAGGATTATATCAGAGCTGTGTGCTTTCTGTGCGTCTCTTTGGCGCGGAGAGCTGGAGAGTTACAGAGAAGGAAATGTCGAAATTGTCCTCTTTTCACACAACATGCCTAAGAAAAATTCTCCGAATCTTTTGGCCGAATACCATCACCAACCAAGATCTGCTTACTCGGAGCAAGCAAGAGGACATGCACACCATCATAGCTGGCAGACGCTGGGGCTGGGTTGGCCATGTCCTCAGAAGAGACCCCGATGCCATCACAAGAACAGCTATGCTATGGACCCCTGAAGGAAAACGAAAGAGAGGCCGACCAAAAACAACCTGGCGGAGAACTGTGGAGGCTGAGATGCAAAGAATGAACCAGAGTTGGGGCACTGTACGAAGGATGGCCGCCGACCGAGCAAAGTGGAATTAATTTGTTGTTGCCCTACAAGACGCTACCAGGCGTAATGGCCACTGACTGCTGTCAAAGCCGGCGGCTAAGGATCAAAGAGGAAGAAGTATTCCAACCAGGCGTTTTCTTGTAGTTTAAATTTAGTTTCCTGTAAATGCAAACTTTTAAAGTCGGCCATTCCTATATTCGCTATCCTACCTTTTTCAATGCTGTCGGCTAGACGTAATTCACATTTTTTCCGCCTACTTCAAACTTCAAAGCAAGATCGCCGCGTTGTCCTTGCGCTGTGTGTGTGTGTGCGTGACGCGCTACACATTTTTTCACAAACAAAGCAAGTGGTACCAAATCTCGCTACAAGGCCGACTACCCCATCTTTCAGAAAAATTAACTAAAAACGTCAACAACAGTGTGCATGACAAGATCAACTATGTGGAACCGATGACATGAAAAAGACAAGTGCTAGTCCGAGAAGAGAAGAAAATGCTGGCGATGGATAGGACACAAAATGAAGAGACCTGCTTTTAGAATAAACAGGCAGTTGGTGCTGGAATCCCAGGGATAGGAGAGTTAGAGGCAGACACACCCCGCCCCCCCCCCCCCCCCCCAAAAAAAAAAAACAACAACAACAATACGCACCAGAGAACTGAAGGCAGCAGTGAAGATGATGGGGAAGCCGTGGATAAACCTTGAGCTGATGGAAAGCGACAGGAAGACTTGGCATAAGTTTGTTGAAGGCCTATGCTCCTTGTAGAGCTGTAGTTTAATGTATGAATGATTATAGAGACGTGACTGACCGTTTCAAAGGAGCGGATTGTGTCCACAGCGCGCGTTTATCCCTTCTAATCTACGCAACACTTTCCGCTTCGTCGTTCATTCATTCCAATGTATGTCCAGCACGGTTTACAGTATAAACGTAAGATAACGGTGATGTAAAATTGAGGTAACAGTAGGGAACAAACAGTTTATTACAGCTCTATAACATCCTAAATACTCAAATTCAATTCATCGAGTCACAATGTTGTTCTTGTTGTTGAACCAGCGGCGCTTGGGTTCCCGCCCTTTGACCCAGCGATATCTGTATGTTTTTGTAAGTTTTTTTGTTTCTCCGTACAAGGTGTTCCAATTATCTGGCCTCAGAGGAAGAAGCATTTTCCTAACATCGTCGAGTGCTGGGCACTCAAAGAGATGGTGGTCAACAGTTTCGCAGGGGTAGTTACATAGCTGGCACTCTTGAGAGCGTTGTGGTTGGATTCTGTACAAATGACTGTTGAGTGGTTTATGTTGTGTTCTGATCCGAAAAATTGTACTCTGATCCCTCTTTTTAAGATGGCCGATTTTGTCATTAAGATCAGGACCAGCCATATGTATATAAACCTCTATCCCGGTGTTTTCCATAGCCCATCTGCTCAGCCAAGTTTCTTTGTTCGTATGATTGATTTGGCTGTTTGGAGAGTTGTTGCTGTGAGTGGTTGTTCTTGTCTTGTTCCCTTCTTTGCTAATATGTCTGCTCTGTCAGTACTTGGTGTGTCCTGGAATCGGCTGCACAACTATTCTGATGCAATAGGAAGTGACAAGCTGATCAGCATCCAGGATTAGTTCTATAATGTCCACTGCCTTCCAAAACTTGAAGGCAGACAATGAGTCAGTGACGATGACGATATTTTTAGCCTTTGAGGGAAAAGCATCAAAGTCTTCAGATGGTATACAACTGTCCCCAGTGCAATGATTTCAGCTTCAAAAGTGGAGCAAAACTCCCGCATGCATCAACAGCTCGTCGAAGGATCCATCTGGATAACATATGTAGACTTCATAACCTTCTTTGATGGTGGCCTTAAATGCAGATCCGTTAGTATAGACATGCAACCATTTTTCAGGGTAGGCATCAATGGTTCTTTGTGATGCACTCATAAGACTGACCCGGTCGGAATGTTTGGTTGTTCCATCTACTAATTTTATTTGTACTTCTGGTGTTTTTAAGCGGGTATCTGATGGTAAATTCTTTATTCATATTCATTCATTCATAACCCTCCACTCCAAAAGGAGCATAGGCCTTCAACAAACACATGCCAAGTCCTCATGTCACGTGCCATCATCTCAAGTTCTTTCCACATTCTCCTCATCATTTTCATCTCTGTTTCCAGCTCTCTTCTCCATGTGCTTCTTGGTCTGCCTCTCTTGCCCTGGGGGTTCCAGAACAAGGACTGCCTTGTAATGCTATCAACAGGTTTCCTTAGCGTGTGTCCTATCCATCGCCATCGTCTTCTTCTCATCTCTTGTTCCAATTCCACGTTGGTAACCTTGTCATACCATTTTAATCCCTCAATTTACGCAAGCATCCATTTATGAAAATTTGTAGCTTTTTGGTTGTTGTCTTTGTTGTTCTCCATGTCTCAGAGCCATACAATAGAACTCACTTCACATTTGAGTTGAAGATTCTTATTTTCGTGTTGGATCCGATTTCTCTTGATCTCCATATATCCCAATGCAATGAAAGCTCCTCTTGCTTTTTGTATTCTTATTTTGATATCACTGTCTGTCCCTCCAACTGTCTATATTGCTGCCAAGATATGTGTACGATTCTACATCTTGTATTGGTGTTCCTTCAAGTTCAACCCTGTTATCATTAGTTGCATTTATTCTAATTATTTTTGTCTTTTCCCTGTGCATTTTCAGACCCAATTGCTGTGACCTCTCATCGAGTGTTTTCAATTTGTCCTGAATCTGATTACGGTTATGGGACAGAAGAGCCAAGTCATCAGCAAAAATCCAAATCATCCAACTGCTTAGTCAGAGTCCACTGGATTCCATTTCTGTTGTTTGTTGTCGATGATCTCATAACCCAGTCTATTGCTAGTAAGAAAAGAAATGGAGACAAGAGGCATCCCTGTCGCACTCCTGTTCTTATCCCAAACGGTTCTGTAAGCTGTCCTTCGTGAAGAAATCTGCATGTCATGTCTTCATATGTTTTCTTTATTAAATTAATGATCTTCAGGGTAACTCCGTAATGCCTCATCAATTTCCAAAGTGATTCTGTCTATACTGTCAAATGCCTTTACATAGTCAACAAATCCTATGTAAAGTGGTGAATTCCATTTCAGACTTTGTTCAACTATTATTCTCAAAGTGGCTATCTGGTATCTGGTCTGTACAAGATCTGTTTTGTCGAAAACCTGCTTGTTCATCTCTCAGTTTCTTGTCTATGGACTCTTTTAATCTCTCAAGGATAATCCTGTTTAAATACTGTTCCTGGCACTGATAGTAACATTATTCCTCTATAATTTGTGCACTCTTGTAAATTTCCCTTCTTAGGCAACTTAACCAGATATCCTTCCTTCCATTCTGTTGGTATCTCTTCCTTTTCCCAGACTTTACCAATTAATTTATATAACATCTCTGTAGCCATGTCGATATCTTCTTTGATGGCCTCTGCTGGAATGCCATCAGGTCCAGACGCTTTCCCATCTCTTAGAAGCTTTATGGCTTTCTTTATTTCTTCCTTCGTTGGTCTTTCACAGTTAATTTGTAGCTCTTCTTCTGCTGGTTGGATGTCTGGGGGGTTTTGTGGAGCTGGTCTATTGAGAAGGTCCTCAAAATATTCTGTCCACCTCTTCATTTGCTCTTGTATATTGCTTAGCAGTTTTCCATTCTTGTCTTTTATGAGGCAACTTGTTTGCTTGTATTTCCCTGTTAGCTTCTTTGTGCTGCTATACAGTTCTCTCATATTTCCTTTGGCTGCAGAATCTTCTGCCTCTCTTGCCAACTCCGCAATATACTTCCTCTTGTCTCTTTTGATACTTCTTTGTTTGCTTCTGTGTACACTTCTTGAGCATTGGCTTTGGAACTTCTGGTTTTACATGTGTTTAAATCTGCTTCCTGGCTTTTTCTGTCTTTTATCTTATTGATGGTTTCTTTTGTTATCCATGCTTTTTGTTGTCGTTCCTTTTTCCCCAGTATTTCTTCACATGTCTCATTCCATACAGTTTTGATTTGCTGCCAATAGTCTTCTGTATTCTCTACATCTTCCGGCTGTTGGAGCACTTGGAATTTGTTGGATATTGTGACCCCAAATTTGTCTCTTGTTTCTTGATTTCTTAGATGTCCTACATTAAATTGTTGTCTATAATTTTGCATTGTTGCATATCTCTTGAGTTTCATTTTTACTTTAGCAAATTCTTCCGTGTGTTACCGGGGCCCGAAAGTGGAGCAAAGAATAGTAACACTGTTCCCTGCAATGCAACTCGTAGAAAGCGACTAAGGAGGGTTGGACATGGGGCTGGTTACCCCATCCTGTAAAAAATTTAAACCACAAAAAACTTAAACAAATTCTTTATTACTTTCTGTATATCTTGCCTTCTTTCTGGGTGGTGGTATCTATCTTGAATTTCATGGACATGTTGTAAGGCTGACTTGTGTTTAATTCTTTGCTTGTGTTCCCAGTTTTCTACAAGGTGTCTATACGGTGGTTTCGGTTCATTCTTTTACATCTTTCATAAACGTCAAAAGCAGCTTTATCCCTCCGCAATCCAAGGGGTTCTACATTTGTGTGTATTTCACATGCAGCAGTTGGAGTTGATCTCAATGGTCCACTAATTAGTCAAAGGGCATTGCTTTGCACTCTGTCCAGAGAACCTATGTTTGTCTTGGAGCTTGTTGTAAGCTGTTTGTATTTGTATTCTATGACAGAACGGACATAGCCAAGGGATTTCCTACTCACCCCGAGTAGAAGCCAGAAGTGCATTGTGCCAGCTCTACAGATAAAGGGATTGTTTCTGCGTCTCCTTGAGATAATTAGCCAATATAGGGTTCACAGTGCTCATTCCCCGCCACCAAATTTCCTGCTGGTTACGCCGAGTTCTCCGAGGCTGTAGGCATATGACCAAAAGTTGAAGGCAATAGGATCGTCACGTCATGAGTCTTTGTGCCTGTACGATGGGTTCCGGTCTTCAGGAAGTTGTGCACACTCGTTTTCATTCCTAAGACTTGTTCAGTGTCTATCTGGCTCCTTCCCACTCACAGTAGGCACGGGTTTTATTATCGAGGTTTGCTCCTCTAGATCCGTTGTGTTTAGCATGTGGGTTCGCACCGGTAATTATAATGACTACCTCCAGGAGGGTGCGATTGTTCACCACGCACTATGATCTTAGGGTATGAGAGGTTTTGCTAGGCCAAGAGACTGACACCGCAATGGTCGCTCCTTTCATAAAAAAATGAATTCACTAGGCCTAGAGTGAAGCAAGGGAGAGAATCCACTACCCGCAATACCAACACGTCATTCATCGGTAAAACAGGCTTGGTCTCATCGCATCACAGTTTTAATTCGATGTGCTTGTCGACATTAATTTCTAACCAGCTGCCGCTCCCGCGATTTAGTTTCGTGAATGAATATAGTGTATCTTCGATTTTGTATGAACAATATTACATTTCTGATTCTTACTGTGCCTAACTGACACACAGAACACCTGATCTAGACCTAGGTTTTTATCTTTTTGAACACGAAACCATAAATTTGCACATACACACACACACAAAACCCCAAATTAGTTTTAAATGATAGGTGAATGATGATAGGTGAATGATAATAGGGATAGTCTCCAAAGCTCAAACAGCATCCTAGAACGAGAAAAGAATTGAATGTAATATGTTTTTATGTGGAGAATATGGCTTAAGACAGGTAATCCTCTAATGCCGAGGCCGTCAACCCAGGAGATGTAATGATCTACTTTAGAATCACTGAGCTCTCTAAAGATATTCTTCAAGTACCGTGCCTAGTGGCGTAGGAAATCATGTCTCTTCACAACTTCCTGTCTCCAATACAATTTATCAATTCTGTTGTTAACCTCTTTCCATGCCACGATGTCAAACTTTCCAGTATTTGCTCTCTTTGTCTTGCCCTATCTCTTTTTCCTTCAATCTTTCCTGTTGTTACGATATATTCTAGCTTTCCTCTTCTCATAACATGCCCAAAAAAGTGGATTGCTTCTTTCTAACTTGTGAAATAAGTTTCCTTTGTGCATTGGTTTCTTTCAGGACATCCACATTACTTTTTTGGCTGTCCATGGTATTTTTAACATTCTTCTGTAAAACCATATCTCTGTTGCCTCTAGTGTCTTCCCAATTTGTTTACTAATTGTCCATGACTCACTCCCATATGTCAGGATCGGGTTCTATTTAACAAAGAAGAACTCTCTTTCTTACTTCCAATGACAAAGAATTGTTGCATAAAGTACTCTGCATTTTATAGAATGCTACTTTTGCCTGAGCTATTCTGCTCTTCACTTCTGAGATACATCTTTCACCCATTGTTATTAATGTGCCCAGGTATTTGAATTTATTGACTTTTTTTTTAAACGGTTCTATTTACTTTGATTGTGCATTCTGGGGAAGCCCTTTTCTTTGAGACGACCATCACTTCTGTCTTTTTGCTGTTAAGGCTAAGGCCTTTATTTTCACTTTCTATCACTATTGTATCAACCATTTCCTGCAGCTCCTTTTCACTTTTTGCTATTAAGACTGTATCGTCAGCGTATCTCAAGTTGTTTATATTATGTCCGCCGAATGATATTATTGGCATGTGCTCTAGAGATCTCATTATATTTTCACTGTACAGTTTGAACAGATCCGGTGACAGCACACATCCCTGCCTGACACCCTTTTTTACTTGCTGAAACGTTCCTATTTGGCAGCTAATTCTTACAGCTGCTGTTTGTTGCCAGTACATGTTCTTTATTATCCTCAAGTCCTTTCCATCAATGTTGATGCTTTCTAACATTTTGAGAATTTCCCCATGTTTCACTTTGTCTAATGCCTTAGTGTAATTTATAAAGCACAAGTGCAGATCTGTCTTCACCTCTATGGCTCTTTCTATTGATGTTCTTATAATTTATAAAGCATTGTTTGTGCCTTTACCTTCTACAAAAATCCACACTGTTCATCCCTGATTTCTGGTTTAATTTTATTTCTCACTCTCCTCATGATAATTCGTAATAATATTTTGGTCACATGACTCATAAGACTAATGGTACGATGTTCTTCACTTTCCATGGCTCCATATATCTCCATGCAGAAAATTATGATGCATAAACCTTGATAAAATCATATCTGTTTTCAGATTATCTAGACTTTGGAATTAATGCAGCCTATAAATGATCGCTTTTTATCGAATAAAGTGAATTTTCATAACCTAACTTGCAGGTTTTCAATGGGAAGGCAGTGAAAGTAACTTTAAACTTGGGGACACTTCGCTTTTAAGTGGTCTGAGAGAACTCGTCCGAAATTTGCCTAGGTTAAATATTCTTGTTATCCCCTCCGTCCCTAAAGATCTACCAAATGATGCCTTGGGATCTACTGATAGATGAAAATCAATCGGTTGCCAACCCCTGCTGTAACGTGACACAGAGCTGGAACTGTGCAAGAAAGCCATGTGGCCGTTGACAGACAGGTTTGTCTATTATATCCTACTTCTATTAGGTTGATCGTATGGGTTCGTATCTCTGCCCTAACAGTAGGCTGCTTGTGGTATGGTAAGATAATTCTTTCTTTCAGACGACATGTCTCAGACCAACAGTTGATAAATGAGTTACGATGACAGCAAGCTTCATAATAAACGTAGAACTTTATTTACATAAGCCATCGTAAAATAGGCCAAATGCTGGCTCTTGACAACATCTGTAAGATAATATGCCCAACCTTCCACTTGAGGTTGGCAGACTTGTGCAACAAGATTCAGTAGGTAATAATTCAGTGTCACTCTCTCTCACTCTCTCTCTGTTGCTGTTTCAGTTATCATAACTGTATCTAGTGGCTATTGGGACCACACTTTGAGAACCACCGTTGTCATAATTTAATCTGCCATCTATCTCTTCATATGTAAACACACGTCTCTCTTATGCTCAGACATATTCTTATGTTTCTGCCTTGGTGTATGTGACAGATTATGATAAATAGATTTCACATTATCTATTTCCTCATCTACATTCTCTTTTACCAAACTTTCAACTTCTTACTTTTGTTCACTCAAAACCCTCTCATATTCAGAATCGGTCTCTCTTTGTCAAATTTAACGAGCATTTAATTGCTGGTCGCTATTACTTTGATGTACGATTTCCAGCAGACCTGATTAGCATACGTGAGCCGGTTTCATTTAATTTTGAAGGCAGAGATCGTAATCGTGGTAATTTGATTCAGACAGTGGAAATAAGGGAGACAATTGTCTCTCACTTTTCCCTGATCTGTTTTGCCTGTAAATTAATTATTCACGGTGCGAACCGCCATATCAATAGACGGGCTCGCTATATTTCGTTTTATGACCATATCTGCAAATGGAAAATAGTGTGAATTCTCGAGCGAAGAAAATCTCGCACGGTCTGGTAAATCATGTTACACAAGATCTAAGAGAGACTGTTCGCTCGATTTGCCGGAGTCTGGTTTCGGTTTCAGTGTGAAGAATTCGTTTGATTCGCAGAATGAACAAGGAAATTTGTAAATCTGGGCGTAGGTGCTAAATGTATTAGTCTGGGCTAACTTCTTTCTTTTCTATATTTAAACCCCAGCATTTCAAGATCCATCATTCAGACTCAGCAGTTTCTCTAGACAAGCTAGCTTCGTTTCTAGAAGTACTTTTATTAAGTACAGTTCTCAGTTTACGTTGGAAAATAGTCTTAGTAGTTCTGTGTTGAGGTAATATGTACTAGTAGTTGTTGAGTGATTTAAGTGGTAACATCGCCGATTACATTTCACTAGTTTATTTCGGTGCAGAGTGATTAAATAGAAAGTCAAATATTTCTCTAGAGTTTTACTGTGTTACAGTGGATAGCAGAATATTTTATAAATTTGCTAGCTAAACTAATTCTTGCAAATAAAATTGATTTAAATAATTGCTAGTAACCAGTCAGAGAATATTTTAACCGACTAGTAAATGCACTGAGCATTGTGAGTATTGACGAAATATAGTTATATATATATTTCTAATTCATGATAAGTAGATTATTTTTTTATGACTATAACTTCTTTCACGGTAGTTTTAAACGGTAAGACAAGCTTTAAGCTTGCAGTTTATAATTTAAGTTAAATAACCGAAATGGATATATATATATATATATATATATTATTTTACGCGAGGTAGGATAGGATTGTGAATACTGTTAAGGTTAAGTATTTTGTATTTTTCTCTTCCTTTTACGCAGTATCTGGGTCATACCCTAAAACTACCATCGGCTTCTGTTTATGTATATCAGTGAATAACAAGGCGAAAGAACAATTGTTGTAATTCATACTGTACCTGGCATATAGATCCAGAGTTCTTTCCTTATATCAAAGTTTCAGTCGGCCCGTGGTGGCGACTAAATCAAAAACATTTGACATAATTTAACTTGTGACATTACCTGAATAACAACCACTGTGTTGTGTAGAAGATCTATCCTGAACAGATTATTTTACCTGACACTCGATGTAACGATCGATTATTCCAAGCTACTGTACCCTTGTGAACATTAGATCTCATAAGTAGTTTCCTACCTGGACAAAAATTGAAGTGACATTTATCAACATCCTACTTACCATAGTGAAGAAAGCGTTTCCCAAGATTTGAGTTCATTAGCCTTGGAGAAACTGGGACTTGTTTTCGCCAAAAACACAACATTGGATGGACTGTGTGTGTGTACCTAAATGATTGTTCCAGTTGTGGTGAATGCACCTATTAGGTAAGGTTGAATGCTTGTGATCACAAGGGAGTCAAAGCGAGAGAAAATGCAGTAATGAATAATTCTGTTATTGTATAACCAATATAATCATTGATTGTGTTCTTCTTAAATATTTCTTATGCTGTCTATTTCAGAATAGATTATCGGGGAACCCTTGTTCTTTAATGTAGAGGGAAATCCTAGACCATAGCGTATAAATCTGTGACTCTTTGGGGGCTAATAACTTTTCTTTAACGGGATCGTGGGCTCAACAGAGGGGGAAAGGATTACACCTATGGGTCTATTCTTTTATTAATTCATTAACGTATGTTTATTTGTATGGTATTTGATAGTCAACTTATTTGCTGTTGTGAAATTCTTATGATAAATAAAATTTACATAAACTTTATTCACCTGTGTCGGTCAGCTCGTCCAAACAAATCCATATTTCATAGATATAGTTGTTTCACGTCTGTACGTCTAAATGTCGTCACTTATGTGTGTGTGTGTCTGTGAGTGGTTTATATATATATATATATATATATATATATATATATATATATATATATATATATATATATATTATATATATATATATATATATATATATATATATATATATATATAACTGAGTAATCTGTCTGACTAACACTTTCTGTTGTAGAGATTGGCTGAGCGAGAGAAGTTTTTTCTCGAGTTTCAGGGACAGAATTTACTTATTTTTCACCATCTCACTCGTGAAAAGCTATTTCTTATATTATCTCTCACTGAGTCATCTTATGTTCTAGTCTATTCAGAAGGGACCAAATTTTGTCTTAATTCCCCTATCATTAATCTATGACAGTGTATTTTAATGAAACTGGCCTCATCGCCAGTGGTGTAAATTTACCAAGTCTATCTTCTACTCTCAGTGCTATTGGCTGTCTACTGTTCTTCTCATTTACCTAAAAGTTCTTCGACAGGTTTGGTGTAAACCCTACTAACTGGAATCTCGAAATACAACATTTCTCTCTCGTGGAAACATTTCGTCCTCAGAATAAACAAAACTATCATACACAAACGTTGCAAATATCGAGATAGACGTCTGGGCGATAGTACAGTTTTTCTGCCACCGCAGAAGCAACCAATATACACTGGCGCAACCAATATACAATGGCTTATCGGCCCGATGGAACTTCTACTCGCTACCACTTCTAGAAGCTAACTCTATCACATCTGGGAGCAAACTGATTTAATCTAAAACGTCGATTTACAAAAGACGACTATTTTCGAACACTCCAGAACACTTTGATAAACAGCTCACCAGGCCATTCAAAACATGTGAATACTTCCCCTCGATCACCTTGCCAAAACCAGACAAAACAAAACAATAACAACCCTCAACCAAGGGAAGTAAGTACTACTCTTGACCCCCTCTTTTCCTTCTATCGATTATTCCCCTTAGACTACTAATTAAAAGTCAGCTAATCTCATACAATAACTTTAACAGAATTTTCCCTCTTAACCAATCTAACGGTTACAGCCACAGTGAAGATGCTAACAACAAAATTAAAGTGATCATACTAATAGTTTATAATTTCTGTTTCTTTGACATTAATTTGTGTTCGTGGTTGAAAATCTGAATACCTAGCCACATTTGGTTTGTTTATTTGACTCTCTAGTTTAGTTTATGTTAAAAACTGAAGTGCGAAATCAAATGTTCGTAACTCGTTCATTATTATATGACAAGAGACGCAGTCTCAAATGTTAACCAACAATATTGTACTACGCTGTATGGTTCCCGGGTCTCTGAGAAAACACGAAAGAATAGGATGTCTGCTCACTCAGCCATGTCCGTTAGGTACGTGAATAAGGCAACCTCATCATGTAAAATAAATGTCTACAGAAACTGCAATAGCTAAAGCGGACCAGCTGCACTGTGGTCTCTTGCTCGCTGTAGGAAGTCAAGACAGGGACATTTATTGAAACTGTGCGAGAATCTACGTAATATGTTATAAACATGATCAACAAACACCGACTGGTTAAAAATGTATGCAATTTTCAGCCACGAAGGAGAAGCTGGAAAACCTAAGAACATTTGTTTTTTTAATTATGAAGAAAAATATATTATGTTCAACCTCTGATGGCTTATAATTGGGATAAAAGGTGTCTCTAATTCCAGATAATATTATCAATTTCTGACAACAGATCATGGTTTCAATTTCTCCTTTCTAACTACTGTCAAATGAATAAATTAAAGTGTCAAATTGTATAGATATGTGTTTCTGTTTTTTCCCCTAGCCCAAACTCGCAATTTCCTCACATTCTTATGGTGTTAATAAGGGGACAGGAAGGCGTGAAAGCCTGCATGTTCGGAGTGATACTCAAATCAATATTTATCTGTTATTATCAATATGTTACGAGCAAGGTTAGCTCTTGGGCGAAATGCATTAAGAAATAATACAAACATTAAAATTTCTAAAAGAACAGGAAAATTAAAACATAACAATTCAGTAAATAATTATTTGTTTATATACATACGAGTGTCACCACGCGATCTCGCACCACCCAGTAAAAACCAAAGGGCCAGCTCTGGTTGCGAGAACGTGACTAGAACTTCATTTTCCACCATATCCTTACCAGTCAATGTTCATAGAACATCATGAGGCGAAGCAATCTTGATAAAGTTATATTTAGCGGAATTGCTGCGCACCATGCTGAGCCTCACCAAAATGAAAAAAAATTAGAGTCGTGTCGCATAGAGATTTATGATCAATAAATTTTCTATATTCTTTTCTTTTCTACCCGTGTCCTCTACTTTATTATCGCTCTTTTATCCTTTTCCTGGTTTTTTCGCATTCGTTCGTTTGCGACAAAATATTACTTTCCCATTCTGACTTTTGCAGTTTCTTTTCTCATACAAGTAACGCATTTTATTGCGTTACATGTCAGTCCCTGGATGTGAACGAAATAGTGTGAAAATTCGTCTATTCAGACATAGAGAGCAGACATTTGTCTACATTTTCATCTGACACGAGTTTTTCATTCGGCTAGTTTCTCGGCGTGAGGTGTGGAAGGCGCCAATCTGCATCGCTCAGAAATGAGACATGTCGTAGTAGGTGGGAAGACGCGTTTTGGCAGTTATGGCCAGCGTCTAAGTAGTATGTGAAGTGTTAAGAGGAGAGGGGAGACGAGGTTTTTTGAAAATAGCGCGCATCCTTTGTCTGTTTAAGATATAAACCAGAGTTATAGACTTCATTCACTCAGTACTCCGCAGTCAAGACTAGAACGATCTAGCGTTCGATTCCTAAAGATCTCTGTTAATAGAAGCATCATTTAGTTGGTCGAAGTGGATTTAGTTCTTAGTAGTTCTGTGTTGAGGTAAATATATTATATATCTAGTAGTATTGAGTGATTCAGTGATAACCGCTTATTTCATTTTTCTAGTTAGATTTCTGTGCAGAAGGATTAATCTATAAGTCTGTTATATTCTCTAGCTGACGTGTTTCAGTGGATAGCAAAATAAATTATAATTTCTAGCTTAAACTCATGCAGCTATAAATAAATTTAATTAAATTGCTAGTAATTAGTCGAGAATATTTTAAACTAACTTATAACTGCACTGAATCATCATTGAGTATTGACGAAATACGTATGTATTTTTAATTCATGATGACTGATTTTATTTCACAGGAGATTTAAACGATAAGACAAGCTCTACGCTTGCAGTTTATAATGTAAGTTATAACCGAGGAACAGTATGTATAAGTATTTTTTATGTTGTTTTCTCTTTATTCAGTGAAACTGGGGTAGCCTAACTTTACCAGCGTTTCAGTACTGAGAAATATCTGTGAAGAACAAAAACATTTTGTTTTCTTAAAGACTTGGGTGTATAAAGTAAAACCTGTCTGGCATTGCGTTGGCATCCAGAACTACAGAGTACCCATTACATGAACTTTAAGATTAAATGAAGTAACGGGCCTATCGCGCCAGATTTAATTCTTCATGAGAAAAACCTCAAGTACATTTTCAGCCCTTGTGGCAAGTAAAATATTACTATCAGTAACATTCCGACGGAGTTCTGACTAGTTGTGGTGTGACCAAATAAAGTCCTATACTGAGAGAAGGCACCGACCTGACATTCCTAATTATTAGAAATCTAAGCTATTGACACTGTGCTTGCTGTTAACGTTCGTGCCTGGACAATTTTAATGTGACCTAAACAGACATCCAAAAATAATAATAACCAAGGAAACGTTCCCTGAAGTAGTGAACTCAACCTGACTTTGCAGGACTGGGGTTCCCTTGGCCAAGACTATCACTGGAGATTCTGTATGTGCATGTCCTAAAAACTTTTTTTCCAGAAGTCGCTACCAGAGCTGTAAGTACGAATGCAAGCTAGTGATCACGGTTGACTGAATAGAGTGAATGCAGGATTTTATAGTTGTATTTTTGGCACCTATTTTGCTGTATTAAATTTCTTTATGCAAGTTTTGTTGCTAACAATATCTTCCTTAGGATGGATCAGAGTATCAAAGTCTGTTCATACATTTAAAGGGAAATCTTAGAGTATAGCATATGTATCCGTGACACTTTGGGGCTATCACTTTTCTTCTAACAGGACTGTGGGCTATACATCGAGGAAAAAGATCATACCAATGGGTCTATCATTCTTGTAGCCATTCATTGACTTTATGACTATTTGTATATGCTTGATGTAAATTTTATGTGTTGTGATGGAATTTTCTTCTGATAATTAAAAATTCACTTAAACTTAATCAGTGTGTCGGGTCAGCTCGTTCCAAATTATCTATATTTTCATTGTCATAGTTTCACGTCTGTGCGTCTATTGTAGTCACTTATGTGTGTGTGTATGTGAGGGATATATATATATATTAATAAATATTATACTAGACGGTCTGATAAATCTTAATCTGTTGTAGATGATAGGCTGACTGAGAGAAATCATCTCGAGGGTCAGAGACCGACTCTAATATATTTCCTCCATCTCACTCGTGAAATCTATTTCTACTTATATCTCACTGAACTATCACCTGTTTCTATTGCTATTCAGAAGGGACCAACCCACGTCTTAATTCCCCTATCAAAAAATCTACGACAAGTCGTTATCAATGACAAAGTAACGTATTACTTTGATGACGTAGAGCAGAGTCTGTGTCTACGCTTGGGACGTGTCCACATATGTGGCTAGTCCACTTATTAATGTGTGGAAGAATTCACTTCAAGTGTTCTCAAGGAATCTACGTTCGACTGTGAACCTAAGTAAAGGTATATGTAGATATATAAGTATTTCAGTGTGGTATAGCCACGGATTCAGAATATATAAATCCACAGTGTTAAACTGCCAAGATGGCCAGAAATATGTATTAAAGAAAAATGTACAAAGATGCGCGAAGCATCAGAAGGTTGGTAAACCTATTTACAAATATGTGTTCATGGAGTATTGAAAAGTATCGATAAAGATTATTTAAACGTAAATATTTAGCGGACAGAGAGCACAGGACTGTGGTATTGTGCAGATTCGCACTATAAGTAGAAAATTGTACCGACAATGTAATTTGATCAAATCGATTACCAATGAATATCAGTTATTAATTGTTTGGAGCAGAATATTGTTCATGAAGTCTTCTGTGAATTAAAAGGAAAGTCGTTTTAAATTAAAAAGTCGTCTCAGATGATTATGTCGTTCAAACTTTGGCATTTTCATCATTATAAATGTTTGACGTTGTATCGTCTAGTGATTTGGCAAACAAAGAACTTTAAGTAGACGATTACCAAAGGGGAAAGAATGGCCAGTTCTAACAACAAGTGAAGATCAACTATAAAATGAAATATTATGAGATAGATACAGAACTTTTATATGACGAGCAAGCAAAATTAAACAAAATCGAAAGAACCCTAGACAGAACTCGGGCAAATCTGTTTTAACTCTCAACAGTCAAGATATATTAATTTTTAAAAACCTGAAACAATAAATCCATTAACAAAATTAAGTATTAAGAAGTAAAAAATAAAAATTTGACTTCATTTTAAAAAAAAAACTAACAACAGCAGAATGGTTAGCGCCCTTGTAGCAGTGTATTAGATATGTGGGTATCGTATGTGTAACTCTTGAAATAGTGTCGAAGTATTCACACACGTGAGCATGAGATTAGATTACCATTTATTAATAGTTTCATTCGAATTGTGAAATGTCGAGCAAGAAATGAAGAGTTTGACAGAAAATCTATACGTTCTAATTAAACTAGCTGCACAAGTTTCCGCAGATAGCCAGCCAGCACAAAAGCAGTTACAAATAACTGTAAAAAGGTCAAATAAGGAAGAAATATAGAAAACCAAAAAAGCTTCCAACAGATGACCTTCCAGACGTGCTTTTATAGCAGGAGTTTGGCGCCTCTTCAGAGATACCATGAAGATTACCTGCACAAATCTGAAAGAAAGAAAAATGTACCAGTCGACGTGATTGGAGGATATTTGGTCAAGTTGCCAAAGATGTACATTTTTCAAGAGTGCATAAATTACAAAAGAATAATATTATGACCAGCGTCAGGGATAATATTAAATAGGATAATCCTTCAGAGATTTAAATAGACCAACGGATGAACAACTGAAATAATAACAATCAGCTTTCTACAACACAGATCGTGAACTGATTAGATATCACACTGTGTATCGCTGTAGAATAGAAAATAAATAAATATTACACACATAAAGGTATGTTTCAGGCACTCCTGAGAAATATGGAAGTAGAAAACTGGACAACAGAAAAACAACAGAAGTGATAGGCTCGCCGGAGAATCGAAACCAGAAGCATCTGAACGGCAACACCACCTAGCTACGGAAGCGAATCACACTATCCTCCCTGCCAACTAGGCACTACAAAAATAGTGCTTCGTGGACAGGGGTCATTAGCTTATTTTTCCACACACAACACTGGATGTGTGTACATAGGGCGATTCAGTCTTATACAGAACAGAGCTTGGAGTCTTACGCTGGATTTGTGAACAATAAAAATGTCCTCCACAGTTTAGATCAGGGTTTCTAAACGTTTTTTGTGGTATGGACCCCTTTGATAGTCCGATGAATGCTGTGGGCCCCTTTGATTGTCCAATGAAGGCTACGGGCCCCGTCTTGGAAAGAAATGTACATAAAAACATAATAAAACAACTTTACATTTGAAGTTTTAGATTATGTACACGAGCCCCCTAGAATTCATTCATGTACCCCCAAGGGGTCCGTGGACCATAAGCTAAGAAACCTTGGTTTAGATAGAGAATTCCTTTGGAAACTAATGTGGTGTTATTGAATCTCCAGTATGATCATTCAACTGTTAAACGTGCATACTCAATGTTGTATTTTGATTTACCTTTGTTATGCGTATTTTAGAATGTAACTTGTTTTATAGGAGTTAAAAGCGTTCATCTGCATAAGAAATAATCCATATAGGGAAAGCTGCTCAATAGGCAGTAATACGTGTTTTATTTTAAAGTTTTATTTACAGTCGTGCGTCATGGGTCAAATGAGGGGCCTTGGACCTTAAAGGGTTAACCTAATAAGGAAACCATATGGAGATACGAAATTTATCCTGAAGGGTAACTTACAGAACACTGTGGGATTGTAAGTGGAGTGTGGCAGGGATGTTTGTTGTCACCATTTCTCTTCTTGCTGGCTGTTTATTGGATTATAAACAACAACAGCCAACAGAAATGGAATACAGTAGACTGAAACTGTTCGATGTTACTGTTGTTTCCCATAGCCGTATCCAGAAGTAAGACAAAATGGAATACCTGATGACAGGTCACAGCAATTGGGCCTGAAAATGCGCAGAGAGAAAAGACAAATATATATACTTATTGTTTTCGGTTGTTATCATGGCTAGTATTTTCTTTTCTGTTGGTAACAATAGCTTTTATCACTAATCTGATCGTTTCTTTGACTGTTGTGATATAATTCCACTTGCTTCGGTTTATTGGAATTTATAGAAGTTTTGTCGTCTCGTATAATTTAGATTTAGCATATAACAATTTATTGTTTTCTTAATTTTAATTACTGGTTGCAATTTTTGCAGGGCAAATTTGATATTAGAACAGGAGTGACCTCTCGGAAAGTGTTCCAACATATTACAAGATTTAGAATGTTCAAACAATGACGAGAGAGAGAGAGAGAGAGAGAGAGAGAGAGAGAGAGAGAGAGAGAGAGAGAGAGAGAGAGAGAGAGAGTGTTTATGTGCAGACTAAGAAGAAACAGGTAAACACTGTTCGGTGTTGCTGAGGCGAGTAAGATAGGCACAGAGGAGCACAGGCTGCAGTCAGTGGTGAAGAACTAATGTTGCCACAGGTCGTGTGTGTCTCTAGCGAAACTCTCTCCTTTATTTCACCACTCACGCGCTGTAATACAAAAAGTATAAACAATTACATCAGAAGATTGGAGGATAGACTTGTAAGGGTAATTTGTGTAAATACTAGTTAAATCAGGGATCGGGACAGAATCTACTATATACTAAGTCAACAAGATGTTATTGTAAAGTGTAAATGTAAATAAACGTGAAATTTAAGCGTGAAAAAAATACAAAACACGTTACGGCAATGAGAGTTTTCAATAAGAATGTGGTGGATTTGGTGTAATAGATGTTATTATTTAATATTATTTGTCTACCAAGTGAGGTCAGCTGTGTAGGCCCCTAAGTTTAGTAGTTGATGGTTAAGTATTTTTAGGGAACCTAGCTGCTACCACCCTATGATCTCACTTGGCTCTAGATTTTTATTTATTAGTAATGTGACTACGTCTAAGTGTCTAGGGTAATGAAGATATAATGCAATGTAAGACAAATCAATACAAATACACTTTAGTTCTATCACATAAATAGGACTGGGTCAATACAACAACCACATACAGACTAACACTCTATGATATATCTTATAGAAGTCTTTGGCTGAATATTATGTAATAGTCTATATTACAATTTTATTTGCCTGATTCAGAATTTTCTGAGTCAGGACCAACAACAAAATGAAAATTATGTTTTTATTTACATAAAATTAAATACCACATTGGATCTTCTGTCCATATAAAGCAATATTACAATCTAATTGTATTTAGGTATTACTATAGACTAAGTTAACACTGGTAATTAATGGTGGGTTGGGGTATTTTCATCACACCCTCTCTTTTCTCTATCTCTTGTGAAATGTTTATTCAACAGTAAATTATTTTATTTATTTAAGTTTTAATATAAGTGGATGAACTCTTAGTGCCGACACAATGGCACTTATCTTCCGTTGGTAGTAGTTATGATGCGGACAATCTCCGATATTTCATGGGTTGATTCGTGGTAGACAGCGTGTACCAGCAAAAATTTCAACCGAATGACCAATCTGACACAGTCCCAGGTGTAGTGTGGTAGACAGCGTGTACCAGTGTCACGTAGGTCTTTATATCATTAAATTGCCTACATCTTCTTCCTATTCTCTCACCCGCATCCTTTATTTTATTATCTTTCCTTACTTGTTTTTTTCCTGTATTTTTCGCATCACTTGTTTTGCGAATAATATTTTCTTCAGTATCCTCAAACTTTACCTTGTGTTTTTCTCATACTGGGATACGTAATTTTATTACATAGATGTCAGTCAGACGTGAAGTGCGATTTAGTTCCAGTCCATCTCAGACATCGAGCCGACTTGGGTCTGCACCTTCAGATGACACGACACTCCTGAGTTAGATTCTCGACGTAAACGCGCGAGAATGCTAGGAGAGAGCCGACATCCGTCTGCATTTTCACCGGTCAACAAACAGTTGCATCGGCCGAACGTTTAAGCAGGAGCGAATATTTACACCTTTTAGTCGCAGTTTCAGACATCTGTCTGGAAATCCCAGCTGACACGGCTCACTGTTGGCCCGGTCAGCGTGAGGTGCGAAGTAGTATAAGTGTCAGTTCAGAGTTTCGTCGAAATAGCTCCGGCGAAGTGTGAAAATCGCAGACGGTTGTCTGAGATTTGCAACTGACACGCGTACATCTTGGTCAGTAGGTGGCCGTTACGACATGTTAGGAGTTAAACGTAGCTGTTATGAGAAGGGGGAGAGATCGGGGCGGGGGAAATAGTTCATCCTTTGTCTGATTTTAAAATATTAACCTAGTTTGAAACTTTCTTTTCATTCTTCTCAATAAATCGCAGTAGACAGGTGGTTCGCGAAGAGTAGAGCTGTATAAGCGAAGTTTCTTAGTTTGTTGCGACAATTTGTCGAACTTCTAGACTTCCATAAATATAAGCGTAAAAATTCTTAATTGTGCGATATCCTGTAGTGCTGTGTTTTGAGGTAAATAGTATATAGTAGTTCTCTAGAATTTTGTGAAGTGATTAAGTGTTAAATCGCCGATTTAATTTTAAACTAGTTCTTTTGAACAGAGTGCTTAATCTATATAGTCTGTATTATTTTCTAGTGACGCGTTTCAGTGGAAAACAGAAATTATATTTCTTGCTTAAATTCAGTCGGCTAATAAAGAAATTTAATTTAACTTCTAAATAATCAGACGAGAGAATATATTTTAAAAACTAAGCTTATAACGCTAGATACATCATTGAGTGTTGACGAAATACGTATGTATTTTATAATTCATGATGTTTGATTTATTTAATATAACTTATTTTACGGGAAGTTTTAAATATAAGTCAAGCTGTAGGCTTGCTATTAAAATGTAAGTTATATTGAGTACATATATGTAAATTATTTGATATGTGTTCTTTCTTTTATATAGTGAAACGGTGGTACCCAACTTACCAGCGTTTAGTAAAGAGACATATTTGTGTGAAGCATAGACAGTTCCTATCTTTAACCACGTGGGTGTTTTTTTATTGTTTCAAGTAACACTGATCTGACAGTGCTTATGCCATCAGAGAGAGAGAGACAGTAATAGCAATCCCACTAACGGTTTCTAAAGACTAGAAATATATATTGGGTTTTTGAGCCAGTTCATATCGCTCCACAAAGTTAAATGTACATGCTGCCTGGCGGCGAGAATATTACAAGATTAACATTCCGACAGAGATTGTGACTAGTATTGTGGTGACCAAATATAGTACCTGCCTGAAAGAAGACACCGATCTGACATTTCTTAAATCCTAGAATCCAAAGCTAATGACATTGTGCTCTGCTAACTTTCGTGCCTGGACTTATTTTATGTGACTTAATCAGACATTCGAAAAATTAGAACACCCAAGGAATCGTTCCCTGAGAGTTTAGTACGTCTTTTGGAACTGGGGATTTCTTGGTCGATGACTGCATTTTCGGGTCTGTGTGAAGGTCCTAGAATTATTATGTTCCCAGAGGCAGCGAGCAAAGTTGTGAGTATATATGTGTGAGAAAGGCCATGGCTGGATGAATGAGAGTACACAGGTCTGAGTGTTATTTTACCGGTGTATTATTGTCAACCTTTTGCTGTCTTAACTTGTTTTAATCTGCAGAATTTGTTAAAAATGCTAGAGTTTCCTTTTTTCTTAGGCTAAATCAGATTATTCAACTCTGTTCATACATTTACGAGAAAGAAAGAAACCTCTTAGACTCAACCCTATGTATCTATAACTCTTTGAGCCATCATCTGTTCTCTTAACGGGGCTGTGGGCTAAACCTAGAGTAGGATTCTAACGGGCTATCATCCTTGTAGCATTTTTCTTGAATTCTATGACTATTTGTATATGTTTTTTCCTTGATGTAATTTTTGGTGTTGTGAGAAGATTTTTTTTAGATGATATAAATAAAAATCTCTCTTGAACTAAATCAGTGCGTTGGTCAGCTCGTTCAATAATACATATAAATTCATTGTTATAGATTCCCACGTCTGTGTGTTTAACTGTCGTCACGTGTATGTGCGTGCCCGTGAGTAGATAGAGATATATTAACATATATATATATGTGTTTAGACAGTCTGACGCCTTTAAAAGCGGTCGTAGAAGATAGGTGAGAGAGAGAAGATTATCTCATTCTCAAAGACAGCCTCTATATCACATTCTATCACCTCACGTGTGGGAAATTCTATTGCTTTTCACCAGCTCTCACGGTATCTATCACTCATTCCAACCTATTCAGAAGGGACCTAACCCAAGTCTTAATACTCCTATCTAAAATCTACGACAAATGTGGTCTCGTCCGACGGATTTTTGAACCTAGAATAGGAAGACGAGTACGACAAATGGGTTCTCGTCCGTAGGATTTTTGAACTTAGAATAGGAAGACGAGTACGACAAATGGGGTCTCGCCCGACGGATTTTTGAACTTAGAATAGGAAGACGAGACGACTAATATCAGCTCGTCCTTAAAGATTTTTATTCTGTAATAGAGTAAGAGTGTGATGTCTTGTGAGATGTTATATCTTTAAATAATTTATCCCCTAGACTAACGATCTGTGTACGAGCGTGCTGACCACACAAACTGATAAGTTTTTTTTCCACAGCATTTGAACATTATACATTTGGTTTACAGGTTGATTTTGTCGGAATATATGTTAATTGTGGATTTGTAATACTAAACGCTGGTAAAGTTTTGTGAGTGTATAACATTCACAAGGGTTCTGAAGCAGGAAGGTGTTTGAACTAAAGTTAAGGAGTGCGTTTCGGACTATTTGTCCAGATTAATTGCCTCCCTCACCCTAACTGTCTTCAGGGGTAAACTTGGTAGTGGATTAAAATTAAGGGATTATTTTTCTCTATAATAATTTTAGTTTCCACTGTAGCAACTTATTTTTCAGAAGTAATCTTAACTACCATTTAGTTGGCGTAGTCGTGTTTTGCATTAAGTGCTTTATTGCCGATAATAGCAGCGATAGTTAGATTGTACTTTGGAGGAGGTATCCCAGGGTTAAGGATATCATCTTTCGGATTTTTGGTATTTTTTTCTCGTAAGTGGTAGGAAACAGGTTATTCTTTTTCCTAATTTCTTTCTCCACTAGTCTCAGTCACTGACATAATATGGCCGAGAGGGCAAAGCTTAGACAACTCCTCAGGGACGAAGCGAGAGAGGAGGGACTGGAAGGAGAGGAAGCGAAAGCATTTGTCAGAGACGAACTTGAGAGATATGACGCAGAGAGAAAAGCAGCCGAAGCTTTACAGCAGAAGAAGATGGACGAGGAAATGGAAATTCGCAGGATGCAGCATGAGGAAAGAGAGAAGGAGAGACAGCATGAGGAAAGAGAGAAGGAGAGACAGCAGGAGAAGGAGAGGGAACAGAGACAGCACGAGTTAGCTCTCAAAACTCTAGAATTCCAAAGTCGTGGTGCTGCCTCTACCTCCAGCAATGGAGAGTCTTCTCCGCATTCTTCCTTAACTGATCCTTCTAATACTCAATCTACTCATCTCACTGCTATGTCTTTTCCGCTAGAGTCTTTCCCTTGTCCTAATGAGAAGATTGACACTTGGCTAGAAAAATTTGAGAAAATTGCAACTCTGTACGGTTTAGAGAGGTCGCGTTGGAACATGAAGCTTTCCCAGGCTTTGAAAAGTTCTGCATATGATGTTTACGCCAAACTGGAAAGCAGCCAACAAGACAACTATGATCTGTTGAAGAAAGCGTGACTGGAGCGCTTTGAAATGAACGCTCGCAAATTTTTGCAACTGTTTCGCAACAGCCGGAAAGAGAATTCTGAAACTTTTCAGCAGTTCTCGTCTCGTTTGAAGGGTTATCTGACAAAGTGCCTTGAGCTCTCGCAGCTCCCCTCTACCTATGAAGGTCTTGAGGAATTTGTTTTAACAGAACAAATAAAGAACACATTGTCTGCTGATACCCGGAGATTTCTCGCTGAGCAGGGGGCAGAAAAACTTGAAGACATTTTGGAAAAGTCTGAGCGTTATCACAATGCGCTGGCTGAACTACCGGCCACAAAGCGGAAACCGACAGAGGAGCATTTTCGAAAACATAACCTAGAGCAATCTTCTCAGGCTTCTAACCAAAATAACCACAGAGAAACTGGACCTCAAAACTCCCCTCCTGAAAAATCCAAGTTCTACAAGAACAAGTACCCCAGCCACCCCAAACAGTCTGATCAACCCGACCGCCCTACATGGCAGCGCAGCCAGAAAGGACAAGGTGGCAAAGGGAGAACCCCTGAGCACGGGACATATGATCAGACCGAGCACACCGAGCCGAAACGCATCGGATGCTTATTGACAGTCTCGCAAGGCGGAATTATTGACACTTTGTGGAGTTCGTAAGAGTGATGCACCTACAGCGCTTCCCATCGCATTGGTGGAGATCCACTCTGATTTTGTCAGAGGTGTGATCAAAGCGGCTGTTATGGATGATCCCATCTACCCAGTCATACTTGGCGGTAGATACGTGTGTATTGGGAAACCGGAAGAGCCGATTGTGGCAGCAGTAACTACGAGAGGGCAAACCAAGAAGGAACGGGAGCCTGCGCCAAATTTGTTACCGATGGAACTTAAAGAAGCGCAATACAAGGACCCTACTTTGGCACCCTGCTTTAGGAAACTGCCCATGGCTAAGGAACCCAAACAGCACGGGGACATTTTTTCTAAGGATGGCGTACTTTATCGGAGAACGGGCAAGCCTGATCAAGGTTACAACCAGCTCCTAGTACCGAAACAGTACAGAAGCCAAATCCTAGAAATGGGGCACTCTCTTCCCTTCAGCGGACATATGGGACAGAACGCCACAAACCAACGGATAACCACTCATTATTGGTGGCCAGGAGTAAATACTGATATTATCAGATATGTCAAATCCTGTGCCCAGTGCCAACGTGTGCCACCCAAGCAACGGGCACCCCCCAGTCTCTTTGGGTGAAATGCCAATAATGGGAACACCATTCGAACGGGTTGTGATCGACATTTTAGGGCCTTTCGAAAGGACTAAAAGAAGGAACAGGTTCATCCTGACCTTAGTCGATACATGCACTTTATGGGCAGAAGCTATCCCGCTAACATGCGCAGATGCCAAGCATGTCGCAGAAGCACTCGTGCAGATTTTCACTCGGTTGGGATTCCCTCAGCAAGTGTTGACGGATAACGGATCTCCATACCGAAACCTGTTTATGGATGAGATCGTTAAGATCTTGAGGACCCAACACATCCACACTAAGCCATATACTCCGGCCGGAAATGGGCTCGTGGAACGTGTTAATGGAAACCTCACCATGATGCTAAGTAAGCTGGCACAAGTGAAACCTGAAGATTGGGATCTCTGTATTCCTGCAGCATTATTTGGCTACAGAGAATCTCCTCATACTTCCACAGGATTTCCGCCAGCTACGCTCTTATTCGGCAGACCCATTAAGGGCCCGCTTGAAGCCTTACTTCAGTCTGTGACAGACGAGAAGGCGGATGAGACAGTCGTCTCAGCAAGTAAATATGTGTCGGTTTTAAAGGAAAGGTTGAAACTAGGGTGGGACCTAGCAACGACTAACTTTAAGCGAGCACGCACCAAGCACGCTAACCGATACAGGAAAGTCGCGAAAGAGAGAGAACTGGAAGCAGGAGAGAAAGTTTTGGTGTTACTCCCTACCGAAATCAACTAATGTACAATATGCAAATCAGAACGTCGAAGGGATGTTCTTACGGTCAGAGCTAACCATCAATAACAAACATTAACCACGTCAATAGAGTGACTTTAATATTCAATAAATAATATAAGATGAAGGAACAGCCAACACCCGTCACATGCTCCTATTCTTCTCCCTAATGGCTACAACGCCTCTGACACTTCAACAATGATCCTCTCCCATAGGATAATGTGGGTTAGCCTTCCCACTGGTAACTGTGGAAATCATTTGAAGTTATACAACTCATGTAAGTTTTACTACGTGTGAGCAACCCCATAGGCCCTGCATAAGTCTGCTAGGGGACCTATATACTTAGTCGCAAAACATTCCCACTAAAGCAGTATCCTATACACTAAATTTTTGTAATAACAAGGTTAATAAATTTCGTTCTTACCACAATTCAATGGAAATATCACAAACATACGTTGACTGGCATTAGCATTTATGTATATAAGTTCAGCTTTGCCCTCGTCCAGACTGCCAAGATTTTTTATTTTATTTCACTCTTAGCACCGCTGTTCTCAACGCAGCTTGCATACTAACAATTATGTATCAAATGGCGACAAGCCTTGGAAGCTTTTTGCCAATATCACTAGACTGGCCCAATCACAGCGAGGTCTAGCTATTCAATTCAAATTTGAAAAAAAAAAAAACTCCAAACATACTAGGAGTGAGTCTGTCAAATATATTTAGCTTTTGGGCCAACCAATACCCTCTTTCCTATACTCTTATACTAACCAATCGGATTTGAATCACTCTAATGCCTCTTTTTTAAACTTGCGTCCCCAAATAATATTATAAATAGAATGAGCAAAAACAACAGTCTTACCGTTCGAAGATATATAGTATTATTTCAATATCTTGGTTAGTAATTGGGCTACTATGTATATTAAAACATATTATTGCTCAGGAGACTCTAAGCTATCCTTATATTTAATTTTTATGGCTATATTCATTGTCGTTTGGATTTTCATATTCGTCACTGTTAGTCGTCAATTATATACTTTTCCATAAGTCGGCCATCTTTCCCCCCTTCTCTATCATTTTTATTCAAAATAAAACAACTTGTTTGGGTTACGTCAGAAATACACTACTAGACAGGAAATGAGAGCTGACTGTGTGTGTGTGTATATACATTTCAACTGCGAGAATATAATACGATGCATGCATGGCTTTGCGTCTTGTTTTTCAAATCTGCTAAAGGCAATACTGTCGCGCTCTCATTACAAGTTGGCGTTTCAAAACCCAAACGCGTGACAATGGTAGCATTTCTTCTGTCGCTCCTTCATCCACCTCCCTTCTTCTCTCTCTCGGTCTTGGAACAAATACTCCTTGACCCTGCAAAATGTTATTTTTAATTCTCAAGGACGAACTAGGAAAGCGTGTAAGATTTGACGGCGAGATCATTTTCTAAGCATTACCACTGCACAAAATTCAGCGCTCTACTGGCGTAGAGACGACGATAGGCAGCCACACACGGGCGGGTTTATTTATTATCATAGGAGTAAAATCTTACTGAATTTAGCGATTATTTCACAGATTTCGCTACAAAGAACTAGCACTGCTTTTTCTGTCATGAGTAAAAGTACAGGATTGAGCCTGTCTCATCATTACGGGGAAAAAAATTAGGTGAATTATATAATTCCCAGTTCTGCAGTTTTTTTTAATTGTTTTTTTTTTTTAACTGTCTTGGTTTTTAAAAATCGCTTATCTTGTCCAGCTAATGAAAATGATGTCCTCGTGTTGTAACAAGTTGTTGTTCGAGATAAGGCGTATTGTGAAGATAATGCTGAAGGTGGTGGTTAATGACTTCTGCAGCAGACGAAGCTTGAGAGTTTGCTAATAGATCTGGTGCTGCTCCGAGAGAGTGAACACTCTGATTCTACGAACTTGATGGACTTGAAGAATTTTAGAACGGCAAACTCAGGATGTGCTTGTAAGGGTTAGCTTACAGGGTTAGCTCAGAAATAGACGGATATGTCAAAATACGCGGAAAAGAATAGATAAGAAGAGGATGAAGAAAATATTGAAAGACTGTCAAGGAATGGTACAGGACAAGAAGGCTCGGTTTAACCTTGCTGGACGCCATTGCTTTACAAGGAGACGAAGGGAAGTTTTATAAATATATACACACAGACATATATATATATATAGTATGTAAGAGAGAGAAAGAGAGAGAAAGAGAGAGAGAGAGAGAGTTCCATGTGTTATCCGTACCAGTTTCTTCTTGCTCTCTGCCTGCTAATATCTTTCAGTATGTGTATATCAGTGTGCCCACGCAAGTACTCATTAAGTAGGTAATTAATTTTGTTGCTGAGCTTTGCCAGTTGTAATTATAATCACCAAGAAATACACGGCGCTTGTTGTCGCTAGTAATCCTGGGAAGCGGAACTGGTAATCTTTGCTTACAGAGATAGGAACAGATCATGTGTCAGAATGAATGGGCGCGAACAAACAAATAGATTAAAAAGATATATTGGAGGAGACGAGGGAAGAAGGTTACGTCAAGGGCAGGAAGAGTTGGGAGAAAAAGAGGTTGGGGGGGGGGGGGCAGAGAGAAGTCTCTGGTTTAAAACTGTTAAGCTTTGACACAGTCGTATCATATTGAAATCCTACATATCACTTGTTGGACAGGAGTTGGGAAACACATCTCACATCATTCTTAGCACACAACGGAGGCTACAGTCGCTTGTATGGCGCCATAGACTTCATGAAATAATGGAGGTATGTTAGCTAATTATCGATTAAAGCAATTATGGACCTGTGAGATAAATGTGCTGAATCCTTATCGAACAAGCGGCTAGATATTTCTGTTGGAAAATAATGGACAGAATTAGAAGATCGTCTTAATCACTTCTACATAATGTTATTTTGGTAGACATGAATTTATATATATATATATATATATATATAATATATAATAATAGAATATTGGGATTATATATATAGGACTAATATATAGCATATATATATATATATATATATATATATATATATATATATATAAACAGGTGGAAGCAGTTTGTTGTTGCCCAACACGACGTCACCAGGAGTGATGGCCACAGACTGCTGTGACAGCCAGTGGCTAAGGATCGAAGAAGAAGATTATATATATGTATATATATATATATATATATATATATATATATATATATATAGAGAGAGAGAGAGAGAGAGAAAAGAGAGAGAGAGAGAGAGAGAGAGAGAGAGAGAGAGAGAGAGAGAGAGAGAGAGAGAGAGAGAGAGAGAGAGAGAGAGAGAGAGAGAGAGAGAGAGAGAGAGAGAGAGAGAGAGAGAGAGAGAGAGAGAGAGAGAGAGAGACTCCATTGGGTATAGCCAGCCTACTAGTCATGTCATACATAACATGAAGTCAGAGAAAATAGAAATTTAAAATTTGAAACGCCATGACACAAAGAAGGATGACCTGTTTTTATGGTTTATTTTCTTGTTCTTGGAGAGGAATGTGTTTTTTTTAAAAATATAATTTTAGTTTTTACACCTTCCTTGGAGTATGCTTAAAGTGCTGAGTTCAGTAATTCTGTTTTTATACAAATGTGACATGTCTGGTTTTCCATCGGAGTCTTCATATATATATATATTACCGGCTGCCGTGGAGGAACATGCTGCATGGGCAACAGTTTGTTATCCATATAACTGTGCCCAAGCTCGCGCTCAGCTTCACCCTATAGGTGTCGGCACCACACGGGAAGTAGCAGTTGCCCAATTGGGAGGGCACTGGACAGCAACCTGAGAGGATGAAGCTACCGATCGCACCAAGTGGCGATGCTCTCTGCGGCGCCACCTCAGATTGGGCGAAAAGAAGCTCTCACGGCAAGCAGAAGAGAGGAGGAAACGTCGAAAGGGACACCAGGGGAAAAAAAGCAGCTAGCTGAGGGCTGTCACCTCAGGGGCTCATTCCCATAGTCAGTTATGACTGAAGTGGCTTTGATATATATATATATATATATATATATGTATATATATATATATATATATATATATATATATATATATATATATATATATATATATATATATGCGTGAGCTCACCTGCTTTATAATTACCATCTATTCCAGATGACAACGGCACACAACCACGGCAATGTCCGTGACATTGGATTCTATGACTGGCTCAGTGATATAATTCATTCTACTACAGGTAATATTTTGGGCGATATTTAACATATTTTTAAAAAGTTGTAAGTATCAACCATTTGATGAGAATTGACAACTCTAAACAATATTATATTCACGGCAGCGCAGTTATCAGTTTCATCACTTTTTTCATACCTACGAATATTATGTCACTTCATTTTCACCAAATCATCTCACCAGAGGCTTTATTTAATAAACACATCTAACAAATATTGGAACAATACATTCTTAGGTCTGCCAATCATGGTGCTGGTAATCTTTATTATGGCTGTCCTGTCGGAGGGTCTTGGTGCTGCCGTCAGGCGACTCTGGTCACGACCAGTTTTCTGGATCAGGTATGGGCAGGATATTTTTAAAAAAAATACCAAAAAAAAAAAAAAAAACTAAAAAAATTATTTTTACATGAACAAAGGAAGCTAGGTCAGTGAATAGGATCACCAGGACTGTAAATTCTCTGCTGGGCGTAATAACTGTCCATGTTAATTTATGCTCAGATGCTAAAAGAGTGCGAACCTAGTCTTTCACTTAAATGCGCAGTCTGAAGTTAAGAAAAAATATTCCAATTTATTCTCGTATTTTTAAAACGTGCGAAATTAAGTTTTCATATAAATATATGTAACATTTAGGCTCACAAATGTGCATATATATGCTAATGTAAAAAAGATATGTGAAGTTAAGCTGTGACCTATTCTAAAAAAAAATGAAATTAACCATAAGCAAGCAAATTTGTGCTACGATTAAACAAAAAATGTACAACATTAATCTTTGACATCAATGTAGAAACATATGTTACACAAATAACTCATGCTTGGATTAAAAATATGCAATATAGGCGTGAGCATATGGCAACAAATCGTAGTCGGCGCAAATAAGGGAGGTTTTTTTTTTTGCGTTACAAAGAGCCGATATTTTCAACAGACACGATCAACTGGCAATCAGTTAACATACATGAAGATCCATGGAGGAAATAGAGATGAAGTTTGTCAAAGAATGTTAAGGGTACCTCACATAGCCTCAGAGACGAGTGAGAATGTTCTGAAATTGGCGAGTGAGCAAAGGCAGATTAGTGTACACATCTGACAGGAGCATTCGAAATAGTCCACTTTTTAAGGGGTGGGGAAAGTGAGAGAGCATGCTGTTGGAAGATGAAAGTTGGAGTCCAATGTGACTAAAATCAACGAATACCAGACACAGGACGACAAAGAGAAAATATACACAATAGTTTATCGTCATAGCATGAACAAGTAAAGGACAGAGTTGACGAACAGAACCTGAAATATGAAGTTCTAGTGCGACATGATTACCTTCGCCGGTCGGCATGTTACTTGAATAAAAGAAACTTGGACATAAGATTCCAAACCGAGGTTAGACAGCTGTGGCGGGATTGTGTCCACTGCTCTGCAGTAGTGGTCCAACAATGGCCAAACTTAGATTACAATAGTGAAGGTCTTCAAAGGTGTCAACCTTCACTCAAGATTACTCTTGGTAGAGATAAAAATAGAAGAATAAGGCTTCTACTTAAAGGAGCCACACACGATTTTAAAGAAAATGAAGCATACGAACTGAGATCTTTTCTGTCGGTGTGACGATATTCCCTCCCCTGCTTAGCAGTAGTAGTCCAACAGTGACCAAAACTCAAGAGTATCTAATATGGGCTTCAAAGGTATCTACCTTCGCACAAAATTACTCTTGGCAGAAATGTAAATGGAAGAAACAAAACGCTTCTA
This sequence comes from Oreohelix idahoensis, assembly GCA_024509875.1. Classification (NCBI taxonomy): domain Eukaryota; kingdom Metazoa; phylum Mollusca; class Gastropoda; order Stylommatophora; family Oreohelicidae; genus Oreohelix; species Oreohelix idahoensis. The sequence continues at coordinate 310,550 of JAMPIV010009514.1, read as the reverse complement.
TCTCCAGGGAATCTTCACAAGATATTCAGAATAAGCGAGAACAATACTGCTTTGGCTGAGTATGTTAACTCTGTAATTCTGCCGACACTTTTGTGAAGGATTTAAGCACTTATTAATGTCAGCTCGTTTAAGCCCCCACCCCTGATTTACTCAGTGGAATTCTTATTATTCTAGTATAGCTCTGTTTAGAGTGTGTGTAGTAAGTTGACTGAGACAAACATGCAGTAACTTTAAAATGATTAAATCGAAGTTAAATTTCTATAATTACAAATAACTAAATTTAATAATCACTTAAGTTTTAACAGTTGAAAAATAATTTGAATAGTTATGGATCAAGAAAAGTTATCATCACGGTCGTTATGGATTGTGAAATGTTACAAGAAGTTAAAGTGGCAGCATATATTTGAACTTAGCTGCAAATGATGGTTCTGCTCCTTCTTATGGGTTGGTTCTTTTCACACTGCTCAGCTCGTCTCTGGTCAAGGTTGTCGGGTGTAGCTCGTTTCCCAGAAATGTCAAGCAGAGTCTACCACGTGGGTCTTTCCTCTTAAAGCTTAGGCCACTGTTCCCTTCTTGTTCCAGAGATAGTACTTTCTGCTGGTACCACCAATAACTATGGTAAAAGAATAGAACAAAACGCTCTTCTGAGTATGGCGTTTTCCTCCCCATAGTTATGGGTTCCTATCTTCCCATACCACCATCCCATTAACTCATACTTTATCCCTCGGGATAAAACTTTCTTTACATTTAAATAGAATAGCTTTAGCTTTACATGACATTTAAATGAAAAGGGTAATAATACAGATAGAGTCTGTTTACATATACATCTCCACTGATTGAAAAGTGTTCACAATATAAATTGAATATGTTTTGCCCGACCAAGGTTACAACCAGCTCCTAGTACCGAAACAGTACAGAAGCCAAATCCTAGAAATGGGGCACTCTCTTCCCTTCAGCGGACATATGGGACAGAACGCCACAAACCAAAGGATAACCACTCATTATTGGTGGCCAGGAGTAAACACTGATATTATCAGGTACGTCAAATCCTGTGCCCAGTGCCAACGTGTGCCACCCAAGCAACGGGCACCCCCAGTCTCTTTGGGTGAAATGCCAATAGTGGGTACACCATTCGAACGGGTTGTGATCGACATTTTAGGGCCTTTCGAGAGGACTAAAAGAAGGAACAGGTTTATCCTGACCTTAGTCGATACATGCACTTTATGGGCAGAAGCTATACCGCTAACATGCGCAGACGCCAAGCATGTCGCAGAAGCCCTCGTGCAGATTTTCACTCGGTTGGGATTCCCTCAGCAAGTGTTGACGGATAACGGATCCCCATACCGAAACCTGTTGATGGATGAGATCGTGAAGATCTTGAGGACCCAACACATCCACACTAAGCCATATACTCCGGCCGGAAATGGGCTCGTGGAGCGTGCAAATGGAAACCTCACCATGATGTTAAGTAAGCTGGCACAAGTGAAACCTGAAGATTGGGATCTCTGTATTCCTGCAGCATTATTTGGCTACAGAGAATCTCCTCATACTTCCACAGGATTTCCGCCAGCTACACTCTTATTCGGCAGACCCATTAAGGGCCCGCTTGAAGCCTTACTTCAGTCTCTGACAGACGAGAAGGCGGATGAGACAGTTGTCTCAGCCAGTAAATATGTGTCGGTTTTAAAGGAAAGGTTGAAACTAGGGTGGGACCTAGCAACGACTAACTTTAAGCGAGCTCGCACAAAGCACGCTAACCGATACAGGAAAGTCGCGAAAGAGAGAGAACTGGAAGCAGGAGAGAAAGTTTTGGTGTTACTCCCGACCGAGAACAACCAACTGAAGATCGGATGGCAAGGGCCGTTTACCGTCCTGAAAAAGATTTCTAAGGCTAAGTACCAGATCTCTATTCAAGGAAAGGAGAAGGTTTTCCATTTAAATCTCTTAAAGAGATACTTGGAAAGACCAGTGCCAACCTCGACCATCTCCTGACGATCGCCAAAACTGACGAAGATGACGATAGTGGCAGGGATATTCCACCGCTATCACAGGAAATCTTTCAAAAATGTCAGAAGCGGCGACGCTCTTTCAAGCGCGCATGGGAGACATTCCAGAGGAAGGAAAACGTCGGGAGTAGACTTGAGTAGGAATTGGAGAGAGATGGAGGGGGAAGATGAGAGGGAAGAATACAGACACCCCGAAGCTACGGTTATAGGAAATTTAATTCCATAACGTAGACATGGAGTGCTTCCATATCTTAAGGGGGGACGTCCTGTCACGTAGGTCTTTATGTCATTAAATTACCTACATCTTCTTCCTATTCTCTCACCCTAATCCTTTCATTTATATTCTTTCCATACTTGTTTTTCCTGTATTTTTCGCATCACTCGGTTGCGAAAAATATTTTCTTCAGTATTTTTAAACTTTACCTGTTTTTTTCTCAAAAACTGAGAATCGCGCTAGGACGATATTACGTAGATGTCAGGGCTGCAGGGCGTCAGAAGGCGTGATAAGTCGGTGAGGTGTGATACTTTACATCTGCACCGGTCAGTATTCAGACATTTGTCTGAAAAATCCCCAAACTGACACGGCGCTCACTGTGGGCCATGGTCAGCTGTAGTGTGAAAACTGCCCTGCATTGGAGACAGGTTGTCTGAGATTTGAAACTGACACGCGTACATCTTGGTCAGTGGTATCAGTTACGACATGTTAGGTGTGAAACGTATCGTTTAAGCCGGAAAGGGGAGAGCATTTCGTTCTACGAAATAATAGTTCATCCTTTGTCTGGTTTAAAATATTAACCCACGTTTGAAACTATTTCATTTCACTCAGTAACTTTGCAGTTGGACTAGAACAACCTTCGTTCGATTTCTAAATAATCTCTGTAAATAGAGATGGCCTTAGTTTGGTCGAAGTGGTTTAACGTTCTTAGTAATTCTGTGGTTGAGTGAAACGGTGGTACCCAACTTACCAGCGGTTAGTAACCTGAGAGACATATTTGTGAGAAGCATAGACATTTCCTATCTTTAACCACGTGGGTTTCTTTGTTTCAAGTAACACGGGTCTGACAGTGCATAAGCCATCAGAGAGAGACAGTAATAGCAACCCCACTAACGGTTTCTAAAGACTAGAAATATATATATATTGGGCTTTTGAGCCAGGTCATATTGCTCCACAAATTTAAATGTACATGCTGCCTGGCGGCGAGAATATTACAAGATTAACATTCCGCAAGAGATTGTGACTAGTATTGTGGTGACAAAATATAGTACCTTCCTGGAAGTAGACACCGATCTGACATTCCTTAATTCTAGAATCCAAAGCTAATGACATTGTGCTCTGCTAACTTTCGTGCCTGGACAAAATTTTATGTGACTTAATCAGACATTCGAAAAATTAGAACCCCCAAGGAATCGTTCCCTGAGAGTTTAGTACGTCTTTTGGAACTGGGGATTTCTTGGTCAAGGACTGCATCTTCGGGTCTGTGTGAAGGTCCTAGAATTAGTATGTTCCTAGAGGCAGCGAGCAAAGTTGTGAGTATACATGTGTAAGAAAGGCCATGGCTGGATGAATGAGAGTACACAGGTCTGAGTGTTATTTTACCGATGTATTATCGTCCCACATTTACTGTCTTAATTCTTTTTGTTTAACCTGCAGAATTTGTTACTATTTGCTAGAGTTTCTTTACTTCTTAGGTTAAATCAGATTTATCAAACTCTGTGCATACATTTACGAGAAAAGAAGAAATCTCTTAGACTAAACCCTACGTATCTATAACTCTTTGGGCCATCATCTGTTCTCTTAACGGGGCTGTGGGCTAAACCTAGAGCTAAGATCATAACGGGGATATCATCCTTGTAGCATTTTCTTGAATTGTATGACTATTTGTATATGTTTTTTTCCTTGATGTATTTTTGGTGTTGTGAGAAGATTTTTTTTTGATGATATTAATAAAAATCTCTCTCTTGAACTAAATCAGTGCGTTGGTCAGCTCGTTCAAATACATATAAAATCATTTTTATAGATTTCCACGTCTGTGTGTTTAACTGTCGTCACGTGTATGTGCGTGCCCGTGAGTAGATAGAATTATATGTAATATATATGTGGTTTAGACTGTCGGACTCTGAGAAAAAAAGCCGTCGTAGAGGATAGGTGAGAGGGAGAAGAATTCTTTTTCGCTTTCAGCGACAGCCTCTATACCACAGTCTATCATCTCACCACTCGTGGAATCTATTTCATTTTTTCAAATTCACACTGGGACTCTCACTCATTTCAAGCTATTCAGAAGGGACCAACCCTAGTCTTAATACTCCTATCTAAAATCTACGACAAGGGTGTATATATATATATATATATATATATATATATATATATATATATATATATATATATATATATATATATATATATATATATATATATATATATATATATATATATATATATCTTGTGCCACTCAAATGGAGGCTAGATTCACCAACTAATTCTCCGCCTAATGACAATTTGGTGATATAAGATAATATGTGGGGAAATGAATTTTTCTGCACCAGAAATCACTTCGCCCTGTTTTAGCATTGTTATAATATGTGGGTGATCTCCATCCAGGGTCCGTACAATACTTCCCCTTGGACTGGGTGGGGTCGGGTGACTACCAATGTCACCAGTGCCCTTATAATGCTAAATTAATAGCCATATTGTGAAGCGCTGTGAGCATTTTCCCAATTGCTCACTCGTCCACATTATTCATGCGTTGTGAGCCTATTGTACGTTGCTCCTAGATGTATTTCAAAAAAAAAAAAAAATGTTTCATTTTTTTTTTTCCCGGGAGGTGTGGTAAGACTGTTACGTGCAGTCTTTGATATCTTACAATATTATACATTGGTATACTTGTTATGTTCGCAAATATTTTGTAAACAAAATAGTGCTTAGGGAAAAGTCATTATTGAGTTACTTCCCTTGAAAGTTGTGTCGGCTCTTTCGATCGAACTCCGCGGATAAATCCAGTTTTCTGCGATTTATTCTTTATTTGGGTAGTAATAGATTGTTCTTGCTTCAGAATATCTATGGCCTGAATTTATGTGTATTGTTTGTCTGAGTAGGACGAGTCTGTCTTATATCTGTATATCTTTACATATCTAAGTCGAACTATATGTTCTGTTGTCTCTAGGGAGGTCAAAGGCTATTCGGCGGATGTGTCGCTAGAGTGTGGTGTGATTTGGCTTCGTCCTGATAGGGACTGTGTTTTCTATGTCGGCCTGTCGCCGGGGAAAAAGTGATCTCAGTATTTGTGGGGAAAGTGATAGTCGTCTAGATCTATCGTGTATGCTTTACCCCAGTGTTTATTCGTATTGCCAAGGAATGGCAAATTCATATTTCTGAAAAACCAAGGTAATAAAAGATACTCTTTGAACTCTCGTACGAAGCCACCATTTTCGATAGGTACGATTTGAATGTCTAAGAGAATATATTTGACTCGATGAAAACGACTTCGATTCCTAGCAGCACTATACCCTGTAGAATGCAGTCAATTGTTCATGACCAAATCTACAGAGCAATGAAAGATTTAATGAATGACTAACTTTAGGACAGATTCATTATCTGTATCCAAACGTGAGTGACAGCTCACGAGTGAAGCCATCTTGGAACCAAAACATGTAGTGACTTTCAAGAAGAGAAAAGGGATGCCCGTATTATCGCTTGATTAGTCCAGAGATCACTGCTACACATGAGAACCCATTGCTAGCGGTTCAATATTATTATATGGAAAAATATGTGCTGAACATTATGTTGGAGAATCGTCGCTAGACGAGATTGGGTCTGGAAGCCATCTGAAATATTATTTATAAGCTGACGTGCTCAGTCAGTGAAGTCAGTTGATATATATGTATGGGCGATACTGAGTGCTTGGCTACTGACAGTCCATTATACAATTATTCTACATGAGTGCCCATGTAACATTGCAAGACCATTTATCCACTGTACTATGATGTATTATGCCAACCTGTGATTTGTCACTATCTGTGCTGTCGAGTGTATACGTCCAATTAAACTGTAGAAAGGTACACAGTCGTTGGTGTCGATGACTTCCAGCCATACATGAGTGTGAGAAAAGAACATTTGTCAACACCACGAACCCTTATTATCATTCGCACATTATACACTCAATCCATGTCTACACACCACTGCGTAGGTCAAGTTGACATTCCATACACTACAGTGGAGCAAACAACACCATAGAGATCTTATCAACTGATGATGATGATGTCTGCTTCCATCCACTTATATTTTATCTTTTGGTGGATATCACTAACTGGAATAAATAGAGGACTTTATCAACTGGTGGACCAGCTTTCTGGGTTTGACCTCGCAGAAGTTCAGAAGTCAACAGATTACCGATACCAGACCGTTTCCTGTGGCTGATACGACACACTTGCAGTATTGGTTTGCTATTTGTCAACACTTCGTCACGTGACCTGTCAAGTGAATGCAGTATGTAGGTCAGCGTTGTTGACATTTTTACATTAGACATTACAGGGTTTCACAGAACAGTTGGATCAATTCTTGTCAATATTAACAGGAAGACAGTATTAGTGAACTAAGAAGTACTATTTTCATCGATGGATCTTCTTGTTTTCTGTATATGAACTTTAATATTTAAGGCCAGAATGTTTAATTGAATAAAGTGGCAGTTTGTATATTTTCATAAAAATAACTTTGCCATTACTGTAAAACTGAGCCTATTTTGCAACACATACTATCATACACATAATTTATATATATTTATGTTTACATGTTATTTGTTTGTATAGTATGTTAGTTTCTATGTCAGCGGGTTGTGTTTAAGGTTGGGCGGCGTCCTCACAACAGAATATCCCACGTCATAGAGGGTCCGTTGTGGGCGTTTTCTATAGGTGCAATTTTCTTGATTGAAAATTTGCTGTGACAACTGTTGCTTTTGTGTTAGCTGTGAAGTCTGTAATTATTGTTATTTTTGTAATATTTCTTTGTTCTTTAGTTTTGTTTTGATTTGTTTGTAATTTGTTGGTCTAACCTTTTCTATCTTTCAGTTCTATTCACAATTTATATTCATATACTGTGACGTCATTTGTGTTGTTATTCTTTGCAGATTCAGTGATTATTTTCATTGATTTCCCTATTTGATTTATTTTGATTTCTGCAAACGTTCTTGTATTGTCAGTCCTATTTGTACTTTATGTATTCTGTTGGTTGACATGTGTTTTATATAGGTATATTTCATAAGACACAATTGCCTGTGCACTGCACTTGGATTATGGTATAAACCAGTACCTGATTATTATTACTGTCATACAAGACCTTATTAAGGCTTGGGACCCACAGATATTGGGATAGTATACTGATTAATCAAGTCATTAAGAACTTGTGGTATTATTATTATTTCAGGTGATTAGTATTATTGTTAGACATCATGTCTACATTAGAATACTTCATTACACAAGGGAAAGCCCTTGATAAGACTGGTCAACAATTAGAACAATGGGCTGTTGCTCAATATGACAAAGCATTAGCTGCAGAAGAAAGAAAAACTATGGCTGAAGAGAAAAAATTAGAAAGAGAAGCTGCTGCGGAACAAAAAAGATTAGACAGGGAAGCTGAACAAAAAAGATTAGACAGGGAAGCTGAACAAAAAAGATTAGACAGAGAGGCTGAAGAAAAAAAAGCAATAAGAGAACATGAATTTGAGTTGGAGAAATTAAGATTGACAAGTATGAGTAATGTTAATCAGGCATCTAGTGGTAATGGTAAACCTTCTACTTACAAGGTTAAGGTTCCACCGTTCAATCAGTCCAGTGACGATATTACATTCTGGCTGGATAGATTTGAACGTTCTTGTCGTACACATAATGTGGATAAATCACAATACGCTAATCAATTATCAGAAAACTTGAAAGGTGAATCTTTGACTAGATTATGCCTTGTAGGAGAAGCAGATAAGGATAATTATGATGTCATTAGGGCGGCTTTGATAAAAAAATATCAGCTAAGTGAGGAAGGCTATCGCCTTTTATTTAAAACGATGGTGCCTGAGACGGGTGTAGAATTCTCAGAATTCACTGCAAAGGCACGTCTCACTGTTGATCGTTGGATTGAGCTTTCCAAAACAGAAAAAACGTATGAAGGACTTATGGATTTGTTGCTCAGAGATAAGATTATGTCATGTGTGAACAAACCTTTCCTTGAATTTATACATGAGCGTAAACCCAAATCTCTAAAAGAAATGGAAGAATATTGTTCCCAATATGTCACTGCACACCCCGACGTGACTTTTGGCAACACTAAGATTAAGGAGAGTATGCCAGTTGCTTCAGCAACACCATACAATCCCAATTATTCACACAGATTTCAGGGACCTCAAAACAGATTTGATAAAAAAGGTAACCATAATAGTTATCAAAACCAAGGTAACCAATCATTTCAGGGTTCTTCTTCAAAGAACTGGAGACGAGCTGATAGCTCTCGACACAGGGGTGGTCATAATTATAGGAATTTCCGTAGAGGAAGTAATTATAGAAACTATCAGGGTTATCCGTCTTGGAGTCAACAAGATCATAATTACAGAGATACTCATTATAATGAATATGATAATGGTAACCAAGGGAACTATGACTCAAACCCAAATAGGGGTTACAATAGAGGTAACAATAACTACAGAGGTGATAATAACCGAGGTAGATCTCAATACAAAAGACATAAACCACATTTTCAGGCAAACTCTGTACAACAAGAGTCCCATGAAGCCTATAAACAGAGTAAAGATAATAATGATGCTAGTAATATGGCATGTGCCGCTTTTGATTTTGGGAGAGCATCTCAGTGCCCCCAATGCAAAACGTTATTTGAGCCAACCACAGTGTCTACTTTAAGCTGTGGCCATCCTCTTCCTGCTCTTCCGGCATCAGTCGCGCATGATGGAAGAGGTTCTCTTGTCTTACATAAGGGTTTAGTGAATAACAATCCAGTCTCTGTGCTATTTGATTCTGGATGCACCACAATTGGTGTTAGGCAGTCACTCGTAGATCTTTCCTGCGCCACTGGACAAGTAGTCAAATGTGTAACATTTGGCGGCACATTAGAGAAATACTCTACTGCTATCATTAGGATTGCTACTCCTTTCTTTACAGGAGATGTACACGCATGTCTTCTTCCGAATCCGATCGCTGACCTCATCATCGGTCGCATTCATGGAGTCAAGGAATGCACTCCGCAACAAATTTCCACGTGGGAAAGGCAAAACATGCAGATTGCTAACGCTGTAGTCACTAGAGCTCAGGCTCTTAATATGCCTCAAACTTCATCTACTGAAGATAATGAAGTGCATAACCAAGATAATCCCTTGGTAATTTCTCGTGACTCGTTTATAAAACAGCAAGAAGATGATCCCACTCTGAAGAAATTCTTCATTCTTGCAACTAAAGGTGATCCGAATAAAGACAAAAGTCGTAAATCGTGGATTACAAAGAAGAATGGCGTACTTGTACGTATGGTTCAAGACTCCATTACGTCAAGTCATTCTCAAATCCTGGTTCCCAAGAATTTGAGAGTTAAAATTTTGCAGCACGCTCACGACTCTCAGTGTGCTGGACACATGGGTTTTTCCCGTACTAAGTCAAGAGTCCTTGCGGCTTTCTTTTGGCCATTGGTAAACAAGGACATACGGATTTATTGTCGATCTTGTAAAGTATGTCAGGAAGTTAAATCCAAAGGTCCACGGCATGCTGCACCCATTCAGGCGGCGGACATTCCTATTCGGCCGTTCCAAAAAATGGCCATAGACATAATTGGTCCATTTAAGATCAAGTCTGCCAGAGGACATCAGTTTATCTTGACGTGTGTTGATATGTGCACACGTTGGCCAGAGGCTATTCCTCTGAAGAGCATTACTACTGCTGATATTGCAGATGCTCTTTGGCTTATATTTTCTCGTCTGGGGTTCCCCGGAGAAATATTGTCAGACCATGGCACCCAACTAATATCAGATACCATGTCTCAAGTAATGTCTACTCTGCAGATAGATAGATCTTTAAGTAGTATCTACCATCCAATGTCTAATGGTATGGTCGAACGCCTTAATAGAACACTTAAAAACTTACTGGGGAAGATAACTGAGGATCATCCTCAAGACTGGGACAGAGTTTTACCTGCGGCCCTCTTCGCTTACAGAGAGGTACCCAATGAACATACGGGATTTTCTCCCTTTGAACTCGTCTTTGGCGCGCGTCCGCGTGGCCCTATGTCGTTGCTTCACGATCTCATAACATCTGACAATATTGACGATGACACAAAGTCATCCTACGAATATGTCATCGCATTGAGACAAAAGATTATCGAAGCATGCAAATTAGCAACTTCTTCTTCTGAATTTGCGAAACAGAAGGCAAGGCAATTTGCCAATAAGAAGAGATGCTTACGACAACTTTGTCCTGGTGACAAAGCATTTGTATTACTACCTTGTAGGGAAAACAGATTACTTATTTCTTGGAAAGGTCCGTACGATATAATATCGAAAATTTCCGATGTCGACTATATTGTCGATATTGATGGGAAGCATAAAACCTTCCACATCAATATGCTTACGGAATTCCATGAACGTCCGGATTATTTGCAACCCATTTTCCAAGCAACGGACAATTCTCCAGTACCACATGGTCATTACTCATCACTGTCCGTGATACAGGATGAGGAAACAAGTTTTTCAGATGTAAATCTTCCTCTTCCAATGATCCCACTTCATTCTAGTGAATCATGGAAGAACGTTACTGTCTCTCCTGATTTGTCTCTAGGAGAACAGCGACAAGTTTCAACTATGTTGCAAACATTTCAGGATGTACTCACTGACATCCCTGGACAAACGCATGTCATTGAACATGACATTGTTCTAACTGACCACACTCCTATTAGGGTTAGACCTTATCCTATACCTATACATTTTCAAGCACAGGTCGAGAAAGAGTTGGATGAGATGATAGATTTGAAAATAATCGAACCATCCACCTCTGCATATTCTTCGCCGATGGTTATTGTGCGTAAAAAAGACAATAACATACGTCTTTGCGTTGACTATCGAAAATTGAATCAAGTAACGAAGTTTGATGCCGAACCTATGCCTTTACTTGAAGAGCTACTTACTCGACTCTCCAAATCTCATTTTTTCACTAAACTTGATTTGTCTAAAGGATATTGGCAAGTTCCTTTATCTGAACGCGCCAAACCTCTCACGGCTTTTTCAACACCTAGAGGTTTGTTCCAATGGAATTTTATGCCTTTCGGTCTTATGAACGCACCAGCTACATTCGTACGCATGATGCGCCGAATCCTATCTTATCGGTCAGATGTCATTGCATATCTAGACGACATCTGTCTTTTCAGCGATACTTGGGAAGATCACTATTCGGGGTTAGATGAATTGCTGTCTACTTTGCGTGAGCACAACCTGACAGCGAAACCCTCTAAAGCCTATATTGGTTTTAGCGAAATTTCTTTCCTAGGCCACCGAGTTGGTCATGGTTTCCTAAAGACAGAGGACCATAATACTAGTAAGATACTTAACATCTCAATCCCTAAGACTAAAAAACAGGTGAGAAGTCTGTTAGGTCTTATTCAATTTTATGGCAGATTCATTCAGAATCTATCCTCTATCATGGCACCTCTCTCAACACTTCTAAAGAAAGGTTCGCCTAATGTGGTCCACTGGTCTCAGGAATGCCAATGCTCTCTGGATAAGATTAAAACATTGTTTTCAACACCACCTATTTTAGTGCTACCTACTAAAGATAAGACATTCGTTCTTCGTAGTGACGCTTCATCCACTGGGATTGGAGCGGCACTAATGCAAGAGTACTCTGGAACTCTGCATCCTGTAATGTATATTTCCAGAAAACTTAATGCGGCAGAAAGGAATTATTCGGTTTTAGACCGTGAGCTATTAGCTATGGTTTGGTCGATCCTCAAACTACAGAGATTCCTTCTAGGCGCACATTTCATAGTAGAAACCGACCAAAAAGCTCTTACTGCTATACAGAGTAAGAATTTGAAGAGCTCGAGGTCTACTCGATATGCAATTGCTCTTCAACCTTTTCATTTCTCTGTGCGAGCTATTCGTGGATCAGATAATGTGATGGCAGACATTCTGTCAAGATGCCCACATGATTCCACATAACTATTAGGGCTTAGACTTCTTGATATGTCTAGTTCTATAGTAGTTCCTTTTCTATACCATGATAGATACACATTTGTAATTTAATAATATAATGATTGTATCACTACATAGCGGTTCATTGATGTTTATTCACCGCTGTGCTTTGATGATTTTTTCTTCATAAATCATAGATTTAAGATATCTAATACGAAATGATGATATGAATTTTTTAGGCATTGTGTAATTGCCAGAATTGTATTATACTTTGATGACACCTTCCTGGAAAAATATACTTGTAGAGAAATAATTTCTCTCAGTTTATGAGACACATTCTCACCAGTCGCGCCATAAGTCGACTTAGCCTCATATTAGGCGTTATAGGTATTCCTGATATTTTCATCTGCGCATTATTCATGCGTTGTGAGCCTATTGTACGTTGCTCCTAGATGTATTTCAAAAAAAAAAAAATGTTCCATTTTTTTTTTTCCCGGGAGGTGTGGTAAGACTGTTACGTGCAGTCTTTGATATCTTACAATATTATACATTGGTATACTTGTTATGTTCGCAAATATTTTGTAAACAAAATAGTGCTTAGGGAAAAGTCATTATTGAGTTACTTCCCTTGAAAGTTGTGTCGGCTCTTTCGATCGAACTCCGCGGATAAATCCAGTTTTCTGCGATTTATTCTTTGTTTGGGTAGTAATAGATTGTTCTTGCTTCAGAATATCTATGGCCTGAATTTATGTGTATTGTTTGTCTGAGTAGGACGAGTCTGTGTTATATCTGTATATCTTTACATATCTAAGTCGAACTATATGTTCTGTTGTCTCTAGGGAGGTCAAAGGCTATTCGGCGGATGTGTCGCTAGAGTGTGGTGTGATTTGGCTTCGTCCTGATAGGGACTGTGTTTTCTATGTCGGCCTGTCGCCGGGGAAAAAGTGATCTCAGTATTTGTGGGGAAAGTGATAGTCGTCTAGATCTATCGTGTATGCTTTACCCCAGTGTTTATTCGTATTGCCAAGGAATGGCAAATTCATATTTCTGAAAAACCAAGGTAATAAAAGATACTCTTTGAACTCTCGTACGAAGCCACCATTTTCGATAGGTACGATTTGAATGTCTAAGAGAATATATTTGACTCGATGAAAACGACTTCGATTCCTAGCAGCACTATACCCTGTAGAATGCAGTCAATTGTTCATGACCAAATCTACAGAGCAATGAAAGATTTAATGAATGACTAACTTTAGGACAGATTCATTATCTGTATCCAAACGTGAGTGACAGCTCACGAGTGAAGCCATCTTGGAACCAAAACATGTAGTGACTTTCAAGAAGAGAAAAGGGATGCCCGTATTATCGCTTGATTAGTCCAGAGATCACTGCTACACATGAGAACCCATTGCTAGCGGTTCAATATTATTATATGGAAAAATATGTGCTGAACATTATGTTGGAGAATCGTCGCTAGACGAGATTGGGTCTGGAAGCCATCTGAAATATTATTTATAAGCTGACGTGCTCAGTCAGTGAAGTCAGTTGATATATATGTATGGGCGATACTGAGTGCTTGGCTACTGACAGTCCATTATACAATTATTCTACATGAGTGCCCATGTAACATTGCAAGACCATTTATCCACTGTACTATGATGTATTATGCCAACCTGTGATTTGTCACTATCTGTGCTGTCGAGTGTTTACGTCCAATTAAACTGTAGAAAGGTACACAGTCGTTGGTGTCGATGACTTCCAGCCATACATGAGTGTGAGAAAAGAACATTTGTCAACACCACGAACCCTTATTATCATTCGCACATTATACACTCAATCCATGTCTACACACCACTGCGTAGGTCAAGTTGACATTCCATACACTACAGTGGAGCAAACAACACCATAGAGATCTTATCAACTGATGATGATGATGTCTGCTTCCATCCACTTATATTTATCTTTTGGTGGATATCACTAACTGGAATAAATAGAGGACTTTATCAATCTTGTTTAATTTTTCTGTTAGTTTCAGGCCTACTTTCACCGTAGTACTTGGGTAGGTCCTGTGGATTGGCCCAACGTGTGGGCTTTCCTTTTTTATTTTTAGACCCATGTGTTTCAGAATGCCTGACGGGCATCTGATTATTAGTTTTCCACCCTATGGAATTTTCCTTGCTGCACTGGTCGCAGGCCTCAACAAATTTTTCAATGTCTTCAGCTATGCCTGGCCAGAAATATGCAACAGATGTCCTTTGACGTGTAGTACCCATCTTCTGGTGTCCACCGTCTGGTACAACATGTGCGTGTGCCATCACTTGTTCCCTATAACTCCAGGGCAGCACTAGCTGTCCCTCCCTTTTGGATCCTGCTCTAGCTTTCCTGTAGAGCAGTCCCTCCATCACATAAAATTGTCCTCTCTTAGGGTGTGCATGGCTGTTTGGCAATTTGTCAAAGCAAGGTTTTAATGAGTTGTCCTTTGCCTGGGCCTTTCTCATCTGTTTAGGATGAATGTTTAGTGGTGGTGTTTCCTCCTTTCTAGGGGTCGACCTGACCTGGAGCGTGGCCCTTACCACAGGTTTTACAGGGCTTCCTAGAAAAACATACTTACTTCCTAACACCAGCGGGTAGTTAGGGTCGTCACACACGGCTGCTCTAATCACTCCTTCCACGTACCTTGTCTTTACATTGATCTCGGCTACTGGAAGTGTTATGGTGCCTTTTCCCCTTACGGCCCCTTGTATCTCCACTTTCTCTGTGGTATACTGTTCAGGGTGCACCAGGGTTGCACTCAACCGAGTCATATTCCAAACCGGAATCGTAAAGGCACCTGACCTTGGCACCATTACATATCACTTCTTCACAGATGGGGGATGTTGAAGATTTATATGATTCTATGTCAGTTTCTTCCTCTCCTTGTCTACTGTTATCATGCATGCCGCGTGATATGGAGGAACTTTCCTACCAGTCAATAGTATTATGATTATGTATCCTACATATTTTACAATACTTCCCTTCCGATCTGTAGGATTGCCTTTCATTGTATTGCGGGTTTCTGTCACGTTGTTCGTACCTTGGCCTATCCCAATATGGTTTATTCTTGTTGAACTTATCTCTAGTATCAAATTTATCCTTATTTTGATCTTGGGGGTCTTCATCCTGATCTACCTGTCTCTTCTTAGCTCCCGCCAACTCTGACTGGGCTGCTAGATATCTCTCAGCTACCTTTAAAATATCCACCAGTCTCTCTGCACCCTGTTCTGTGAGAAACTTTCTCAACTCTGGAGCCATGGACTCCCTAACCTGCTCCATCATAATCATTTCCTTTAAATCTTGGGTTTTCCCCAGAGCAGTCCATTTCTCCAGATAGGTATCTAGGCGGGCCGAGAACTGGTGGTAGGTCTCCCCAGTGAGTAATTTAGCATGTCTAAATTTCTTCCTATAAATTTCACTGTTTTTCTCATATCTGACCAATAGTGCTTGCTTAAGAATGTCATAATCGTCTTGGTCATCTTTACTGAGCTTGGAAAATACCTCATATGAATTTCCTCTAAGTCCCTGGGATACCTTAAGGCTCCACTTCTCCTTCTCTAACCCATACGTTGTAGCTAAGCTTTCAAAACGGTTTAAAAAGGACTCAATATCATCATCCTTCTCAATAAAAGGATCCAGATGAAATCCCATGGCTGATGAGGAGGCTACCTGGCTTGCAACAGAGTCAGAAGTGGAGTGGCTAGTACCATTTTCGGGAGCATGGCCTTGTAACTCCAACTCCCTTAGTCGTAACTCATGTTCCCTTTGGAGTCTTTTATCTTCTTTCTCAGCCTCAAGCTGTAATCTTTTTTCCTCCTTTTCAGCCTCAAGTCTCCTCTCCTCCAACTGCAGCCTCTTAATCTCAGCCTCCCTATCAGCCTCTAATTTCCTAAGTTCTCTAGCATCTTCTAACTGAATTCTCTTCTCCTCCGCCAATCTATCAGCCTCTAATTTCTTGGCCTCCCTAGCATCTTCCCTTTCTCGGGCTATAAATTTATCAACTTCTGCTATAACATAATCAATTAAACTTTGTCACTTCATACCCATTTCCTTCGCAGCCTGCACAGCAGAAGATCTGTACTTGGCCAATTTTGCCATCTTAATATTCTACCAAATGTTATTTAAATAAACTAAAATAATCTAATTAATCTCTAATTAACAGGACAACAATGAGCAATGCCAATTCACTAAATCCTCCACTTATTTACTTATTATAACTTTAGAAATCCCGGACGAGCGACCCCACTATATGTGGTGGGTGCATATTAATAAATTATATATTATGTGTAGCAGGAGTGAAGTCAGCTACGCAAGCCCCTGAGGACGTATAATTCTGAATATAATGTCAGGGAACCTGTCTTGCTTCCACCAATGACCCCAACCTGCTATGTATATTTTCCCAATTATATGTACTGATGTATGGATGTTGTGTAGCTAGATGTCTAGGGTATATGCAATGTATGTGAATAAACTAACAACAACCACACTTTAAAGTTAATTAACAAGTAATTAAACAACTCACTATTGAATTTTGGTCCGATAACTTTTTTTTACAATGTATTAAGTATAAGTGATTTGATTCAAAGGAAATTAAACGTCAAAGATTAATTAAATATACAGTAGAACCTCTGTCCTTTTTAGGATAGTCAGGATCCTATTTGGTTCTCCTCTCTTTATCTAGCTCATGTATGGCTCCTCGAATACCGCTTGTGTACGGCGGTGGCCACATCCCGGGCAACAGTCTTGGCTGACTGGCTAAACTACATGGGTGGAGTAGGAGCAATCTTACTCAAGGGAATGTCCATCCCTAGTACACAAAGACTGAGACGGTGAGTGAGGCGGAGGAATCTGAGAAGATCAACGGCTCGCAAAGCGAAACAGCAAAGTGTGTGGTGCACTGGAGGCGTGTCGGACATAGAAAATGACAATGGCTAGCCACCGTGGAAGAGATTGGGGCCTTACCACGTACTTCCTACAGAAAGTAATGGGATCACAACAACAAGATAAGAAACGATATGTAGAGAACTCTCTGTCCCCTGGGGAAGAATCTACTGTACAAATTAACAGGGAAGAGGCAACTCCTCTAATGAGTAAGGAAGTACATAATGACGAGTGTTCCTTAAATTCTGTTGAAAGGGAGCATTCTGAGAAAGACCACCTAAAAACTAGTAGGAGAAGCCTAAAAATAGGAACATGGAATGTTAGAACTCTGAACGGAGAAGGAAAGCTTGACAATCTTATATTAGAAGCAACAGACATGAAACTCGATATACTGGGAGTTGCAGAGGCAAGACTTTTGGATACAGGCTACATAAAAAGAGACCAGTACACGCTTATACACTCAGGCGGAGAAAAACATGAAAGGGGGGTAGGAATGTTGATAAAGAAGGAGTTAGAAAAATACGTATGTGGATACTGGACACACAATGACAGAATGATGTTACTAAAAATGAGAGCAAAGCCATTCGACATATCAATCTTACAAACTTATGCACCAACTAAAGATCACAGCGAGGAAGAA
The DNA here is from genome assembly GCA_024509875.1 of Oreohelix idahoensis. Classification (NCBI taxonomy): domain Eukaryota; kingdom Metazoa; phylum Mollusca; class Gastropoda; order Stylommatophora; family Oreohelicidae; genus Oreohelix; species Oreohelix idahoensis. The sequence continues at coordinate 292,827 of JAMPIV010009514.1, read as the reverse complement.
ATAGAAGAATACTATGAAGAGCTACAACACACACTTAAACCAGTCAAATCAACAGATGTGTTGATAGTAATGGGTGATATGAATGCAAAAGTAGGAAAAGGAAAATACAAGAAAATAGTAGGACAGTATGGATTAGGGACAAGAAATGATAGAGGAGACAGACTTATCCAGTTCTGTGAAGAAAACCAGCTGGTCATATGTAACACCTTTTTTGAACACCACCCAAGGAAATTATACACATGGAAAAGCCCAGGAGATATAACACGAAATCAAATCGACTATATCATGATAAAACATAGATTTAAGAACAGTGTCACAAGTGCAAAGACATACCCTGGTGCCGACATAAATTCAGATCACAATCCAGTCGTCATCAAAATAAATATAAAGCTGAAAAGAGCAGGAAACAGAAGACAGGAGGAACCCCGATAGAAATATCAGCGCTGAAACAACCAGATATAAAACAGAAATATTTAATCGACGTCAAAAATAAATATCAACAGTTATTGACAGAAAGCATGGAGCAGTATAGAAGAGAAAACCCAGAAGAAAAAGCAACCGCAAAATGGGAATGCTTAAAAACAAGCATACAATCAGCAAATGCAAATTTACCTAAAAAGGAGTCTAAGAAAAATCAAATTTGGATGACAGATGACATCTTGAATAAAATGACCGAAAGAAAGAAAGCAAAAAAACACTCCAGAATATAAAACAATAGACAATGACATACGTACTATGTGTAGAGAAGCAAAAGAACGGTGGATAGAAACAAAATGCAAGGAAATAGAAGACTTGGAAGCAAAGCACAGGACAAGAGATATGCATGAAGAAATAAAGAAATTATCAAATCGGTCACGGTTTGCACAAGGAGGAAGCTGTATCAAGAACAGAAATGGTGTAATATTACTTGATGAGAAAGACATATCAAACAGATGGGCAGAATACGTAAAAGAATTATTCGAGGACAACAGAGGTAAAAAACCATCACCAGATTCTAATGAAGGCCCAAACATTCTCAGATCAGAAGTAGAGAATGCCATTCATATGATACAAAAAGGAAAATCAGCAGGCATGGATAACATAAAAATTGAAATGATAGAAGCTCTGGAGAGCTTTGGTATAGATACAATCACAGAAATATGCAACGATGTATACAATACAGGTTATATACCACACGACATGAAGAAATCAGTTTTTATAACATTGCCCAAAAAACCAAATGCAACAGAATGTTCAGACTTCAGAACAATCAGCCTGATGAGTCATGCAATTAAGATACTGCTCAAAATCATACAGGAGAGAATAAAAAGTAAAGTAGACAGCGAAATCCAAGAAGAACAGTTTGGTTTTAGACGGAACAGTGGAACAAGAGAGGCAATATTTTGCCTAAGAATATTAGCAGAAAAATATACAGAGGTCCAAAAAAGTATGTATATGTGCTTCATTGACTATAAGAAGGCTTTTGACAGAGTCCATCATGAGAAAATAATTGAATGCCTCGAAGACATAGGTAATGATGGAAAAGATATAAGAATACTCAGTAACCTTTATTGGGAGCAAACTGCCACAGTAAGAACTGGAAGGAATTATTCACCATACATAGACATAAAAAGAGGTGTCAGACAAGGTTGTGTGCTGTCCCCCTGCCTATTTAATTTATACACCGAAAAAATTTTCAAACAGATACAGGAAATACCAGGACTGAACATCAGTGGAAGGTCAATAAACAACCTTAGATATGCAGATGATACCGTGTTGTTAGCTGAAAGCGAACAGGAGTTACAGGAACTAGTGAAGCAAGTGAACAGTATAATATACATTTAACAACATGAAACATATACTGACATCCAAACAGTTATCTCACAAATTAAAACTCAGAATCATAAAGTGTTATATATATTCTGCATTTCTGTATGGTGCAGAAACATGGACGATGAATAAGCAGTTGGAAGAAAGAATTGAGGCTCTTGAAATGTGGATATATAGAAGAATGGGGCGTATCTCATGGAAAGAGATGAAAACAAATAAGGAGGTCCTAGAAAATCTAGGTATGAAAAGAGAACTAATGAGGGAGGTCAAAGTTCGACAGCTAAAATACTTTGGCCACATAAAAAGGCATAACACCTTGCAGAAGACCATAACAGAAGGGAGAGTTGAAGGCAAACGTGCAAGGGGAAGACAGCGCTATAAGTGGGAAGACAACATCAAGAGATGGACAGGAAAGAGTCTATCAGAGTGCACCATCAAGACAAGAGACAGAAGACGTTGGAGATCCATTACAGCCAACCTTCGTTGTGGAGATGGCAACTGATGATGATGAGAACCTCTATAAGTTCACCACCCAAGGGACTGTAGCAAACCGGTCAACATACGGAGGTAGTCAACATACGGAACGAGGCCTATTGTTCTGATACTTTACTTCCTTAAACAGCTTATATTGGAGAATACAGTATCATACGAAATCATACATAATCACAACATCAAATCAAATCATCAACATCTGTTTTATCATGGTTTAATCATTCTTTCTGAAAAAAGGAGTCAATCTTGGTCTGTGTCCTATTCTTATTACAAACATAAGTGGAGAAAGCACTCTCAACGCTGGCTACACCATTCAACATACCTGGGCATTTTTCCACAGCAAATGACTTCAACTGCATTATCAGATGCCTGACAGCCTCTTCTTTTGGAGTCTCTGCAATTTCTGTGTCATCGTCACTTGCTTCTTCAACTTCACCAGCTGCTTCATGCACTGTTATGCTTGTCTGTACTTCGGTCAATATCGCTTGGAAAATTCCTTCTGTGTCAGGTTCTTTACAGGTTGCCACCTCATCATCCATTGTGTGGTAGGGTGGGCGAGATAATGATGATGATTATATTGTGATGTGTGATCACTCTCTTGCTACACTCGCACCGACCCGAACAACAACAATAAAACTCTTGATTCTAGAGGCAGGGGCTATATTTATTTTTACAGCCCATTCAGTGACAAAGCAAACATTAAACAAATAAACTAGCGAACATAACACCAAACCAAACAAACACCCAACAGTGCCCGATGCTAATAGCTCACGTGCTCTGGTCCATCTGCTAACCACACAGGTCGCATCGCCTCGTTTCTTTCCCTCTTGTCTGGACTGATACTTAAAAAAAAAAGGGCCGCTGGTAGTTCGCTATCTCTTTTTATAGGCACTAGGCTAATCACTCACTTTACTGCGCTAGGCGTATTAATCTTGGCTACTTAAACAACACTCGCGATATTTTGCTCTAGAATGCATGAAAACACAAATAAAACCTACAGCTATTTAATATAACACAATTCTACACCACGACTTAATTTAAATGCATTATTATGGCATTTTCATCAATCTTGAATAATTTACATCTCAGCATGCTTCGCGCACTTCTAAAATACATGGGCGATAAATCTGCCCAAAAACAGGTAGGGGGCGGGCGTCTCCATTTCGGCCCCATCACACATCTCCCTCCTGATTTTGTTGTCGTCCCGACAACATCACTACCTCCGACACTTCTGTCGAAATCTCTTAGATCGTTGGTGCTGCGTTTGATTATTTCTCAGCGGCGATGTTTTGGGCTTAGATTCTGTATCCGGTACAACTCGGCTGGAGACACTCTTGGTCGTCATGTCTCCAGTTGTACGTTGCCGGGCTGTCAGTTGCTGTGGTCTTGAAGACTCGCTCACCGGTGCCGCGTCGCTGCCTGCCCGTGACGTCTGCCTGTCAGTGCTTGTAGCTGTCGAATCTGTGGCGGGATCGCTCCTGACGTGCTAGACACTCGACGTGCTTGACACTCGTTTTGTGTGGACGGTGGCTTACATTCCCCACAGTCTGCTTTTCATGTGTCTCTAACTTGTCTTCTGCGCAAAAAGGCGCCACCTTCCACGCGGCTTCCACATCCTCCACAAACTCTTGCCAAGTGGGTCTCCCCTCTCCACTAAATAACCTTATCTCTGGCTCCTCCACGTACAGTACCTTCATATGCGCATTAGCCATCTTGCTGCAGGAATGCACTGCTGGGTGTTTACACTATTTGTTCGTTCGCTGTTTGCTCGGTGTCACTGTCTGCCTTATCCTGCCGACGACGCCAATTGTGATAGGGTGGGCGAGATGATGATGATGATGATGATTATATTGTGATGTGTGATCACTCTCTTGCTACACTCGCACCGACCCGAACAACAACAATAAAACTCTTGATTCTAGAGGCAGGGGCTATATTTATTTTTACAGCCCATTCAGTGACAAAGCAAACATTAAACAAATAAACTAGCGAACATAACACCAAACCAAACAAACACCCAACAGTGCCCGATGCTAATAGCTCACGTGCTCTGGTCCATCTGCTAACCACACAGGTCGCATCGCCTCGTTTCTTTCCCTCTTGTCTGGACTGATACTTAAAAAAAAAGGGCCGCTGGTAGTTCGCTATCTCTTTTTATAGGCACTAGGCTAATCACTCACTTTACTGCGCTAGGCGTATTAATCTTGGCTACTTAAACAACACTCGCGATATTTTGCTCTAGAATGCATGAAAACACAAATAAAACCTACAGCTATTTAATATAACACAATTCTACACCACGACTTAATTTAAATGCATTATTATGGCATTTTCATCAATCTTGAATAATTTACATCTCAGCATGCTTCGCGCACTTCTAAAATACATGGGCGATAAATCTGCCCAAAAACAGGTAGGGGGCGGGCGTCTCCATTTCGGCCCCATCACAATTGCAACAAAACCTTCAAAATCTACTCCTTCGAATTCTTCCATTGGCGATGGACTGTCCGATGAGGCTAAAACGTCATGCTCTTGGGTTGTGACAAATCCACATTTCTTGAAACACTTCTGTATCGTTTCCGGCTGAACTTTATTCCAAGCAGAACTGATCCAGAGGACAGCATCCAGAGCGTTAACTGATGCAGCGGATGAAGTTGCTTCCACAGGCGGACCACAGATCTGTGTTTTAGTAATGACCCACTGCAGAAGCTGGGCCCGGGATAGTGCATTTTAAATGTTTTGATGATGCCTTGGTCAAGAGGTTGGATCTTTGAGGTCGTGTTTGGAGGCGGAAATTTCAGTGTCACGTTTGTGAGATGTTCCACTTGTGGGTGGCCAGGACAGTTGTCTACTGTCAGTAGAATAGACCGTTTCTTCTTCTTCATTTCTCGGTCGATGCCCCTTACCCACTCCTCAAATAGGGCGCCAGTCATCCATGCGGATTTGTTTGATCTCCAAGTGACGGGAAGGTCTTCGGGCTTCAGGTTCTTGAATGCGCGTGGCTTTGCCGATTTACCAATCACCAAGGGCTTTAGTTTCTGTCCGGCTGAGCTAGCACAAAGCATAACTGTGAAACGTTCTTTGGAAAGTTTTCCGCTCTTACATTTGTCACCCTTCATGGCGAGGCTCCTGTCAGGCATCGCCTTGAAAAAGAGTCCGCACTCGTCAGCATTAAAGATGTCGTCGTCTTTGAAGCCTCTGGCGAAGTAAGGAAACTTTTTGATGAACTCTTCCACAGCTTCTACTGGAACTTCATTGGATTCACCACACAACACTTTCTGGGAGATCGCGTGTCGCAGTTTAAATTTCTCGAGCCAACCACTTGATGCTTGGAAATCTTCTGCCACCCCGAATTCCCTTGCGAATGTTTTAGCAACTTCTTGAATCATCGGCCCGGAGATTCGGGCGTTAACTGCCCTCATTTGTTTGAACCAGTTTAATGTGGCTTCATTGACTTCATCTAGGGGAGTTTTCCTCCTTTTCCGCTGTAGATCTCCGCTTTCCTTACCACATCTCTCCAAGTACTCATGTTTACGATTTTGGATGTTGCTAACGGTGGTATTGCTAACCCCAAAATGTTTTGCCGTCTTTCTTTGGCTGCTGCTTTCCAGAAAATGTACAAGATCAACCTTTTCCTTCATTGTCAGCTCCTTGAGTTCTTTCCTTTGGGCCACCAAAAAGGTTAGGTTAATTTTGTCAACGATAAAGTGTATAAAACACAGTCTGAGGAAGCCGCGCTGGTGTAATGGCTATAACGTTGTACTGGCGACCAGGTTTTCATGGTTCAAACCCGGGCGTCAGCGTTTGAAGGAATGTTTACGACCGGAAATTAGAGACTGAATAACCTGAACGGCTCCTGCACATAAATCCCGTGTGGATGGGAAGGAGCAAAGCTCCTGACCGGGTTGGAAGGAAAGTCCACTGACCCCCCAGCCTCGCAATGACATGTCATTGGGCCAAAAGAGCTGGAAAGCTCGAGTGCCGCTGGTTAGAAAAAAAAACACAGTCTGAGAGAGAACTTACAGTTTAGTAGTTGAATTACTATCAACCGGCAGGGCAGTCATAGCAAGAATGAAGATTTTGCTTAGAAGTTGGACTTTTTATACTGCATGTTTGCGAAAAAATCAAAGAGGTTAGGTTAATTTTCTTTGTCGGCAAGCATCACTGGCGGAGGACTGTGGAGACTGAGATGCAAAGAATGAACCAGAGTTGGGGCACTGTACGAAGGATGGCCACCGACCGAGCAAAGTGGAATCAATTTGTTGTTGCCCTACAAGACGCCACTAGGCGTGATGGCCACTGACTGCTTTGACGGTCGGCGGCTAAGGATCAAAGAAGAAGAAGAAGCATCATTCGAAAAGCGGTCAGAAAGCCTGTGCCGACGACAAAATTCAAAGACACTGATTTTTTTTAAAAACTGGTCAAGTAATAGAGGGTAAATTACTATTGTGTGTCATAGTCCAAGTGGTCAAGATACAACTTACAGAGGTGGTCAACTTATAGAGGTCGTCTTCCATTGAGTACATGGAGTGCGTGTCCGGTCTATGAAAATGTGGTCAACTTCGGGAGGTGGTCAATGTAGGGAGGTGGTCAACTATGGAGGTTATACTGTATTTACACAAATACAAGTTTAACTAATAGAGTCTATTATATCTTGATCTTGAAGCTTAAATGACTGGAATTGTTCTTAGTGTAGTACTTTCCTCTAAGAATAAGCACATATTTGAGGGATCAACAATGTCATCATTATATTTAAGAATCTGTTTAATATAATATTCGTGGAGGATCAGTCAGTGAACTAACAAGGCCCCTATAACACAGGGCTTATCTCAGATAGTAGTCGAAAATTCTGCGATGTCCTGCACATGAATCTGCACTCTCACAGCAAGGTACAGCTTATGGATGTTTGATTCTGTAAGGCACTCAGATATATGGCCTCACCCTGGTACTTTTCTCGAACATACACGTGACTGGCACACTTCAGGTTCTCACAGAAACCCGTAATATTGAAATATCTCACTATGTAAGTTAAACACAGGCCATTAATGGTCACACAGATAGCCTGATGAAATCAGAACTGCGAAGGCATATGAGCACAAATCTTCTGAATTTTCTATAACTTTACACGTGGAATTATAAGTTTAAAGTGGCGAGGAACGCTTGTGTCTCTGTGTATTATTCCTACTTCTTAGTTATTCTAAGCAACCAATCCGGTTTCAGCTGCTCCTACGCGTCTTTTTCGAAAAGTTAACCTAATATTTTTCAAATCAGGAGACACCCCTTGCTTTCCCCTCAATATGGCCAGCATCAGTAAAGATGCCCTATACACGTCTATATATGGTTTCATTCTACAATATTGCTCTTATTCTCTAAGTCATTTTAATACAGAAAGATAATATTTACTTCGTCTACCGCCTGTCCTCTGATACATAAGATTTCACACTTCTGTCTATTATTTTTACCATTTTCGTTTTTCCTCTATATTTATGCAAATAATATATCTTTCTTTCTACCGTAAGATAAGATATTAGACAAAAGAATATGATATGTCTAACAACAATTATTATCATTTTAATCGTCCCTTATTCTTTAATTTTATCTATCGTTCGATTTGGACAGTTAGTTTCAGTTTCGAAATGCAGACGATAGTTTAAAAAGGACTCCTTACCATTTCCCCACCTTTCTCACTTTTTCTACGAAAACCACAATAAGACGGTAACATACGTTCAAATTGTTGACCCAATATGCAAATATTTCTAGCCCCCTATCGTACGTTTTGGGTAGGGCGTGCAAGTCTGTGACGTCACATTGGCATTAATTCTTACTATCGTTTCGTTCTACTAAACGGTATTAGTTGTAGTGGCTTGTAGGCTATTATTATCTCAAGGACGACCTAGGAAAGCGTGTAAGATTTTGGGGATGGAGATCCTTTTCTATGCCTTACTACTGTTTAATTCCAGAGTCCTCCAGGCGCAGGTGACAACGTTTCACGCAACTTCCTTATTTTATCTATATATATTATTTGAATTTATAAAAGTGGTTACTAGTCTTAAAATTGGGGGAAATTTGGCGAGAACATATGTGAGCGTGTTGTACATACAGATTGTATTTTACGACAAAACTGTCTTTCCTTTTAAAAGGGGTTTTACCTGCAGTCAGGATTACGTCAGCACGTCAGCGCCTGGTCACTGAAGCACGGGAAGGGCGGGGCAACGGGTTTTTGTAGCTCCCTAATAGAGAACGGGCCGTTAATGGCAGGCAAAAGGGGTGATAACTTCATTTAAAGGCAATCTCTTTGATTACGTCCCCTTGAGCTACGCAGAGAGCCAGATCAAAAGAGAATTCGCTTGTGACAAGAATGTAAGCGAGCGGTTCTAGTGTGAATTTGAGTTTTCATTCGCGGAACGAACAGCAAAATCCCCCAAATTGGACGAGAGGTGTTAAAATTCGCATTAAGGAACAAGAGTCCAGCGTTTAGTATATATGCCCATCTCTCCGAATTCAGTTTGTCAGTTTGCTATCGGGATTCTTGAATGGTCTAGCGCGCATTTTTGGAGTCTTATTTATCTGGATTTCCTATAGAAATACGTGGAGATTTATTTCAGTTTCTTGAATTGCGGTAATAATAGTTATTAGCCACTAAGTGTTTTAATGTGTCAAAATTCATTATATTTCACTGGGATTTTTGTGTTAATTTTAACGTATTAAATAAACATATAGCTAATGTTGCAGAATAAAAACGTAAAAATTAATCACTCGCGATTTCCCAAGTTAGAGATACGTTAAATTAATTAATAGCCGCTAGGCGATTGATAATTGATGTAAAACAATTTAATTCTATTCATACGTGTGTAATTTTCTAACCTACTAGTGTACATACCTCGGGTAAAACCGTTAAGATAAACTAGACACTCGCGTTTTTTTTAATATATATATAATTAAATACCGGAGTGGTTAAAATAATCTTATCTAAAAATTAACGCGTGTCAGGATATGATTTGTATTATGATTTCATGTTTATCTTTTTTTTACATATAGGCTGGTCATACCTGCGTCCTAGCGTTTCTTATGGTCTTACTGACTTTGGTTCTTACACCATCCAGCAATTACTGTGACTAAATCTTCGTGTTGTGACCCCTATGTGGTCCCCTCTCCATCTATGAGAGGAGTAAAACCAAGAACTTTAACAATAAGCCATTTTAAAGTCTAACTGGAGAAGAACAATTGCCAGAAGCCATTCCATAAATATTACTGATCTGCAGTGGCAGAATTTATATCATATATTTTTACACATGACAGTAAACGTTTTTTCCTACTGGATTAACCACCTAAAGAAAAACTCAATGGTCATACTCTGCCATCACTCATTGAACAGCCGAGGAATATCAATTTCCTAAGTTCTTTTGTTCATCACGCCATAGTGTCTTAGCCACCTGAGGCGAGACCCACCGGACCAATATATCTATATATTAACTCCCGAGGACAGTGCCACCCCTAGACCCCTTATTCCAAACACTAACTGCAGTGAAAAGAGAATATCCTGGAAAAAAATAACGCCTCGATTTCAGCGACTACGGAAAAATAGCCGACAGCAAACTCCGTCAGTCTGGGGCTGAAATAGACAAAAACCAAAGACTATAATTGTTTTAGTACTTGCTAGAGTTTTTTTATTCCATGGAATGCCTGATTCAACGATTGGTAAGTGCAGATGAAAGTGGGCCACTGTATGCGTGCATTGAATGAACGAAGTTAGATAACCTTAATTTTATTATTTCTTGCTAACATCAGTATTCTTAATTTCTTTTTTTTCTTCTGAGTTTTTTTCCCCCCCCCCCCCCCCCTAACCTGCTTAGTCACGGGATAGATTAATAATTAAGAACCTGTTCCTATACCCCTTACTGATTATTGCTTATCCCATTGTTAAAATTGAATCTCTCTGTGGGTTAATTACCTCTGATAGTAATTTTCTTTGGGTTGTGTTTTCACTTTACAATAGAGGGGAGGGCCTATTGAGATTTTTTCCCCACCTTGTCTGTAATTATGCTTTATAAATGTAACATGAATGATGTTGTGTCTTTTGTTTAAATGATAATAAACACAATAAACCTTAATTACTGTGTTGGTCAAACCCACTGTCCCAATATATGTTATACGTAGTTTGTATTCACGTTTGTGCTTTTGTAGCACCAAATTGGTGTGTGTACATGAGTGTAGGGTAAATTGCTAAAATTGTTTAGCATAGAGTAAGTGCGTCTGCAGTTAAATTAATGTCGTAAGATAGACTGGATTAGAGCAACTACTCGATTCAGAGACTGTCCTTCCTCTTACCCTATCACCCTCGTGAAACCGCAATCTATTTCTTACCCCTTATTCTCACAGAGTTATCACTATCACCTCTGCTCGGACGGGACCTTAAATTTCTAAGACCTATCACATCAAAAATTACGACACACGTATAGAAGTCAATGTTGTTTCAGAAGCAGGTCAAGCGGATAGGTAATAGTAAGGGACTGACAAGCATGACAAGATATGATACGATAACCGTGAACGACGAATACTAGAAGAATTAACACGCAGAAAGAGTCCTCGTGATTAATCCTGCCGGAGAGGATTGCAGACCCGAAAAAGAGAACGAAAGTATTTCGTGACTACTGCAAACAAAAGTTGTGATAATGCGAACAATGAAGCTAAGAGGCAATCTCGTAGATATAAACAAGCAAATATTGTGTTAATAAATAAGAAATAGCTGGGCAACTGTGTCGTTAGTGAGTTCTCTTTACGAATTTGGAGATTGAACAAAGCACTTAGTTAAATGTGACCAAGAAGTTCATAATGATTAGTTTTCAGATGGATAATGATGATGATACCTTGAGCTGACGGCATGAGACAGGAAGATATGACATACGTTTTTTGAAGGGCTATAGGCCTACTCCTTGGGGAGGGAAATAATGAAGAAGAAAAAATGATGATGATGTAGCCGCAAATATGATAGGACATCTTAAGGACCTTTTTAATACACTGTACTTCAACAACTGTTCATGGTATCAATATAAATACTGTAGGCCAAATTTGGCTCATGCATAATAACAATCATATATTACTCTTTTTTTTTTTAATTTGCCTTGTTTTGACGAGGCGCGTCCCGTTCAACCTAGTCGGTTATATTAAGGCGCATGTCCAAATATAAAGACCTTTACGTCTGATGACGTTTATAGTTAAATGATAATGCTATCCTGGATAAGGCCAGGCAAGGCCAACAGCATTAAACAGATATAATACTGTCTCTTCTATCAACCATGAATATCAGTACAATACTATGAACATGTCTTCATGCTTCAATATTATAAACACATAATGAAAACCATATTGCTGATATACAGTCTTTCCACTCGAATGTGTAACTGCGGTGAAGATACACCTGGAAAGACAGTTAAGAAACATCACACAAGATGAAATTAATTCGTATCTTCTCAAAAATCCACATACTTCAACTCTGGCAGGCATGTGTCCGTTCTGGAAACCAAGTGATGTCGTAGTTTTTCTTTGTGGTCTTTATGGAACATGGAACTACCACAGCACCTGCAGGAAACTTGTATCAAGCATTGACATGATCTTGCAGCATTACTTTCTGTGGCAATTAGTTTTAATGATGAGGTTGCCAGGACAACCACCATAGGAGTGGCCGCTGATGGTGCAGTAGTTCTATTCTTTCTTAGTCTCTTCAGAGACCCCCGGGAACTACACGGGGCGTAAGTGATATACTGAATGTCTAATAGCCAGTCTGATAGTTCACCTTGCAGCCTCGTGGTCATGTTATCTGAAATGTCTAATAGCCAGTCTGATAGTTCACCTTGCAGCCTCATGGTCATGTTATCTGAAATGTCTAATAGCCAGTCTGATAGTTCACCTTACAGTCTCGTGGTCATGTTATCTGAAATGTCTAATAGCCAGTCTGATAGTTCACCATGCAGCCTCGTGGTCATGTTATCTGAAATGTCTAACAGCCAGTCTGATAGTTCACCTTCCAGCCTCGTGGTCATGTTATCTGAAACGTCTATTGAACATCATCACTTCTCGCATGATGTCCTCAAAGCAGGGGTGTACTTAAAGTATTTAACACCCTGGGTGAATCTTTCCGTTGGCACCCCCCCCCCCCCAATAAAATACACATTAAAATATATAATGCCTGCAAGAAGATTTTTAAAGAGTACTTAGTAATAGTATCTGATGACACCCCCACCCCACCCCACCCCACCCTTTTTCTTCCCTGTCACCCCTCACTCCCCCTTTAGTACGCCACTGTATCAACACACTCTTTTCACAACCTGTTAAGTTCACTTATACTCTCCTCAATTCTCACAAAGAAAAGTATCACTATGAAATGCATTTGTCCTTACTTCGTGTGCTCCATAATTCCTCAGACTTTAAACTGTCTAAACCTGATGTAAGCATAAGCAGACTTTAAACTGTCTAAACCTGATGTAAGCATAAGCAGACTTTAAACTGTCTAAACCTGATGTAAGCATAAGCAGACTTTAAACTGTCTAAACCTGATGCAAGCATAAGCAGACTTTAAACTGTCTAAACCTGATGCAAGCATAAGCAGACTTTAAACTGTCTAAACCTGATGTAAGCATAAGCAGACTTTAAACTGTCTAAACCTGATGTAAGCATAAGCACACTTTAAACTGTCTAAACCTGATGTAAGCATAAGCAGACTTTAAACTGTCTAAACCTGATGTAAGCATAAGCACACTTTAAACTGTCTAAACCTGATGTAAGCATAAGCACACTTTAAACTGTCTAAACCTGATGTAAGCATAAGCACACTTTAAACTGTCTAAACCTGATGCAAGCATAAGCAGACTTTAAACTGTCTAAACCTGATGTAAGCATAAGCAGACTTTAAACTGTCTAAACCTGATGTAAGCATAAGCACACTTTAAACTGTCTAAACCTGATGTAAGCATAAGCACACTTTAAACTGTCTAAACCTGATGTAAGCATAAGCACACTTTAAACTGTCTAAACCTGATGTAAGCATAAGCACACTTTAAACTGTCTAAACCTGATGTAAGCATAAACACACTTTAAACTGTCTAAACCTGATGCAAGCATAAGCAGACTAACTGTCTAAACCTGATGCAAGCATAAGCAGACTTTAAACTGTCTAAACCTGATGCAAGCATAAGCACACTTTTAGGTAAACGTCATTTGATGACTTAGACAGAAACCGGGAATAGGCAGACATTTGGAAAAAAAATAATGGACGAGAGATAAATAATTTAATTGTTGATGAAGATATACACCAAAGTGATTTTACAAGCGCCTTTCTGTGAATTGATTTCTCCTTTGTTTTTAAATTAAATTTTGCCTCGTTTTGGCGAGGCACGTCCCGTTCAACCTTGTCATTTATATTAGGGCACATGTCCAAATATAAAAGACCTTTACGTCTGATTTTTAAATTAATTTCTCCTAGAAATTATATTATGCAGATGGTCTTAGATGTCACATCAAAATTTGTTGTTTAAACTCTTATGTCCTCGAAGAAGCAGAAGGGTCTTATAAATGTTTTTTTTTCGTGTCGTCTGAATTATAAACTGTTCATTTCCCTCTATCTCTCTTCCCACGACTCTTTCACTGTATGTTTTCTATTTTTGCTCGCAGTGAAGCGCCAGACAAAGACAACCTGGCCCGATCACAATGGTGACTAGTATCTGTCAGGAAGGAAGATCGGCGCAATGACAGGACTACTGGCAGACTGAGATCCCCAGGTTATGGTTATAAATTGCTCACACCGAATGAAAGAGACGTTGAGTCCTCGTGATAAATAGTGATAAAAATAAATCTTGTGGCGGTTACAATTTATACCCGTAGCACTAGTTTTCACAAGTGTTGCTGCGTTTTGTTTGACTTGTTTGGTGCTTGTTCTCTTCCTGACAGTTTCAGTTACTCTACTGCATTATTAGGTGTGTGGTGTATCTTCTCTTCATGATATAATGAGTTACTAATAACGCAATATGTTCCAGGCTTTTCTACTGAAAATTTTAAGTTAACTACCTCAGTGTGATCTGTTCGGTGTATCCTCTGAAAATTCCGAATGCTGAAGATACAGGTACTCCTTAAATTACTGTATGGCGTATCGTCTTTTATTGGCAGCTTAAGTTACTCCCCCAATAAAAACTTTTCTGGATCGTCAACATGCCCTATATTTCATTGATCAAGCATGTAAGACCAAATCGTTATTGCATTAATTTTTTTCATTATTTACCCTGGCTCTTTTTAACCATAAATTCGTCTGTATTCGATATATTCCATTACTCATCTTAGGCTTGTATATTCCATCATCCGTCTTTGATCTGTATATTCCAACGATCGTCTTTGTTCTCAACATCCCATCAATTATCTTTGTTCTGAACACTCCATCAGTCATCTTTGTTCTGCACATTCCATCATTCCTCCTTGATCTGTACATTCCATCATTCGCATTTGTTCTGTACATTTCATCATTGTCTTTGGTATGTACATTCAATCATTGTCTTTGGTCTGTACATTCAATCATTGTCTTTGGTCTGTACATTCAATCATTGTCTTTGTTATGTACTTTCCATCACTCATCTTTGCTCTGACGTTACGTTGATGGTCTTTTCTCTGTATTCCGTGAATCGTCTTGGCTCCAACCATTCCATTATTCGTTTTGCCTTGTATATTCACTATTTCTCTATGTATTCCACTACTCTTTGTTGTTCTCTGTATTATATGATTTATTTTAGCCCTCAATAATCCAAGTAAGACTATATTTATTGCCACAGTTTTCTTGAACATGTTATTTTCGAAATCATTCTCCACTTTTATCACAGATCACTTCTCAAGCAGCAAATTCTGCTGACTGTGATTTGTGTTTTCTTGTTATCTGATTATTCATGTCTGGCACAGCGTGGACACAAAGATGGTACTAAGGATTAGCCGCCTAGCTTCAACGGGAAAGTTAGGATATGTGAGAAGTTGTGTCTACTTGTATCTGGCAACATTATTTGTTGTATTGATGTCCCTATTTTCTATTTCCTGCTTGTATCTGGTAGCAGTGCCGTCTTAAGGCATGGGCACACTGGGCAGTGCCCAAGGGCCCCACGATTCTAGGGGCCCCATGCTGGGATGCTGCCATATTGTTCATAAGACATCATTTTTATTCCCGTGGGTGGGTAGGGCTGGTAGGAGCCCAGTGCATTGTTTTGCCCAGGGCCTACAATGCTGTTAAGACGGCCCTGTCTAGTAGCATTAGTTGTTGAATTGATGTCCCTATTTTCTACTTCCTGCCTGTATCTGGCAACACTAGTTGTTGAATTGGTACCCATATTTTCGATTTTCCTGGATAATTTTCATCGTTCATTCCTTACCTGTCGAGCATAGGACTTGAACAGTTGACGTAAATCGTTCCTGTCCTGTGGAGCATAGGACTTCAACAGTTGATGTAAATCTGTTCCTGTCCTGTGCCATATTTTCAAAGTCTTTCAGTGTTTTCTTTATTCCTTTCATGTGTGTCTCCATTTCACAAGAGTTTTTCGGTCTTCCTGTATTAATCTGAACCCATAGGTTTTATAACAAGTACTGCCTTGTAAGGCTATCGTCTTACTAATCAGTAAATAGTTTCCTGGGTACTAGAACTCAATAACTTGCTTTATTGATATATTTTTATTAGTCACATGTAGACATAATTTTGTTTTACCCATCTTCTTAATAACTAATTTTAATTTATGCTTATCTTCACTGTTATTACCACTGTCGCTTGTCTGTATATTCCTCACTGCTGTGTGACAGGCAATGATCCTATGCGAAGAGCGATTCTTTTGTGTATTTTGGATCAGTTAGCTTCCTTGGTAATCTGATCCATGTTTTTCCAGAAAATTATTAGTCTCGTGACACGTTTAAGCAATGGCCGAGTGTCATTTCTGCTTTATTTCTCACTGTTAAAACCTGTACGTAATGCTAAAGATTCAGTATTTGCAATGGCCGAGTGTCATTTCTGCTTTATTTCTCACTGTTAAAACCTGTACGTAATGTTACCTTGTTATTGTGTATGGGCCAAATAAAGATAAGAGAGCAGAGGTTAAAGAGGAATTCTTCGAGCTGCTTCAAAAGACAGTGGACGACTGCCTGGATGAAGTTATCCTGTCCGGAGATTTCAATGTCAGAGTAGGAAATGACCATGCTCGATGGGAAGGTATGGAGAAGATACACGTCAAAGGAAAGCGACTCCTTAGATTCTGCACTGAGCAAAATCTGATCATTACAAACACAAAGTTCCCCCACAAGAGCATACATGCATACACTAATTGTAAACAAACAGGAATGAGAAATCAGTGATCGAATATGCCATTGTTAGGAAGAGCTCATTAAGTATGTCCGGGATGCTAGAGTCTGGAGAGGGCCAGAGATTAGAAGTGATCACTACCTGCTAACAATTAAAAGAACAGCTGAAGGAGTTGCTCGGCGTAGGAATTGCCTACCATCACGCAAGAAGCTAAGTAAACGAACCGGAGAAATGAGCATTAAGACCTACACGCTGAGAGAGCCAGAGGTTAAGACCAGATATCAGGGGCTTATTGCTACAGCAGTGAGAAACACAGAAGAATAACCTGATGACCTGGAAACTCTCTTGTGAAATCCGACTTGGATGAAGAGAAAGAGGACACCTTGGTGGACAGAGGAAGTTAAAGAGAAAATAATAGAGAAGAAAATGGCATGGAAACAATAATTAGGAGCTAAAAGCACAGCAGGAAGAACTTAAAAATATACAGAATATGTGATACTCAGAACAGAAGCAAAGAACAAGGTACTAGCAGCAAAACAGAAATCCTGGGAAGAATTTGAGAAAAGCTAGAAAAAGATGTTCAAGAAAACCAGAAATTGTTCTATAAGACCCTAAAGAACACGAGGAAGGAAAAACAGTGCCCTTTTAAATTAATAAAGGACAAGCAAGGCGAATTGTTTACTGCCCCAAAGGAAGTAATGGAAAGATGGAAAGAATATTTCTCAGAACTTCTTGATGGTGAGCAAGGTCAAACATTAGAAATGTTAACCACTAGCACAGAAGAGGAAACCAATGTTGGCGAAGATGGTATAAAGATTGAAGAACTGAAGGCAGTACTGGAGAAAATCAAGCTGGGCAAAGCAGCAGCGCATGATGGTATAACACCATAAATGGTTAAGTACATGGGAGCGTCAGGCGACTTATTACTCTTAAGGGTCCTACAGGCAGCGTGGTGCAACAAGACCATACCAAAGGATTGGGAGATTGTCATCGTAACACCCATTTTCAAAAACGGTGACAACCGACAATGTGGAAATCATAGGGGCATATCCCTTCTCAGTGTACCCGGTAAAATCTACTCTAGAATCCTGGAGCAGAGACCACGATGCCTAGCTGAGCCACAAATGGATGAGGTTCCGTGTGGCTTGCGAGCAAACCGAAGTACTCAAGACCTGATCTTCACACCCAGACAGCTGAGTGAAAAGGCCTTTGAGTATAAAGGTGAGATGCACCTTTGTTTCTTGTATCTGAAAAAGGCATTTGACAAGGTCCCCTGGAGCAAACTTTGGGACTGCTTGGCAGGGAAGAACATTCCAGCACCTCTGATACGTTCTATACGGAGCTTCTACAAGTCTTGCAGAAATATTATGTGAGGACGGCAAACCATAAGTCAGAAGAGTTCAGGAATAGCACTTGTGTAAAACAAGGTGATATCCTGTCACCATATCTGTTCATACTCCTCATGGATGATGTCATCAAAACATGTAAGGAAAGGGCAAGAAAAAATTCAGTAGGGTACTGGAAGATGAGAGAGGTTTGTGTTTCAGAGCTGGCATTTGCCAATGATGTTGCCCTGATTGCTAAAGCAGAGGCACATCTTCAATCCAACCTGCAAGTCTGGAAGGAAGAACTGGAGAAGAGAGGGATGGTCATCAGCAGCTGCAAAACGAAACCCATGGTGATATCACGAGAGGAAAGAAGGCATCAGATTAAGCCGGGAGAACAGATCCTGGAGCAGGTCAACCACCTTAAATACCTCGGAGCTGTCAAATACTGGAAGGGAGGCATAAAAGAGGATTTGGCTATCCGAAGAGCAGCAGCTGGGAGACTTTTTCAGGCCATAAATCGAGGATTTGGCAAGAGAAGTTGGCAAGAAAACGAAGATGGCTGTATACCGATCCACCTATGTCCCAGTCTTGTATGTATGCGAGGCATGGGCAATGACTACAACCCACAAATGTCAGATCCAAACCTCAGAAAAAAGGTATCTGAGGAAAAGTGGTTGAAAAAACATGGTCCATAACCAGACAATGCATCAAGGCCTAAAAACCCAGCCCATGCAGACTCAAGTAGAACAGTCCCAACTAAGATGGTTTGGCCATGTCTGCAGAATGGTAGAAGATCGGCTGCCACAGCAGGTATGGGAGGCTAAGAGCCAGGGATCCAGACCTCCAGGACGACCCAGAGTCCGCTGGGAGGACAACATTAGACAATCTCTGAAGGACCGAGGACTTGAATGGAACCAGGCTAGAAGGACGACAGCCGATAGGATAGTATGGCGCTCTATCTTCCTAACCTCTACACCTCACGGTAGAAGAGGGACAACTAAGTAAGTAAGCATTTTATCCCAATGCCCCGTGCAGTTCCCGGGGGTTTTTGAAGAGACAAAGACAGAATATGACACCTCAACCTCAAGCATTTTGTACAAAGTGACTACAACGAGATTGTGCACGGGACTGCAACTTCAACATATAAAAGAACGTGCTGCAGAAACCACTGCTGCAAGAGCATGTGAATGCTTGGTGCAGGCTTCCTGCAAGGGGACCAGTCGCTATGGTGACTGTGCTCCGTAAGATGCGAAACAAATGAATGGTGGTATCCTAACATGTGCGTTCAGGATTTTTGCTTTGCTTCCTTCTGGGTAAAACCTCCTCGTGCAGCATCATCAAATCTTCAGTTATCTTAAAAATAATGGGGTCCTACCAAATGAATACACCTATGAACGTGAGTGCTAATTCTCAGTGAACGGCTTTAGGGAGTTCGTCAGGAAAAACAGCTGGTTTGTGTGTGTGTGTGTGGTTTGTTTTTTAATTGGTTTAAAAAGGAGTTTTGTTTTGTTTTGCCTTGGCTCGTAACGTTCAATCTAAACACAACGGCCGGCAGTTATATTAGGGCGCATGTCCAAATTTAAAAGATATTGTGGTCTGTAATAGTTATTGAAAAACAGGACATCAAATATGAGATGAAAGCATGGATGACCCAAGATCGGAAGAAGGGAACCGTTCTTTCTGGGTGATAGTGAGAGAGAGAGATAAAGTTAGTGAGAGAGAGAGAGAGAGAGAGAGAGAGATGTGGTTTTGTGAGAGCGAACGAAGAAGGAAAACTCAGTTCACCTCTCCAACGCAGATATAACTTTCCTGATGTTTGTAGCCAGGCCTCCCAGCAGTTCTACTCGTCCAGAAGCAACATCAGCAGACAACTACCTCGGTTTGATGGAAAACAGTGGAGGTACTACAAGCCACTAATCCACACTGCGGACAACAAAATCGTCTAGCAGTCAACGGCATCTTGGTAGCACGTCGGTGTTTATGGTGTTATAGTCTAGCAGTCAACAAATAACATGACCACTTTCATTGTCTTGGTAGCGTGTCGGTGTTTATAGTGTTATAGTTTAGCAGTTTAATGCTCGTAAATAAATACAGATTATTGAACATAGTTCAGGGTCAGAAGTATCCAGTACCAAGCACCTCATTACTTTTTAACGTATTTCCTCGTGTTTTTGATGATTCGCTGAATATTAAAAGAAAATTGTTCGGTAATTGTCTTTTTATTCTTTGCTTTTTTAATGACACCTTCTGCATCTATATTCTTTCATGTCATCTGCCGAAGGTGTCGACGACACTGCACTATCCTCGAAGCTCCCGCGATGATTCTGGTTTGTAAGATAATTCATGGTATAATTGCATGAGATGGTGGAAATATCCGTTCACCCTGGTGGAGCCACTATACCAGGAAAGAGACAAGGGAGTTCATCTTCTTGGTGTCGCCCCGTTTGCCCCCAGATAGCTGTGACGTGTAATGGAAAAGAGTCTACAATAATCTGACAGCTTATTGTAACCTTATAGCTGCTCTCTGATTTGCTAGCTAAAACATAAATTATACCAACCATCTTTACTTCTGCAGCTCACTCTTTTGTCCCCGCCCTCTTGTCTTTAAACACGGGCTAACGCAGTGTTTACAATCTTCGTGACCTGTTAGTCATAACATGAAACAAATCACGCTTTGGTTTTCCTTCGTTCCAACTGACGCGAGCTCATCTGTCAATCATACTCGTAGAATACTCGACAGCCAGACAGCACGTGAGAGAAACGGAACAGATTACTGTGAAGTTTGCTCAGGAAAAATCGCTTATGTGATTCGTGGAGATTTCATTCTGGATTTTCTGGTAAATAGTTCTAAGTGTTAGGTAGTATTTTACGGTGATAGCATTTAAAGTTAAACACTTATACTTCACTTTGATTTTTCTTGCTAGTAAGGCGAATTAAAAAAATAACGCGCAGCGATTTTCATAACCAGATATTCAATTAAAATGTTAAACCCCACCACCGACGCTACATAGCTGAGACGAGACCATAATTTGTGTTTACAGTGTAGAACGGACACAACGCTCAAACTCTCCAGGAGAGAGAGAGAGATAAACACGACGGTTAACCAGACCGGACTTAGAGGCGTTAGACGACTGACAGTGGGAGAAAAGAATACATTGGTTATATTTCATTTGTAATTATTGTTATTATAGCGTCTATTATTTTGTTTAATTCCATACAACAAATTAACAGACACCGACAATTTAATAGCTACTAAATGATAGGTGATAAGTTGTACGTGGTGCATTGTGAGAAAAAAAATAAATAACACACCGTGCGTGCGACCGCCAGCGCGAGACGGGGTGGGTGAGTTATCATCGACTCAGTCCGAACCAGATCAGTGGCCAGCGATGTCTGTGTGTAGGCGTAGAACAAACACCGTATATCTTTTAAATTCGTCAGGATTAACAAAGCAGATGAGAGACTGTCTTGTTCCCGTCCATATATATATATATATATATATATATATATATATATATATATATATATATATATATATATATATATATATATATATATATATATATATATATATATATATATATATATATATATTTACATAGAATGGTAGCATTTTCCCACAAATGTTTTCTTGTATTTTTCGCAGACCTGATCCCAAGCGGACGACCAGCAGTCTTTTTCTTTTCTATATAATTTATAAGTGTGTACTAGCCAGATGATATTGTGTGACTATAAATTATACTACTGGACTTACCAAATCCAGGATGTATTTTAATGGCCCCAAAGTGGCTTATACCTGAATCCATCATCATCATTTTTAACATTTGAAGCAACCAGGATTTTCCAGATACTAGAAGTACCCCTCTTTTAAATGGTAAACACCAAGGATTCTCACAATATTCAATATTTGTAGTAAACCCTATATCCAGATAGAAGTTCCAGCCCAAGCGGGAAACAAGCCTGTTTTTCCCCGCCCGCCCCAACACTGCAAGAGTTGTCACAACGAAGATATTCAGTTGTAGTTCCTGTGTCTAGACTTATATTCCCCTGTGCACCCATCGGAGGAACAGTGATAGTTTTAGAACAGTGAAGACAACCTTTACGATTTATAATGCATCCAGGATTTATCAAAGAATAAACATATTCGGCGTTCACCTCTCATTAGTTTTTTTTTGGGGGGGAAGGACTGGGGCCAATTTGTATCCTCGACAGCTGGGGTGATACATTAATCAACAGTAAAATAGGGATTATGTTCGTGGAATAAATTTACCAAGGGATACCACAGACCCACGGGAAGAATACAAATAGGTAAGAGAGTGAGAGGTGGCCACATGAGTGAGAGAGCGTGTGATGATTTTATTGTTGCTGGAAACTAGCTATTAATTTGTTTGTTTGATTTTGTTTACTTTACTTGGTCTTATATTGTACCAAGATTTGGTATTCTATAACATAGTGCTAACCTTCAACCTTTGGGTTAATATTTCTTTGGGTTTGTTTTCCTTTATACGGCGAAGGCTCACTATGCTTCTTTATTTCCTCTATATGTAAATGACTTTCTTGATATGTTTTGGGTATTTGATGTTGTAACCAGTTTAGTGATAAACAACAAAGAAAACTTAACTTTGTGTATTGGTCAGACCCATACCCATTTATCCTTAGTTTTTTTCACGTTTGTGTGTCTTGTTTTCACATATTGTTGTGTGTGTAGTAACCTGCTCTTATTTTAGATAGGGAGGCAAAGACTGTCTTGTAACAAAGCACAGTTGTACGGATAGGCTGGAGGAGAGAAACTTACTCCAGAGACATACATTTCCCTCAACCTACCACCTGTGAAATCTATTTCTATACATTCTCGTGTATCTGTCGACATTCACTCTTTACTTAGACGGGGCCCAATAAAACAATTAACCTACCGTACGACAATAGCCAATGTTTAATGACACCTTGTGGTGAAGGATTTCAACACCAGCATACATAATGCTGAGGCGCTGGAAGACTGGCCACATAGTTACCTACAACCACTTCCTAACCTAGTAAAGACCCCACAATGATCAGCAGCTATCGAATTATCACACTGCAGATTATTTATGGTAAATAAATTGAAAAGATAGCAGCGAAACAAGAAATAAAATCACATCGAAAATGCACATGTGACAGCGCCATCTTGTCATCGCCATTTTGTCTGTCGTTTTCTACCTTTTTACTACAACATAGCGATTTGGAAGCCATTTTAGTGTTACTCAGTCAGGATCTAATAATAGAACATGCCTAGGACTTGTGAGTAGATATAATATTATTCTCCAACATTCTAAAGTCTTTATAGTGTTAGAAAGGATATAGGATCAACGTCTTTGTGTCGCAGTATTTTAAATAATTATATACTTAATTCAATGTTATTTATATTTCGCGTTTCAGATCTAAATTTATTCAGACATGGCGTGGCTGGAGCAGATGGTCCATGTTCAGGAAATATAACACGTGGCCGGTACTAGAACTGACATATTCGGTTATTATATTTGTGTAAATGAAATTAATGGTTAAGTATTTCCATATTGTTTGGGGTTAAGGAAACCTTCAATGATCTTATGTAAATCCGACACGTTGGTTTGAATAATATTTAATTGTCGCGCGACTTAGATTGTTATATTTATTAACTACGGTGCTGATGCCGAAATAGTTTATTTTAGTGTGGTGAATGCTGCATTTATTAATATGTTACAGCTTACTAGAATAAAGTCCTGTTCTTCTTCAGTAATGTTAGACTGATAATGTGGTGTAAGTATTAGTAAGATCGGCTATAGCTAATTAGTGTTAGCTTTCTTAGTTTCAAAGTCCTTTATACAGTGTAAAATCTCTATTGGTTATCTGTACTGCTTTAAATAGCTTTGCTAAGCCATTATTTCTATAATATTTAGTATTATAATGTAAGGTTACTATAGAATGTACAACCACGCAGCTTAGCGTGGCTGTATGCTGTCCTCGCAAGATGGCAGCCACGTGTTATAGGCCTAGTGATGTATTTAGTTCTAGTCATATGCCTTGTAAATATGATACCCCTACTTTTGAGACATAAACGTTCCTGTTTGCTCCTTGCGGAGCAGGGCGACACCAGTGCGGCTGAATCCAACAGAAGCCTGCACGAATCATTTATATGCTATGGCAGTGGTTTGTTTCTGTAACAATATGTTTTATATGATGAGTTCCCAGTCTTATCAGTCGGCATATACGACATGCTTCAGAGTGCAGGGACGGATTTTGAGATGGATCAGTTGCGAGGTGGTGGTTTATGCTCATTAATGAGAGTATTCGTTGTACATATCGTTTAATATTATTTTATGCATATTTCATTATTATTTAGTTATTGTTATGTGTCGGGTAATTTATGAGAGCACGTGGGTCCACTTGGGAACAAATTATGTCGCTTCTCCCTCCTTATGGAGCATATGGCCACCAGTGTGGCTTGCCTCTGCATGGAGACCGCACAAAGCATTCAGATGCTTTTGCAGTAGGGGTTTCGGTAGCAATCTGTGTTACATGGTGAGATTGCCAGCCTCATGCACAACACCATACTAGTCAGATTAGACGACATGCATGGGCTGAGTGTGTGTGCATGATAGTTGAATGTTTCAGGTAGCGTGGAAGAAGGACAGTTTGACAGGTGAGAGCATGGTGTTTCTCATTATTTAACTATTATGATTTTAACTAGTCGGTGCTTTGTTTGCATTTCGATTAGCAATTGAGCACTGGCTGAGTGTTTTGTTTGTTTGCTTACTGGTTTAATATTTGTTCATTAGTTTACTTTGTGGGTTAGGGTCACTGACAGGGTTGTATGAATAAATACAGCCCCTGCCTTAGAATCAGAGTTTTATTGTTGATCGGGTCGTTTGCGAGTGTGCAAGAAAGTGATCACATATCACAACAGAATCATCATCATCTCGCCCACCCTATCACACACACATCCTCAAAGATACACGGGGTAGCTATACTGTGACAACTCAAAGCTTCGATCGTTAGATTTTTCTGTGACCTCCTTTAACTTTCTCTCTGTGCCCTTCCTTTTCTTTTATTTCACCCGCTCCTTATAGCATTTTTTTTTCACTCCCATCGACTAATATTATCTTATCACATCTTGTCACACCTCTCTCTCCTGATTATTTTTGCATTTGTTGTCGACGACATGTAGCGAACTTGCCAAATGGACTTTCGCTAATCGCCAGCTCCAGACGGAGTAAGAGTCTACACTGAGCGATATTCCTATTGTTCACTCGGACTTTCTGTCTGGAG
The DNA here is from genome assembly GCA_024509875.1 of Oreohelix idahoensis. Classification (NCBI taxonomy): domain Eukaryota; kingdom Metazoa; phylum Mollusca; class Gastropoda; order Stylommatophora; family Oreohelicidae; genus Oreohelix; species Oreohelix idahoensis. The sequence continues at coordinate 267,603 of JAMPIV010009514.1, read as the reverse complement.
ACGATACAGGAAACCATGTTGTCGCATGATAAGGAGTTAGTTTGCAAACATGACGCGCCCAAATATACGGCATTTCACTGGGATGTAAGAAATGACAATCTTGTTGAAGATTAAAACACAGACAGTGATGTAATACTTCTGGCAGATGGACTTTGTTGTGATAAATAATTACAAGAAAATAACATCTTGTAGGAGATTATACTGTCAGATCTGTGAAGTAGTGAGTTTGTAAACATAACAAAAACTCACGGAAGTGGCAAGATCATAAATGGTAATGTAGTATGAAAATCACACTTTATCTTATGTTGTCATGAAGTAATGTTCTACACGAGAGAAGGGTAGTTTGGGGGGAAGTGGACCCCTACCAAAATCAGACACATATTTGCAATTGGTTTGCTATTTGAGATGTTAAGATAGACTGCCTCTGATTGGACCTCTCCTCTAAGTAGCAACCTGGTCGTGTTGGTGAAAATGTTGCTTATATTCAACAGCGTTGTAAGACTACTTCACTGTAGGGTTTAGAGCAGACATAAGTACAGTAGACCAGCTTGTAAGATTAGAACACGATGTAAAGCTAGGGTTCAAGAGGAAAGAGAAAACAGTGGCAGTCTTTCTAGATGTCGCAAGAGCATATGATGAACGCTGGAGAGACGGAGCTCTTTACAAAATGAAAAAGATTGGCATTACTGGTAAAACCTATAGGTATCTAGAAAACGTTTTACGGGACAGGTATTTAGCTGTCATCATCATTATCAGTTGCCATCTCCACAACGAAGGTTGGCTGTAATGGATCTCCAACGTCTTCTGTCTCTTGTCTTAGTGGTACACTCTGATAGACTCTTTCCTGTCCATCTCTTGATGTTATCTTCCCACTTATAGCGCTGTCTTCCCCTTGCACGTTTGCCTTCAACTCTCCCTTCTGTTATGGTCTTCTGCAAGGTGTTATGCCTTTTTATGTGGCCAAAGTATTTTAGCTGCCGAACTTTGGCCGCCCTCATTAGTTCTCTTTTCATACCTAGATTTTCTAGGACCTCCTTATTTGTTTTCATCTCTTTCCATGAGATACGCCCCATTCTTCTATATATCCACATTTCAAGAGCCTCAATTCTTTGTTCCAAATGCTTATTCATCGTCCATGTTTCTGCACCATACAGAAATGCAGAATATATATAACACTTTATGATTCACAGTTTTAATTTGTGAGATAACTGTTTGGATGTCAGTATATGTTTTATGTTGTTGAATGTAGCTTTGGCCATTCCTATTCTCTTCTTGATTTCTGTTTCACATCTGCCATCTTCTGTTATTATATGACCAAGATATACGTAGCTCTTGACTTGTTCCAGGATTTTCCCATTTACGCTTATCTTTAATGTGGGTTTATCGTCTGTTTTGCTAATTATCATAGTTTTTGTTTTCGCAATATTAATGTCGAGTCCATATTCATGACTTATACTGTTCACTTGCTTCACTAGTTCTTGTAACTCCTGTTCGCTTTCAGCTAACAACACGGTATCATCTGCATATCTAAGGTTGTTTATTGACCTTCCACTGATGTTCAGTCCTGGTACAGGTACAGGTGAACAATGATAAGTCAGAAATATATGAACAACAGAATGAGATTCCTCAAGGATCAGTGATTTCACCTTCAATTTTCACTATAGCTGTAAATGATTTAGCAGATGAATTTAACGACATTAAGAATGCAGTATCACAATTTGCAGATGACTGTGCCATTTGGCGATCTGGAAAAAACTTGGACCATGTTTACAAAAAAACTTCAAAATCAAATAGACAAAGTTTCAGAGTGGATTAAAAGTTGGGGCTTCCAAATTAATGTAAACAAAACAGTAGGTATAATATTCAGCAAAGGAAATTTAAAGAAAAATAACGAAATCAATATAACCATTAAAGGACAAAAAATATGTACATCCTCAACAACAAGATTTCTGAGCATAACTTTAGATAAACAACTAAATTGGAATAAACATATAGACAATTTAGTAGAAAGCTGTAGGGGACCCCTAAATATACTAAGGATAGTAAAAGGTAATGGATGGGGGGCCAGCAATAAAATAATGCTTATGTTCTACAAATCTTTCATCAGGGGGAAACTGGATTATGCCAGCATAATCTATGATTCAGCTGCAGCTTCTTACAAAGCGAAACTAGACAGAATTCAAAATGCAGTCACGAGAACCATTACAGGTGCATTTATATCAACACCAGTAGAAGCACTAGAAGTAGCTCTTGGCATACCGCCCCTTGGTCTAAGACGAAAAGAACTAAGATTAAATTATTGGAGTAAAGTAGCACAAGAAGTGACCCACCCAGCACATGAAGCATTTATCAAAAACCAACCAAGTGTATGGGGTGTCCCCCTAAATAAAGATAGATATCCAACAGGGTGGAGAACTATAGAAGATCTAACGCAGTTCAAAGAACTGTCATACACAATAGAAAATAGTAATAAATATAGAAGCAAAATACCACCCTGGGAACTAAAAATATCAATCATAGACTACTCACTTACTGAAAAGATCAAACAAAACATAGAAGATAAGGAAGCCAAAATGATAAGTAGAAAATTCATAGATCAACTAACAAAACAAAGTCTGGCTGTCTACACTGATGGATCCAAGGGTGATAGTGGGCAACTAGGTGCTGGAGTTGTAATATCACAGTGGGGAATAAAAAAGTGCTACAGTGTAACTGAAGGGGCTTCGATTTTTACCGCAAAGATGGTAGCAATTCTAAAAAGTTTAGAAATAATCGAAGATAACCCACCAGAAGCTGTTACGATATTTACAGACTCACTATCATCACTACAAGCACTTGAACACCCAGGTAAATGTAGCCAGCCAGACATAAAGGAAGTAATTCTAGCAATTAATACATCACTAGGGAACAGAGGATGTAGTGTGAGGCTAGTGTGGGTTCCAGCACACATAGGTATAGCTGGAAACGAGTTGGCAGACCAGAAAGCCAAGAATGGAAGGATAAGTAAAAACAATATAAGAGCAGGACTGGGAAGGTCGGAGATAAAGAGCCACGTGAAGCTAACTATAAACGATGAATGGAAGACGACATGGAAGAACAGTATAAAAGGTAGACATGCGTTCAAACTGCTGAAAGAACCAACAAGGATATGCCAGGTCAGAGAAGAACTAAAGATACCCTCGAACAAAAAGCTGTGGCGTCTCCGTCTCGGTGCAGCATACTTCATGATAGAGGAACCACACTGCCAAGAATGTCAGGAAGAAAATGACATAGACCACTACCTGATCCACTGTATAAAATATGATCAACAGAGGCTTGAATTAAAAACATACTTTAGAAATAACAATATAGACATGACAGGGGATAAGGTGTTAAGTATAGATCCCCAGGGGAAGCCCAATTAATCCTTAAACGATATATACATACAACAAAGGAAAACGTATAAGGTTAGTAACAGTGGCAATATCAAACAACAATAACAAAAATGATACTTCAGAACAGACATTCAACCAAATAGAAATTAAGCAACAAAAACAAACCAAAAAACTAACAAATCATTAAAAAAAAAATAAAACCAGAAAAATTAGCAAACCCATTAACTACTCATAGGACAAGGAAAGGCAACGAGATTTAAAAAAAAAAATACAATAACACAAATTAAAACCAAGTGCAAAGGACAATAGTTATCTATATACAATACAAAACTGAAAATAAAATGACAAATACTAATATAAATTAAAACCAGCAACTGCAAAAGACAATAGTTATTTAAACTTATACAAAATTAGTAAATAAAATGACACTAAATACCCCAATTATAACCAATTTTCAGGTAGACCAAGATGGAACGAGAAGAGGCAATAACGGTCAGCTGTTAAGTGCGCGCTCTCCACCCATCACCTCTTCAAAACAACAACAGACTACTTCACTGACTTCCAATCGCGTCGAGAAGACATCACAAACAGCCAGGAACACTGAATATTAGGACCCAAATATAGGACAGGCCATATGACCATATGAATTAGAAGAGTGTAGCTACAGAGACATCACTTTGCGTCATAACTTCAAGTTCTCTAAGTTAGACATATAACTCATTTGAACGAGACAGCATCTTAAATCAGTTGCCCGACAATTTTCGGACGTTTCCTGTGCAAAAAAACTGTATTCGCCCGAAAAAAAACTCGGATTTGTGGAACACGTTTGTGGTAAAAGTTTATGATACAAGTTGCCAGCAGTTGACGCTAAGTTCAACATCAGACGGGTCTTGAAGACGCTTGACAACCCTTGTAGTTACCTCGCGCTCTAATGTATGAGACGTGCTACAGCCACCAGAAGTGACTATTGTAGAAAAGTACAGTCCAAGGCACTTGTGGGAATTAACAGTGGCTGAAGCAGACGCCAACTGACCGACCCCACACTGGAAGTTAAGTAGCATAACAGCGCAACAAATGGACATTTCCAAATTATTCATAAGTTTCACAACAATTTAAATCAATCGATGGTTAAAAATATCACAGCTTCATTTTTATAAACAACTTTATTTATTTTACATTGTTAACCCCTAAATGAATATTACACCTATTTATCCCTGACTTTAAATCTATAGTTGGATTAATCACTCTTGTATGTCTGCACCAGTATGATTCATACTGTTTTAAATACATAAACATAGAGAGCTATAAAATTAATAATTGCTCAATCACCTTCAGCTGGGGGCTCAGAAATACGAGCGAAAATATATTACTTCTCAGAAGGGTCGGGAGAAAAATACGTTCATGACAGCTTAGATGATCTCAGTTTTTATGCTTGTTTTTCTTTAACTTCCTGTGAGGCTCCCTAGAGTAGAAGCATCATTCTTCTATGTATCTGCCAAAATTAATGTTGAGCGAAGGTTAATACCTTTGAAGACTCATCTTTATACTCTAAGTTCGGCCATTGTTGGACCAATACTGCGGAGCAGGCGAGACAGTCACGTCACAAATACATCCATGAAAATAACATGGAGTAGTGCTGGAACATTTGCGTAAAATATGTATGAGGGATTCCAGTGTAAACAAGAAACAGTGGCTGTGGCAATGGGCCAAGAAGATGCTTATAACAGTGTGAACTTTGCAACTTTAATGAACTGTGTTATGACATGGGATGTTAACACTTGGCTAACAAGATGGATAAGCAGTTGCCCTTTCGGAGAAAACACGTGCATTTCGCTTGGAAATATGGACGTCAGAACCAATGCACATTTGCCCGGGACTGCTCCAAGGTTCTCACTATCACCGGTGTTGTGTAGCAGCTATACAGCAAAATTAGTCATTGTCGTACAGATAGGTTGTGAGTTATTTTTGTCCCGTCTGAGTAGAATGGATGGAGATAGATACGTGAGAAAAAGGTGTGAGAAATAGATTTCACGGGTGATAGCTTAAGGAGAAGATATGTCTCTGGAATGAGTACGTTTCTCTATTCTAGCCTATCTATACAACTATAATTTAGTACAAGACAACCTTGCCCTCCTCATACCTATAAATATAAGTTTAACTACACACACACACACACAGCTATATGACAACAAGGCACACAAACGTGAAAACTACGGTTACTTGGGTATGGGTCTGACAAACACACAAAGGTAAGTTTCTTTGTTGTTTATTGTCATTAAACTTGACAACACCAATTATCTAAAGAAAGATCAAATAAAAATCAGATTTACATATATATGAAATAGCAGAATAAATGTGCCCTTCCCCTATGGAGAAAAGAACACAACAAGTTAATAACACAAAGGTCGAAGGTTAGCACTATGTTACAGGGTAGACAGTAAAGTAAACAAGTTCCTACTATATGCTACCCACTAAATTAAACGAGTTTTAGCAAATCCAATGTTGGTAAATTCCCGGAACAACAACAACGGGCCATGGAGTTAAGAACAGTAATGCATTATACAACAAACAGTTACCTTCACAGTTGCTTCAAGTTGCCAGTCCTGAAAAAATATTCACTCTTCCTTTCATACAGTCGCCACTCAATCACTCGTACCTACTCTTGGTGATATCCCTTGGAAATACAATTATCCCTGAAATATATGAAATGTCAGGTTCGCTTCCCAAATTGGTCCCAGTTCATCCTCTAACAAACAAAGACTAGTGAGGTGAACGCCGAATCTGGTGTGGGTTTTTCCTGGATGAACACAATGTCACCGCCAATAGTTGCTGCAAGAGCGTGATCTTGGGGTTTACAGTTAAAAGAGGAAAATACTTCCAGTATTGGGAAACATCTGGTTGCTAAAAATGTTACAATTGATAAATGATGATAATCCTATCGGCTGACTCTATGGTAGAGTACCGATTCTGAAACAGCGTAAATTCTGGATGCTACGCTTGAATACGACTGTCAGAAGTCGGGAATAAATGTTATTTTTGCACACCCTAGTGGGTTGAAAGAATTGAAAAATATCCCTGGGTTTGGCAAGTCAAGTTAAATTTATAAGTTAAAATGTTTCTCATGTATCTTTGGCACATCTCGCTCGCAAATGAAGTTGGTGACGCACAAGCCAAGAAAAGAGACAACATTAACCAATCAGAAAAAAAGACCGCTGGACGCCCTTGTGATCATGTCTGCTAGGGATATAAGAAAAACAATTATAGAAAAATGCTACTCCTATATATATATATATATATATTATATATATATATATATATATGCACAGACACGGACAAGACGATCTCTTATCCACTCTGTCAGTCCTGATTAAATTTAAAAGGCACACGGTGTTTTCTTTTATGCCTACACTATCGCACGTCGCTTAAGTAGCTATTAATTTGGTCGGCGTCTGATAATTTAGTCGTATGATATTAAATAATAGGCACTTATAATAAATACGCGCAATGAAACAAACGTGAATTCTTTTCTGTCACTATCAGTCGCGCCTAGCATATAAATCAGTCAACTAAAACCGTCTCTTCTTTTGTGAGAAAGCGTGTGGTGAAAATTAACATTATAGCTGAACATCTGGTATGAAATAGCTAGGCGTTATTTTATTTCATTAGTTTTACCAGCTAGAAAATCTAAGTGAATTATAATGGTAAAAGCTAACACTTTTAAACACATAAGCACTAATTTCTATTACCAAAAAATCAGAATGAAAGATCCTCACGAATGCTAATAACACATTTAGCGAAATGGTTCTACAACTGCGTGTTAGACTATCCAAAAATTATGAGGGACAACTGATAGCAGGTTTAAGAAAACCCAGTTTATATATCATTATGTTACTTTTCATGTTACCATGCGTAACGAGAATCAGAAACAGAGATTCAAGATAAAAGCTTTACGGCCATTTTTTCGTCGAGGTTTCAACCGACATCAAAAGACGTATAGTTCCCTAACGGTTTTCTCTGTACAAATGCCCGCTTCTGAAGATCAAAGAGCCTATGGGTTTCTGACTTCCCCTGAGTACGAACTTCAAAAGATTCTATGTTATTCACGTGCGGTCTGTCAGGTATCGTATGATTGACAGATAAGCTCGCGTGATAAGACGAGGTAAACAAACTTGAAAATATGACGGGCAGGTCACGAAAGTTTGTAAACACTTCGTTTGATTGAGTTCCAAGAGAAGAGGCGTGGATGAAAAAAAGTACGCTTGTGTATGTAAAGACAGGCAGTAAATGCATGGTTTTGCTAGCAAATCATAGTGCGCTAACGGGATTACAAAGACTGTCAGATTACTGTAGGCTCTATTTCCATTATACGTCACAACCATCATTCAACCAACAGGGCCAGAACGAACATTAACTTTCGCAGATGACATATAAATGGTGCGAGGAAACCTGCTTTAAGGTCAATTCCAACAAGACCTGTGTGAAGTGGTGCTCCTTGAACAACTTTATAGTGAAAGGAGGCCTTCCAGTCATTACTGCGTTACCATTTTTAGATACTAGCTTTGAAGATCTGTATATCCAAATGTTTTTAAGTAATCAAAAATCTGATCTGAAAAAAAAAGGTTTAAAATATAAAGATGAACTTTCCTGTCAACTTTGGTGCTAATAATTCAACAAATGAAAAAGCCTTAGGGAATTGAAATAAAGTATTAAAATCCATTATAGTCGCGGTTTCTATGGCAACCATTAGCATTATACCAACAAACGCGTTGTTAAGCAAAGCTATTACTGTTGTAAGTCAAAGTTACTTCACTGTAGCTCCTCCCCCTTAAGGGAAACGCACTTGAATTAATGTGTTTGAGAGAAAACAAATGAAAATAACGAAGATAATATTGAAGGACAGAGCAGCGAAAGACAAAAAACAAAAAATGATAATAACTGAAGCGAACTCATATTGTCACAGTATGATCTACTGAAACAATTAGGCACGAAAGGACATCAAGAACAACGGTACTTGAAGCTTGGAGAAACTAGGGCAAATGCATCGTCTGGAACAACAACAACGGGCCATGGAGTTAAGAACAGTAATGCATAATACAACAAACAGTTACCTTCACAGTTGCTTCAAGTTGCCAGAATGGAAAAAAAACCCTAGGTGTTCATTTTGGAGGCACAATCTAGGTAGAATAGGTACAATTCCCAACACATGCGGAAAAATTGACAGGAGGATGACACTTGGGTATAGGTGATAAAAGCTACTTCTTAGGGTTGTATTGCCTCCAGTTGTAATGTTCTGTGAAAGTAGTAAATTAATAAATTACTGAAGAGTTTCTTATTAACAACGACAAATGCATAAGACCCCGCCGTAGAGACAGTTTAACTATCTGTACTAATGCAATAAAGCCTAATGTTCTGCTAACTTGGGGTCTGATTCTGGTGCGGTGAGAAATGACGTGTTGGTCAACAGCTGCAGTTATTATGTTGAAGTTGTCACGTTATGGCATGTCAACATTCAACCCAGCATGCATATTTTACTTATTTGTGCGTGTGTGTTTGCTTTTGTGTTTTAGTTACAGAATGCTTCAGTTTATAGTGAAGTATATATATTGTCATTAGTTGGTGCATAACATTGGATGACATTTACATTTATTTTCTTTTTAGCTGTTTTAAAAGTAGCTGTTATTATTCTGGTTGCGTACAACCCAAGACTATACCCATCCCTTCATTTTGAATGCGTTCTAGTCGTTCGCATTGTGTTACCGACAGCGTGAGTATTCACAACCCATACTCAATGACTGATATGACTAGCTGAAGACAAAAAAGAAATAGTAATCTCTGCTCCACATGCGCTGCAGCCATTATTTTCAGGGCCGCCAGACCTCTCCTGCATTTCTGTGTAATGTGATCAACACGGTGCTTATACGATAGCGCGCGATCGAATGTAACTTCAAGGTATTTCAGCTGTCCTTGCCTTTCAATTTTGTGTCCATTGAGAGTAAGATCTAGAAGATATGTTTTCATTATGGAGTTGTTTAAGGAGCATCACATCACGCAGGCCTTGTTGGGATTGACTTTTAGCCAGTTTCATCGTACCATTTAAATACCTCCTGTAGTATCCCATGTATGCTATTAACCATTTCCTGTCGGTCAGAGAGAATTCTGTAAATAAGTATATCATCAGCAAATGTCAGTGTTTGCCCCAACCTAGTTGGCTGAATGGTGGTTACTTCTGCTGTATAGATATTAAACAGCACCGGTAATAGTGGTGAACCCAGGGGTAGCCCCAGGCTAATGCGCATTGGGTCTGATATCCACGTTCCCAAGAGAAATTCCCACTGATCTCTCAGTTAAGGCGGTTGCTATCCATCTTGTTAACACCCTTGTAAACATTTATTTTACCATGTGACAGATGGTAGCTAATGCATAACAGATGTTCTCGAGGTGAGACCACAAACCATCACACAGTTCATTAATGTTTCAAAGATTACACTGTTATAAGCATCCTGTAGGTCACTTTCTACAACAACTGTTTCTCATTTACCCTGGAACCCTTCGTACACATCATAAGCAACAGTTCCATCGTTACCCCATGTTACTTTCATGGGCCTATAGCTTTCAAGAGTATCAGGTAGGATCTGTGCATTTTCGAGCTGATTGATTATTTTCCGTGCTACTATCTTTTCTGGTAGTTTACCGTAGACATTCTGCATTGTGATAATTTTATATCTGCTGAGAAGTGTGGAGTCTTTACCAGGTTTAGGAAATGCCCATAGGTAATTAAGATGAGTCATGAGTGACAAATATAAGTCAACGACCTGTACTTAGCTAACATTGCTCTTTCATACCACAGCAAAAACCTGTTTCAGAACAACATGGCAGTACCGATGATAGGTCACTGCAATAAAGTTTAAAACTCCACCAAGAAAAGACAACGATCGTGAAAATAAAGGCTACAGAAACAAATTAATATTACTGTACATGGATACAACCCATACATGACGTGGACTAACGTATATACAGGAACCCCTGTTATGTGTATATATATATGGTGAAGCATTTACCTGCAGTGGGAGCTTATTCCTATTACAACTCCCTGCTATAACAAGTTTATACTAAAATAGAATAGCAAAAACAGATTCCTAATATTTGTTTTTGTTTCTTTACTTTTTAAAGAAATCACACGATGTGACAAGTCATATATTTGATCGTTACATTTTCCTATGACATTCTTCAACCCTCTCCTGTACTGTTCTTTTTCTTCTCTTCGCCCGCACCTTATGGTATTTTTTCGCTCTCATCGACCAAGGTTATCTTAACTTCGTCATTCATAACACGGTTGACTTGACCTTGTGTGACCGCGCTATATAACTAGGTGGCAGATTGCAGGCCTAGTGATGTAATTCAAGGTTTACAAGTTCTCTTTTATTTATCTTCCAAGTTATTGACTTATTGATATGTGTGTGTACTGACCATCTCCGCCAGAGATGTTGATTCTTGGATGAGACACTTTTCCTTCTTTATTCAACTCAGAATCCGTTCCGTTCCTTCTTCGATGTTACTAGTGACTTCGTATAGTGGTAGTTTTAAATAGACATGGCCTACATACAGCAATGATCAAAAGATGAAATCAAATCCATGCGTATCCTTCAAAACATTTATTTACATGGTACTATTACCCAGCATGGCAAGTAATTTATATAATAGAGCTCGCACATAATCATATCAGAGGTACTTCGTTCATAAGCTCTATATCTCGTAAACATACATATTCTTCCTTTGACATTTTATCATCTCCAGTAGACTTTCTTAGTCTTCCCAAAATCTGTTACTGTTTATTCTTAATTTCTATGCTCCACATCAGCATTTCATACTCATTGTATATGTACATATATTCTCCCTGACAAATTAGTCAGACATGTCTCTACTACAGTTCCTGAAAGCAAAATTCAACTCATACATAACATATCAAGGTTCCCAGTCGTATACTTACATGCGAGAGCATGTTGGCGGTTCTCATATGGAAGTCGATTCTCACAGTCGCTTAAATGTCGTATCTATTTCTGAATAGATCATACTTTGCTTATCTTGACTTCACGATGATACATATAGTTTTCTTCATTTGGTTCATAACCATCCATTTATACATAAATAGTCGTAAAGCGCTTGACCAACTGTTGCTTCATAATTGGTCGCAATATCTTCATATCACCTGTTTCTTCACTTAGTCATAAAGTGCTCATAGCGACTTGTCGACATTGTGCTTCTGTGTTACCTCTCCTGTATACAAAATTCTACCTCGTGTAAATTATAAATTCAGTCAATACTTACAGCCAAATCGCTGAATTCCTTATGAAATACACTTTCTACAACTCACTGTGTCTATAAGTAACTTCTTAATCTTATAACACTGGCTAGTGATGGCGGAACCTCTGAATATCTCTATATACCTATTCTATATCTGTAAAACCACAGAAGGTGCATCTTGTCAGCTGAGCGATCACACCTTCCTTCTTCAAGCACAAACTCAGGACTGCCCCAATGACCTCTGGTCATTTTTCCCTGGTGTGTTTTTCTCGCCACTTCTGATTCGCTGCTCTAAATGTTTTCACTTAAATTTATTGGTCGAGCTTTTTATTTACAACTCAAGACAATTACTCACTTTTAGTTAACGCGAGCCAATTTACTGAACTGTTGTCTGTTATTTCCATACATTATTTTCTTCCCTGTGAACTGTCCTAAGCGTTTATCTGACCTTGCCAATAGCATGAATAATGCTTGGGCAAACCCCACGGCGACACTTGTGACATGTTAACCTTTGTTCGTGATGCAGACATCGTTAACCAGGCTGATTAAAAGGATACCTATAGCGACTTGTTTTATCAATCGCCAACACCAGACGCACTACTGGGAGATAACAGTGTATTCTTCTTTACCATGTCTGGCATCTGGAGACAAACCCAGACTTGTGCCGTAGAATGTAGATAACAAATGTTTGATTTGGAGAAAGAACTTGCAGATTATTGTCCAAAACAATGGTGCCTTGGGTTTTTCAACATGGACACCAGACAGTGTGTTAACTGTGCCATATTGCAAAGCCAGATGGTAAACAAGGCTGTCAGAAGATAACAATCGTGATATGGGAGCACGAGTAGCAACGTAATCGCTTCCGCCCAGACTTTGTGGTGGTAAACAACTACGAGAAAGTAACATGTTGGAGGAGATTATCAGTGATAGATCGGTGAAATAGTGAATTTGGTAAACATGACAGACGACACGGAAGTGGCAAGACCTTTATATGGTCATGGAGTACGTTTAGATGATGTTGAAAGTAACATGTAAGGGGCAACATCTTATGTGTCATGTAGTATGGTTATACCTGATAGCGGGGGAAACCCTTACCAAAATCAGACGCTTATTTGTGGTTGGTTTGGCACTGAAATGCTTAGAACTTATTAACGTTAACCCACTATTTATACAGAACACACTAGATATAGTTATTCATAAATTTTCACAAGAAAAATTATCAAAGGTGAGTAATAAGTAATCAAAATCATAACAAACAAATCTCAAGACCAAACTAGCAGAATCCAGTCTCCAGTCCTCTGAACTGTGAGATTAACTACCTGACGTTATCGTGTGCTATCTTACTACGAGTTCACCATTTATGGGAACTACTATACTATCTCAATGATTCAACTTCCATCTCGCCACACAGTCTACCTTCTGTTGACACGTTATGAGGAAGGCTGGGATTTATTGTAATAATGGGTAAGACTGAAGGGAAAAGATACAAAAGAGGACAAAGAGAGAAGATACTGCATAGTCTGTAATCTTGGCATGGAATCAATTTCCAGGTCCTCGGGATCAGGTGTGAAAGGTGTTGTTTTAGGTCTTAGATGAATTCTGTTTCTGACATATTGACCTCCATTCTCCCCTTCAAAGAGATACGATCTTTCAGAGAGCCTCTTATCAATCCTTCCAGGTTGCCAGTTTGGTTGTTCAGGGTCTTGATAGTAGACTGGCTGGTGAGACAACTTGGGCAGATCATGAGCAGTTTTATCATAATACTTCTTCACTGATCTGTCTCTCTTGCCTCTACTTTCAATAACTCTACTGTGAGATGCAACGGGTTTCCCTGCAGAAGGTATCAGTGTACGCAGTTTCCTGTTGAACAGTATTTCTGCTGGACTTTGATCAAACCCTTGTCTCGGCGTATTACGAAGTTCAAGTAGTGCCTCATACGCATCTGTATTATTTTAAACAGTCTTTCTCATCATACTCTTGATGAGTTTCACAGCAGATTCAGCTAATCCATTGGCTTTATGGTGACCTGGTGTTGATTTAACATGAAGTATTCCCCATCTAGCAGTAAATGATCTGAACTGTGCAGACGTAAACTGAGTATCTTGGTCAGATACAATAACTTTCGGGACACCATAACGAGCCAAATGAGACTTCAATTTCCTGATGACTAACTGTGCTGTCATTGTAGGTAGAAAGTCTACTTCAATGAAGTTGGAGAAGTAGTCAATCAGGACTAAATAATATCGGCCTTCTATAATAAAGATGTCAGTGCCAACTTTCTCCCAGGGTGATAAACCTCTTGAGTGTTGGTTTAAAAGTTCTTTAGTATTCCTTGCCTTCGTTTCTTGACATTCTAGACAACTGTCAGCTATCTGTCGAATCTCAGCTGTCATGCCGATCCAAAACAGACAACTTCTGGCCCGGCGCATCATGCTGTCAAATGCAAGATGAGCAGCGTGTAGCTTTTGCTTGATTTCAGGCCTCAGTGCTTTTGGGATAAGAATACGCTCTCCTTTAAGTATTATGCCTTGTTCTGTTGTCAGGGTGTCACGAATGCCAAAATAAGGCATAAGCTCAGCTGGTACATCAGACTTTCTTTTAGGCCACCCATCCAAAATGGTCGACTTCAACCTCTGGAGCACACTGTCTTTGAGAGTTTCAGCTTTAATCTTTTCCATCATCACATCTGGTATTTCAGGTAATCTTACAGGTGCATCAGCTCCTGCATTGCTCTCTCTATCAGCTAAGGAATCCAATGTGACATTATGAATACAAACTCTGTACAATGTGTCGGCTATAAGAAGATCGGAACCTTGTATCCATTGGAATTCAAAGTCATATCGATGGCTGCGCATCAGTAAATTCTGCAGTCTTCGAGGAATTTGACTCAGGGGTTTCTTAACGATGGCTGCCAAAGGTTTATGGTCGTTGATGACTGTAACTTTCCTTCCATAAGTGTACTGGTCAAAGCGTTCCAAACCATATACAACAGCTAAGAGTTCCTTCTCAACTTGAGCCCAGCGTTGTTCAGTTTCAGTTAGAGCTCTTGAAGCAAACTCTATTGGATGACCATTTTGTAGGAGGACAGCCCCAAGTCTATAGCTGCTGCTATCAACTTGAATACACAAAGATTCATCAGGATCATAGTATGCGAGTACTGGAGTAGAAGTAATCAGTTTCTTGACTCTCTTGGAAGCTTGTTTACATTCAGCAGACCAGATAAAGGGAGTATCGTTACGGGTAAGTTCTCTTATTGGATGAAGAACTTCTGAAAGATTGTTGAGAAACTTTGCTAGATACTGTATCATGCCGCAAAATCTGCGAACCTCATGACAGTCCTTAGGAACGGGCATGTTTAGTATTGTCTCAACCTTTTTCTTGTCTGGTTGAACACCTCGAGCAGTAATAAGGTGACCCATGAAGGTAATTTCTTCTTTCTTCTCCTGAGCTTTAGCATCATTCAGTTTAATGCCTTTCTCTTTACACCTATGTTTCAGTGCTTTAAGCTTCAGATCATGGTCCTTAATTGCTTGCTGTCTGTTTGATCCACAACCTGCAATAACTATGTCATCAGCAACATTGATGCAACCATGAAGATCTTCCAGAGCTTGTGCTAGATGCCTCTGGAAAATTTCACTGCTTACATTCAACCCAAATGGTAATCTGAACCTACCATAAGGTGTAATCATTGTTGTAAGTTTACTAGACTTCTCATCAAGTTTGATATGCCAGAATGCTTCCTTGATATCCAGCTTTGTGAAAATCTTGGCATTATTGAGTTCAGGCAATACATCATCCAAAGTTGGTAATCTGTAATGCTCCCTCTGCAAAGCCTCATTCAGGGGTCTAGGATCAATGCATATTCTTAAAGAACCATCAGACTTTTCAACAACAGCCATTTGGTTAACCCATTCAGTCGGTTCCTCTACTGGTATTAATATACCTCTGTTCATTAGATTTTGAAGCTCTGACTTTACCTTGCTCTTAAGTGAAAATGGTATTTTTCTGCACGGCAGTGCCTTTGGACGAATATTAGGATCAATATGCAACACAGCTTCACCCAGGACACCTAGATGGTTATCAGAGTTATGATCATTATCTGAACTGTCAGTAGCCACCTTAGCAATAAATTTGTTTGTGTTGACTGTCACAAACTGTAGATCCTGCAGTGTGTTGTTGCCCAGCAAACATGTGAATTTATTTTTCACAACAGTAAACCTTATATTGTGTTTTGTCCCAGTCTTAGGATTCTCAGCAGTTAATATAACTTCTCCTAGTGGAGTCATCTTAGTACCATTCCACATAACAAGCCTCTGTTTAGTGGGTAACAGTTGTTCTTGCATCACAAAGCGTTGACAGATTGTATTCACATCAGCTGCTGTGTCTAAATGGAATTTTACCATTTTTCCATTGACAATGAGTTGTGCAGATTGTAGCGAGAGGTTTATATATATAGAGATAGATGTAGTGATAGTATTGACAGAAGTAGGGTTCTCTCCTGAACAATGGTGAAGTCCCAGTGTCTAGGTTTCACTGGTCTCACTCTCACAAGAAGATCAATGCTGTGAATAATCTGTAGCAAGGATTAGATATAGACAAGCAGATTATACTGGTGCCCTCTCCCTTATTGATCTCCTAGGATGTACTTATTTAACTATGAAAATAGAACTGTAACTCCTTTGAATAAAAGTAATTAACAACTCAAGTCTTACAATTCAATTAATTTATTATCTACACTATGTACTATTGTGATGATGGGTGAATGTTGAGGCAATGGTGATTATGGTAGAGTATGTACATTCCAATCTATCTGTAAGTAAATACAAAAGAACAAGGATCCACTTTGAATCTATTAATTAACAAGTTCCTTTACACTAGATCTTGTCCACCCGTAATGTTCACCGTCCTTCTGTATTTATTTTAATAATGAATAATTAAAGTTTATCTGTCTCTCCTATCCTTACAGCTCAAGTTCATCATTTAAAACATTCTATTGACAGTAGTAGCTGGTCTCACACTGGTTTCTAGGAACATAAGACTTAACTCTGGTCCAAGTCAGCAACTATGGTACAGGTCGGTTGCACTGTACTAACACACTGATAGTCTGTGCTGCACAAACTCCCAAACAGTAAGGGGAATGACAGTAATAGGCTCCTTCTATCTCTGGGCTTCACATATAGCAGGATATAAGGACCTCAGAACATGATCACACTTGTGATGGTGCACTAGGATCCCTCTAAGAATCTTTCTCCAACACAGAATTACACTTTTAGTGAGGATTCCTGCCCTGCATAGTCAAAAATGGCTTGGCAATGACAGTGTTCTACTCTGCTTCTTCTGGCAGGGCTTAACAAGGTTGTGTGTGATAAATGAATTGTGAAACTGCCTCCCTTATATACTAATGGAGCGTACGTCAGAGGGAGTCGTATCTGATTGGCCCAAAATAATTATAGAAAATGTTGTCTATGGCTCATTGTGTGTAACCTTGCAATTTATTAAGGCCTGAATCTCTTAAATGGCCTAGGTTATCACTGTCTGGTCAATATCCTTCGCAATCCCCTGTGACAAGCTTCAAATCCATTCCTTGATATTGGCTTTCCATGTGGGCATGCAGTCTAAATAAATTTATTTAGATTAAAACTAGGCCTAACCATCGAAAGTGGCCATCTCACAAACTAAACGATATCTCAGTAGATACATCCTACTTACAAATTTCCTTTTAGATTTCCATGTATGAACATTCCCACCAGCGAACTCTGTTATTATTCTTGTATAACGACACTTCCCAAAGTCGTCCTTTAAGAAATTCCATCCGTCCCAATGCACAAATTGCTTCGCCATTCTTAAAATTTAGCCTGTCCGTTCCTTCTCTTGCGAGGTATAGACTGCGCATGCGTGTGCAGTGTGTACATGTCGCTCGCATTAACTCTTTGGCGAAGGCTGTATGTATACATAATAAATCTAACTAAGCGTATTTTTCCATTATGCTACACAGATGTACAAGCTTTGCTAGATTTCACACAATAAAGAAAAACTTCAGAATCTTCCACTGACTCTGTGTGAACAGTGTGAACTTTCTTGCATTTAACTTTGAAATGGTTTCTTCCCCCACAGTTTGAGCAAAACTTCCCCCATGCAGGACACTTTTTCTTAATCAATAGATGTTTCTGTCCACAGTAATGACACTCCTTTCTAGGTTCAAAGTACCCACTGTCAGTGTTACTTTGACAGGCTTTACCAGCAGCATGCCCAGTGTCTCTCTTGGGAGGTTTATGGTTGAGTGATTTTTTCTGTACCTTTTCAACCCTTGCTTCAGAAGGTTGTACTGTATTACTCATCTCTCTTATGTCTTTTCCAGTTTGCTCAAAGACTCTGCATATGTGAATGGCTTTCTTTAGATCGAGGTCAGCTTCTCTCAAGAGCTTCTCCTGTAACCTTTTGTTGACAGTAAAGACAATTTTGTCTCTTATCATACGATCCTTGTCGTTAAAGTTGCACAAATCTGCCTTAGTTCTCAGCTAAGTTACGAAGGAATTAAAAGGATCTTGAAGAGGTGTGTTCCAGAATCTGAACGTATATAATACTTCATTGCTTCGTGAGCTACAATGGTTCTGGAGCAAATCAAGAGTTTTAGTAGGATTAGAGTGGTCTCCTTCCTCTGCCAGTTGATCAAAAACTTCAACAGCTTGAGGTCCAGCACAGTGTAGAATAATGGCCGCCCGAACAGGATCAGGTTTAGAGGCCACCTCTATTGCATCCATATATAGTTCTAACTGTCGTCTCCATTTACGAAATGTGTCTGGTTTGACGTTATTTATGTCTAGGCAGGGTGGTAACCGAAATAAGGGCCGTTCTGCCATGAAGAAATGTCTAACAATGGTATGCAAGCAATAACCTACCAGTCTATGAGTCAGCACACGTGTTACAAGATCTTCAGCAGAATAGTTCGAATTCTGTAGAAATAAACACCGCTGCCACCATGTTGATCTTTACTGTTTTATATAGTAAATATTATTAATTATAATGAGACGTGGCTGGCTGTCATACATACTCACGTTACGAAGCATAATCACGAAGGCGAACACACTGAATACATAACGACATGTTTAATCGACCATCTTAGAAAACAGGAAGTAGGAAGAAGGAAGTAGAAGTATAAGGGCAAGTAACTCTAGTAGGAAACAAGATAACCATGGAGATGACCCCATCAACAAGAAGAAATGTTTATTCATACACGTGGGCAGCGTAATCGCGAGGTTCAACATTTAGACTGTAAATACGTAGCGTAACTCGGACGCTAATAATTTTTTTCCTCAGCGTGTAGCACGACTATTTCAGAGCTGACTGCCTCACCTCAAGATATCTCTGCGTTAGCTGTCCACTTCGCTAGCTGCCCACATAAATGTAAATGGTGGCTAATGCATAACAGATGTTCTCGAGGTGACCCCAATTCTAAGTTCGTTCTCTCATATCCGGTTCTTTATATTGATTGCCGACTGACCAGAGATGAAGTAGTCGCACTGCAATCGATAGACATAGAAGTGTCAACTGCTAAAGATTGGTAGGTCTCGTCTGTGAACGTTCCGTATTGTACGCTTTATAGCTGCTGAAATCAAGTTTAGCATTATCTCGCCGAATCTTGCTATTTTACTGCTGCTAATGGTTGTTAACATTAATGAGAACATTCGCTAGATTTCCATGTGCTGTTGTTAATAATGAAAGGCATCAGGGATTCCCAAATACTTGTAGTTTGTGGCGAGGAGGCAAGAGCAGTGTCTCGAAATTAGAAACTTTTTTTTTTAAAGCTATGAGAATATGATTATAATGTTATAAATCCTCATAATGTATTTGTGTACAAACGGCCACCTCAAAAAAAAAAAAAAAAAAAAAAAAATCTTCAATGCTTCATTTTATTTTACACTCTAGTATCTACTCTTAAAGACGACAGCTCCGTAACTCATAATTTACTCAGGTATTGAGTATTCCGCGGTGGAAAACAGAGCTGTAATTATTTTGCCTCCATTTACGATATCCTCTTAGTAAAAAAGGTAGTCACTAGTGCCGATCCAGGCGGCGTAGGTGATTACTTCTCCACACAACCCCTGTCTATGCTGTTGCCAGTGAACATTGGTTGTGACTTTCTTCAGTGACTTGATGTCGACACATCCAAAAATATCTCTCTCAATCTCCATAGGCCTCTTCTTTCCTCGCTCTTTCCTGTTGCTATCCTATATTTCTATTCTCATCTTATATTTTACAACTGTGGTGGGTTTAGATGTTATGAATGTTGGTGTTGTATTTAATGTGTAACTGAGTGAGGTCAAGCTGTGAAGGCCCCTGAATCTAACAATTTATGGGGTGTGTTTTCAGGGTTCCTTTCTGCTACCACCCTATGATCTCACTCAGAGTTATATTTTTCACTAGAATAAATGATGACTACGTCTAAATGTCTAGGGTAATGTAAGTGTGGTGTGATGGTAATCCAATACACAAACACACACACACACAGATATTAAATTCTATGATCAACTCAACTAACACTGTGTTTTAAATTTGGTATTTAACAATTTTTTTTACACTTTATTTAGTCCTGAACCTAATATTATTTTGGTCAGGACTGTAAAAAATCAAATGAAGTCAATATATATATATATATATATATATATATATATATATATATATATATATATATATATATATATATATATATATATATATATATATATATATATATATATATATATATATATACATGTATAGGCAAATTCAAATAACTAAAAAGGACAATCTGTCCAAAAGCATAATATGAAATATAATAATGGTGTTGTTAAATAACTAACTACTTATTACTGGTACTAGATGGCGGGTTGGGGTGTTTACATCATTCCCATGTCCTTATTCACAAATCTTTTCATTTTATTGGGTGGACATGGTGTTTTATTAAATAAATTAGTTTAAAATATATGATGTTGTTGAATTGTCGCGTGCCAGATTATATTCACTTATCTGGCACGTGTAGTTGAAATACAGTTGTCTTTCCGGCCAACGGCCACTGTCACACTTGTCCTGAGGTAATATGGTAGAGAGCCTGTACCAATATTACTCCTCCAGTGGTAGAGAGCTTGTACCGCTAGAGAAACTTCCACAATCATACAAATTCTTTTCTCAGGAAAACTGGCACTTGGCTAGTGCCAGTCAGAAACCCTGCAATATGAAAGTTATGTTTCCTTCTTTACATAATATTTATGCTACCATTTCCACAAACAACACATTCAAAATAAAAGAACATGGTCAGATCTCTCTGACCAACCCAGCTCATCCTCATAGATTGATGTTACAGTTTGTACCAATTTTCTTTTTCCTCTCCCCTAATGGTTGCAACACCTCTGCCATTTTCAATGATCTTTTTCCATACAATATGATAGGTGATATGGTCCTTGATGCCAACCTATATAATATTTTGGTTCTACCTCTCTGGTAGTTTGTTTTATGATGGATCAACATTTAGGCCCTGCATAAGTCTGCTATCGACCTATGTACTTACAGTCGTAAAATATTTTTCATATGGCAGTATCTCACACTCACATTTTTAAATAAAATATTAAAAAGTTCCTTCTTACCACAAATTCAATGAAATACACACAGATACGATGATTTTGGCACAAATTTAGCTGTGCCGCTGCCAGACTATGACGGCTTTTCCTTTATTTATGTATTTATTATATAATGAAGCAAGTCTAACTTCTGGTCTATCAATCGACTTGTTTAAGGGAATTATTTTATACAAATGGCGTTCAGCCTTCCAACTTTTTCTTCAATATCCCCTACTCTGGCCAATACAAATCGGCGTCTACTAAATTTTGAATTCAAAGTTAAAAAAACAAAAAACAAAACTCCAAACAACTAGGTGTTTCGCTGTCGGTTGGTCCGTCCGATCTTGGCATTACATCTAAAAATAGGCTTGATTTTTGGGCTAACAAATATTCAATTTCACCTCTCACTTACTCCTAGATTTCCCCTCTTGGCTTTGTCTTACCCTCTTATGCCTCTCTTTTCAAATTTGCGTCCCCAAATGTTACCGCTAAGATAAGCAAGGACGATAGTCCGTTCGTCAGTCTGTTCTAATACAAGGGGATTGACATAAGTCTTGGGCCTTGTGATAATTTTACCATGATACAACGTTAAAATATCTCCAAAATTAACGAGAAAATGTAGGGTTAAAAATAATGCGTCAGATACTAGGAGACATGCTCGCCCATGCCAGCCCTTCCTGCCATCATTCAAATTATCGTCTGCACAGACGAAACGTTTACCCTTTGTAGACGGGAGAGAACGGAGGATCAAAAAAGGAAAAATATGACTGAACACGTGTTTGAAGTTCGAACGGCAAAAAAGACGCAATTGGTGGTGAAAGGAACAAAATTCACGTCACTAGTTGACATAAGTAAGGAAATGGACAAGAAAAGGACCTTAGCTCTTATTCGAGACAGTCATTTCTTGGACGTTTTTCGATACTTGGTCTTTATTTGAATGCCGCGGCAAAACACATGATAGAAGGTTCTCGAACAAATTTCAAAAACTAAACTTGAGAAAAAAATATGTTTTTTCTTAATAATAGAGTTATGAAAATAAAACCTAGCTAGTTTGATAGCCCATCTTGAGCAGAGAAATAATATGCTTTCAATTATACAGACGGATAGATAATAAGGAAGATATTGACAAAAGACTGTATTGTTCATATCAGACGAGCAACTGCACTGTTAACCCATGTCACTAAAAGTTTCGAAAATCTTGGCCTTGAGCATGCAAATGTAAAAATCGAGCTGTAATTAAAGAGAGGGGAAGTGGTGGAGAATTGTAGCTAAAAATAACTTAGGAGGCAGATTCGTGTAGGAAATGCATGTAAAACCAAGTGTGTTTTTATGAAAAAACAAGTAGAGACAGACGGACTAACAGACCGTAATACATACTTGACTGAGATTTGACTGAAGTGACTTTTGGTTGTAATTTGAAAGTTAGGGGGGAAGTCGGCGATTGGCCAACGCATTTTATAGTAGCGGGACAGAGAGGTGAAATTTTGCCATTTGACATAAGTCTGTTCAGAGACGCAGTTTAAAGTAATAGTGGTGTTGATTCCTGAAGAATACAAATATATAGTGGGACGCCATCATACAGCCAGCAGCTCAGCGGAGTTTTGCTAGCAAATTTAACTGTGTTCTCAATTCTGAATTCTGGTAAGAATGAACAATATTTATTTTGCATATTTTAATAATTCGAGTGATTGATACTGCCATATCATAAAAATGATTACGACAAGTAAGTGTTCGCTCTAGATCCCCAGCCCAAGTTCAGGGTCTAGAGACATACATACAAAGAAAATATATAGAAACGCCTAAATGAAACTATGAAAAAAAGATCTAGTGTTGAGATCAGTGGAACATATCACCTATCTTATTCAATAGCAGGAAGCTATTGAACATATCTCAGATGCAATGTAGTCTTGGGGACTAGTACTATGTGAAACCAACTAGGTAAGATGTGCTGTGTGGTCAGAGAGATCTGACCCAGTCTATGTGGTGTTGTTGTGTGTAGTGTTGTGTGCAGAAGTGGTTCAGGAGGTAGAATTCTGACACATGACTCAATACTTTTGTTTCAGAATTGTGAGTTTCTGTTTGGCACCAAAGCGGTGTCAAATGCTGTAGTAATATATATACAAGTGTGGACCAGTGCAGTCTACCATTGTGTCAGAACAGCCGTATATTATCCCCCAGCACGGAGAGGAGGGGCCACCAGACTTCTGTACTAGATCGACGCAGGCAAGATAAGTGATATCTGGCCTGCTGGACGTTCACCAACTGATTTTCCAACAAATTACCCACTAACTTATCAACTATATATTCATCCCCTAAGTCGATGGACAATGTTTGGTAGTCATAGACTGGGAGTGATGACACCACCCCAACAGCATATCTAGTAATAAGTTCTCCTGGGATTATCTTAATATAATTATTATTAACCAGTCATTTGAAATACTTAGGTACACATTTTCCATTTTATTATGTCATATGATTATGCATTCCATTTATAACTCCATAATATTTCTTATGTTCTGACCAACTAAACATTTGGTTCAGAACAAATTAATTTATCAAAAGATTTAAACTTTTACAACTAAAACAGCCTGAGTTAGTTCAGTGTGTTATAAATTTTAATAATATTATTAGACTTCTTAAATATCTCTGTGTGTGTGTGTGTGTGTGTGTGTGTGTGTGTGTGTGTGTGTGTGTGTGTGTGTGTGTGTGTGTGTGTGTAATCTACCACAACACATTACATATCAGTACCCTAGACTTTTAACGTAGCCACATTCATTAGAAAAAAAGATATGTGTGAGGTCGTTAGTGGTAGTAAGAAGGGCCTTCTGTAATTCACATCTACATTTATCTCAGGAGCCTTCACAGCTGACCTCATACATCACACTAGGTAACATCAACCATACAATACCATCAAAATCCACTACAGGCCTGACCATGAAGGAGTCACAGGAGGAAGATGAAACTTGGCACATATGAAGGTTAATCATATTTGCACTGAATGTGTAAAGTACGCGTTTGTTTCTTCAATAAGTTTTCCCGCTACGGTGCACGGTGCAATGTACCCTGTGGACCGGATCTGCTGCTACAAAGATTTGACAAAACAATGGACAAGAAGGAGGCCAGAGCTGTGATAAAATTTCTGATGTTTCAGGGGAAAACACCTACATTTTTTGGAGACCATGGTGACAGTAGATGAGACTTGGGTACACCATTATGACAATGAATCCAAAATTGCCAGCATGCAATAGAAAACCCCTGGCTCCCCAACACCTGTCAAGCCGAGGGCGCAGAAATCTGCAGGAAAAGTGATGCTGACTGGTTTTTGGGACGGCAAAGGTGTCCTTTTGAAAGATTATCTGCCTCGTGGCAACACAGTTAATGGACAGTACTATGCAGATCTTCTCACAAAACTAAGAAAGGTTGTGACCAGGAAACGAGGGATAACGCGCACTCAAAATCTTCCTTTGCTTCAAGACAACGCGCCCTCTCACAAAGCACGGCATTTGGCAGCTAGCAGCCAACGATTTGAATATTGAAATTCTTCCACACCCACCATATTCTCCACATTTGGCTCCATCAGACTTTTTTCTATTCCCAAATCTTAAAAAACAGCTAAAAGGAAATCATTTTGACAGCGATGAAGAGGTTATACTGGCATGTGATGACTGGTTTAGTTTGAAAAATAGGGTGTTCTACTCCCAAGGTCTTTTCAAGGTCAAGCAGAGATGGCAGAAGTGTGTCAATTCAGACGGTGGCTATATTGAAAAGGAATAAACACTATACAAAATTTCAGCTCTCTGTGACACGTCCTTCATGGTCAGGCCCAAGACTTATGTCAATCCCCTTGTATATAGTATTTTTGCAATATCTTGGGTATTAATTGGACGATTTTGTAAATTAAAACATATTATTGATCAGGAGGTCATATGCCATTTATATATTTAAGTTTTATGGCCCTAAGTGTTCTATTTCGTATTTCCATATTTTTTCCATGTTAGTCGTCAATATTATTTGAATCTAGAAAACTACCATCTTTTCCTTCCCTCCAACGCTTTTTTTTCAAACCAAAACGACAATGTCTGTGTGACGTCAGAAAATACGCTACCATACCAAAAAAAATGAGGGCTGTGTGTGTGGTTATATTTCCACTGCGTGACTATAGGACGATGCATGTATGTTGGCTTTGCGTCGTTTTTCAAATCTGCCAAAAGCCATCTCGCGCGTTCATTTCAATTGTTAATTCCAAACAACGCGTGCTGCTAGTAGCATTCTTCTGTCTCTCCTTTCGTGTCTCTCACTCCGTCTAACACAAAATTTATGCCTTGATTTTTTTGAAAACATGTTATATTTATTTTCTCTACAGTAAGGCCTATGAAAGCGATACGTTTGCAGGCGGGGCGAAGAAGCTAATCGCAACCCAATATTTTATTTCTACCTTATTTTAACTTTATATTCTATGTTTTATCTAATTTATCGATTGTATTGACGATATCACTACAACAACGTCCTTGGAATTTTGATTGTTTTCTCTTGATATTTCTAGTGTGTAAAGCCGCATTTTCATTTATGAAGATGCAAAAACAAAACGAAATACTCTAAAGCCTACTGGAATTTCTATCAGATAATCTGCATGTGAGCTTTTCAAGTGTTAGAACCGTTTGTTGAAAAGCTGTGCGTGCACCGTGAAGCTCAGATTTCACATTCAAATGTGAGATTGAATGAAACGACTAATACTGAATAGTTAATACACATTTTAATGTCTAAAATATATTCTAGTAATAATATTACTTAATATTTTTTTTCAAGATTTGCATTTTAGTAAATACAGTATCAAATTTATAACTTTATATGCTGTGTCTGGACATTGCACAGAATTGGTAAAATGTATCACCAAAATTAACAACCTGGGAACCTCTGGAAGACGCGATGTTTGTTACTATCAGAAAAGGGATAAAGAGACCAGCTAGACGACACTGGGGTTACTAGAATTCCGATGCTTCTAGAAATGTTCCTTATGTAAATATATGTTTCATCAGACTAGCATTATATTTATTTACAACAGGATTCCGGGAAATCGATTTGTAATAAGCGCTATCCAATCAGAGGCTAGAGATTTATCTTGTAGGCGGCAGGCTATTTGAAGACATGAATAAAGTGAGGAGGGTAATTACTTTTTGGCGGAAAAAAAACAAAACAAGCCTTTTGTACTTACAGAAATGATCACATTAACATCTTGACTTCACTAACAGCAGATGTCTATCGTTGTCTTCAGTTTTTGCATTACATTTCCTCTTGTCTAAATGACCAAAAACCAATCTCTCATTGATCATTTATGCGCATGACGTTTATTTCAAATCTCGTCCTTTATGTTAGTGTAACAAAACTGTTATCTACTTCTTCTTTAAGCGCCATGCCAACTGAAGGACGTAGTACGTCTCTCCGCAACACCCTGTCTTCAGTGCTGTTTATAAATAGTGTTGTTGACTCACTTTCAGGCTATGATATTAAACTGTCATATATGTTCTCTCTTTTTTTTCGTCCTCGATCTCTTTTTCCTGAAATTGTTTCTGCTGTCACAATATATTCTAGCTATGATCTTCTCATAACATATCCACAGAAAGTGGATTGATTCCCTTCTGATATGAGTAATATACTTTGCTCGTTGGCTTCTTTCAGAACCTCGCCATTACTCTTTGTAACAGTTTTTGTAAGAGTCTTCGGTATTCTTAACGTTCTTCTGTAACATCATATGTCAGTAGTCTCTAGGGATTGTCTTGTTTGTCTACTAACTGCCTATGACTCACTTCCCAATAACAGGATTGGCTTTTCTACAACAATGAAGAACTCTCTTTCTTAATTCCAGTGGCACAGATTTGTTTCATAAAGTAATTTTCATTTTGTAGAAAACAGCTTTTGCTTTGGTTATTCAGCTGTTTACTTTCAAGATGCTTCTGTTATTATTAACATGCCCAGATATTTGAATTTATTGACGTTTTACAAAACTGTTCCATTTTATTAAATCTCATATTCTTGAGAAGCCTTTTTCTTAAAGAATGCCATTTCTTCTGTCTTTTTGCAAAGGCCTTTTTTGTACTTGCGCTGACATCACAAATATCACATTTCAAGAGGTAACAAACTTCTACCGAATTACATTAGCACAAGGCCAGTGTTAAGTTATTTTATATTGATAGCGGGGGGAGTTAAATGTTTGAGATCCTCACATGTGCGTCTAGTATTTTGTAGACGCACTTTTAAGCGCATCTAGGTTAATTGTATGTTTAATTATTTGCGTACGACCGTGCACCATTCTTAAACGGGTATGGCGCGTTTTGTCGCGGCGATTTGTTGCTATCCGGGCAGCGTACTGGAGGCAGAACGAAATAACTAGCGTCGTAATTGATTATGGTGTTCTTACCCAGGCATGATTACGCGAACTACAAGAGAGAAAACCGGACTGATTCTAAAGGCGACGAACTGGAACGGACTACGGACTACGACTTATGGAACTTGGAACACAAGAAGTATAAATGGGAAGGAAGAGGAGCTGGTGGAAGAGATGAGGAAAGCAAAACTAGAAATCCTGGCTATAACGGAAACGAAGAAAAAAGGACAAGGAGTCATGGATCTCGATGGCAACACGTTGCTCTACAGTGGTGTACCCATATCTGAAAGAGCTAAAGGGGGCGTGGGTTGCATTGTGGCCCAAAATCAAAAAGATAATATCAAGGGATGGAACTTTGTCTCAGAGCGCATTATGGTTGTAAAACTAAAAGAAGGAGAAACCATAGTCAACCTGGTCATAGTGTATGGGCCAAATGAGGATGAGAGAGCAGAGGTCAAGGAGGAATTCTTCGAGCTGCTTCAAAGGACAGTGGATGACTGCCTAGATGAAGTTATTATGCTCGGAGATTTTAATACCAGAGTTGGAAATGACCATGCTAGATGGGGTGGAGTTATTGGAAGATATGGAGAAGATACTCTCAATGACAATGGAAAGCGACTCCTTAGATTCTGCAGTGAGCAGAATCTGATCATTACAAACACAAAGTTCCCCCATAAGCGCATACACGCATACACTAGATGTGAACCAACCAAGAATGAGAAGTCAGTGATCGACTATGCCATTGTTCGGAGAAGCTCATTCAGATATGTCCGAGATGCAAGAGTCTGGAGGGGGGCCAGAGATTGGAAGTGATCACTACCTGCTAACAATCAAACGAACAACTGAAAGAGTTGCTCAGCCTAGGAACTGCCCAACATCACGCAAGAAACCAAGTAAACGAGCAGGAGAAATGAGCATTAGGACCTACAAGCTGAGAGAGCCAGAAATTAAGACCAGATATCAGGGGCTTATTGCTACAGCAGTGAGCAACACAGAAGAACAACCGGATGACTTGGAAACCCTCTGGAATAAATTCAAGGATATCATAAAGACAGCTGCTGCAGAAAGCATGCGGTGAAGTCCGACTTGGGAACCAGAGAAAGAGGACACCTTGGTGGACAGAGGAAGTCAAAGAGAAAATAAGAGAGAGAAGAAAATGGCATGGAAACAATACTTAGGAGCTAAAAACACAACAGGACAAATGGAAAAATATAGAGAATATGTGACACTCAGAACAGAAGCAAAGAACAAAGTGCTAGCAGCAAAACAGAAGTCCTGGGAAGAATTTGGAGAAAAGCTAGAAAAAGATGCACAAGAAAACCAGAAATTGTTCTATAAGACCCTAAAGAACATGAGGAAAGAAAAACAATGCCCTCTCAAATTTATAAAGGACAAACAAGGCAAATTGCTTACTGCCCCGAAGGAAGTAATGGAAAGATGGAAAGAATATTTCTCAGAACTCCTGGATGGTGAGCATGGTGAAGCATCAGAAATGATAACCACTAGCACAGAAGAGAAAACCAATGATGGTGAAGATGACATAAAGATGGAAGAACTGAGGGCAGCACTAGAGAAAATCAAGATGGGCAAAGCAGCAGGGCATGATGGTATAACACCAGAAATGGTTAAGTACATGGGAGCATCAGGCGACCTATTACTCTTAAAGGTCCTACAGGCAGCATGGTGCAACAAGACCATACCAAAGGATTGGGAGATTGCCATCATAACACCAATTTTCAAAAAGGGTGACAATCGACAATGTGGAAACCATAGAGGCATATCCCTTCTCAGTGTCCCTGGTAAAATCTACTCTAGAATCCTAGAGCAGAGACTCCGACGCCTAGCTGAGCCACAATTGGATGAGGTCCAGTGCGGATTCCGAGCAAACCGAAGTACTCAAGACCTAATCTTCACACTCAGACAGCTGAGTGAAAAGGCCCTTGAGTATAAGAGTGAGATCCATCTTTGTTTCATAGATCTGGAAAAGGCGTTTGACAGGGTCCCCTGGAGCAAACTTTGGGACTGTTTGGCAAGGAAGAATATTCCAGCACCTCTGATTCATGCTATACAGAGCTTCTACAAGTCTTGAAGAAATTATGTGAGGACAGCAAACCATAAGTCAGAAGAGTTCAGGACCACCACTGGTGTAAGACAAGGTGATATCCTATCACCTTACCTCTTCATACTCCTTATGGACGATGTCATCAAGGCATGTAAGGAGAGAACAAGAAAGTATTCAGTGGGGTACTGGAAGATGAGACAGGTCTATATTTCGGAGCTGGCATTTGCTGATGATGTTGCCCTGATTGCTAAATCAGAGGCACATCTCCAATCTAACCTGCAAGTCTGGAAGGAAGAGCTGGAGAAGAGAGGGATGGTCATAAGCAGCTCTAAAACAAAATCCATGGTGATATCACGAGAAGAAAGAAAACATCAGATTAAGTTGGGAGAACAGGTCCTGGAGCAGGTCGACCACTTTAAATATCTCGGAGCTATTATAGACCGAAAGGGAGGCATCAAAGAAGAGTTGGCCACTCGAAAAGCAGCGGCTGGGAGACTTTTTTCAGGCCATAAATCGTGGATTCCTCAGCAAGAAAGAGGTTGGTAAGAAAACGAAGATGGCTGTATACCGCTCCACCTATGTCCCAGTCTTGACATATGGATGCGAGTCATGGGCAATGACTACAACCCACAAAAGCCAGATCCAAACCTCAGAAATGAGGTATCTGAGGAAAGTGGTTGAAGTAACAAGAAGAGACATGGTCCGCAACCAGACGATCCGTCAAGGCCTAAAATCCCATCCGCTGCAGACCCAAATAGAACAGTCCCAACTAAGATGGTTTGGCCATGTCTGCAGAATGGGAGAAGATCGGCTACCACGACAAGCATGGGAAACAAAGATCCAGGGATCCAGACCTCCAGGACGACCCAGAGTCCGCTGGGAAGACAACATTAGACAATCTTTGAAGGACCGAGGACTAGAATGGAACCAGGCCAGGAAGAAGATAGCTGATAGAATGGTCTGGCGCTCTCTCTTCCAAACCTCTACACCTCACGGTAGAAGGGGAACGACTAAGTAAGTAAGTTCTTACCCAGGTCAAGGGAAGACACGAATATGTAGCCATTATGATCATCTGAAAGATGAATACACTCTTCTTGAAGCTATGCCAAGAAGCTTATAATTTGAATATTTAGCCAGAGACGATTCGTTTTAAGTATCTTGCCTCCGATACTTCGTCTCCTGTACCGTTATGGCAGAGCTTCAACTTGACCAGATGTGTCAAGTTGTTAGTGACTAGGAGCTGATTGAAACGTAGAGGAATATAAATAACTACGTAAAGAATGTTAACATGGTCACTTCGTCAGAACCATGTATATCACTAATCCGTTAACCTTGGAGTGGTAACGGTTGGTGAAGTCAGTCAACGTCCATGTTGACCGTTATTGACTATGTACTTTTTCTGCAATGGATATAATATTGATGATCGTCTTGCTGACTGATGTTAACGTTATGTCTTCAATAAACTATGTGTCGTCAGCAACTGTCCACTATGAGTCCAGCATCGATTTATTGCCAGTTAGTCATCCTGCATTGACCCTTTGAACAGTGTTACCGATCTCAATTATCATCACCATACGCTAAAGCAAAACGGCCCACATCAAATTCGCGTTACATAGAAATACGTCGGCCACATGTTGTAAGCCCGACAGCCCTGACAACATCATTGTCAGAGAGAGACCACTGAAGAAAAACACAACGGTAACATCCAGGTACACTGTAAGTCAACAATGGTATACTACTGGACAAAATTTAAGGGCCACCATTCAGTTTAGACAAAGCTTATATAATTGATTGGCAAACTGTAAAGACAACTGAAAATGTCATTAAAACTGAGCTCAGAGAAATGTGTATACATTTCTGTGTGCACTAGGTTAATTTTTTTTTAAATATCCAAAAACTGGGTCACTTTAACCCGCACGTGAGAATTGCCATTGTTGCTGCAAAAACTCGTGGTTTTTGCAACACACCCCACTAGTTCAAAGGGTGAAAAAGTGAGTTGAATTTGAATGCACGTGGAAAATGATCATCGGTAAAGAGTGTTCACCGTTGGTATGCAATAAATCAGTATGACAAGTGGTCGAAATGATCACTGCATTAGTATGCCACCAAGGAGAAGTCTCAGCACTGTAGACCGTGATCGAGCCATGGCATGAATTCAGGATGGTCAATCTGTTCGTCATGTTGCAAGACGTTTAGCAGTGTTCCACTCTACCTTCTTGAGAGATTTCAAGCTACCGGACATTTGGAAAATCGACCCTGCTCACGAAGAATTATATAAACCTTGTCTAAACTGAATGGCGGCCCTTAACTTTTGTCCAGTAGTATATATATATACTTTTCCTTACTGCATGCTGGAGAAACACGGACAGCGAACAAGCGCCTAGAAGGAAAAACAAATTAAGGCCCATGAAATGTGGATACACAGCATAATCGGAAAATATTGACAAGAGGACTAGATGGCACTGGAACTCAGCACTAGCAATATTACGGATCAGCCAGGGTTCTCTTCTTAATTCACAACTGTGGTGAAGTGGGATGTTATAAATACTTATAGGGAACTTAGTGTACTGACTGAGATCAGCTGTGAAGGTATCTATATCTATTAAGAGTAGTGTATTATAGATAACCTTACTTGCTACCACATATCTATATATCTCAGTCAGAATTATTCTGGAATAGTGTGATGCTACGTTATGTGTCTAGGGTATGAGTATGGTGAAGTGTAAGTCACAACAACAGACAGATAAACCATTTAATTTAATCCACTACTCTTGACAACACTGTGACACTCACATACATATAACACTCTACAAAGATATCTTAAAAGAGTCACTGATAAACTTTCAAATAACAATATGTATACATTACTGGCATGAATGAATATGTGTCCTGATTCAACTACAAGGGAACCAGGAATCACAATCAATTTAAATTACAAGTTATGTACAGAATGTATTTAATATGAATATTGTAGTGACATATATTATTACAAATGTTCTATGTGTGTCAGTTGTGTAGTAGTAAAATGAGGTAATACTGGTTTTGTTTTGTTCAAGCTCTGTTGGTATTTGTCATCATGACTTCAATAGTTTGTCTTTAGGGACTAGTATTGGAGATGTTCACAGTTCCTGATTTTAAGACAAGTAAATTCCCCTCTTAATGTTAATTTTAAAAAGTCAGTTCAAGATGAGGGGACATAATGTTGAGCTCAGCTGGCCAATTCGCTTATCTGGCGTGATGGCGGCAGGAAAGGACTCCTCTGCTCGAATTCTCCTCTGGGCTCAGGAGACACCTCACTGATAGCTAAAAAGACCAAGGAGTATGCTGTCCGACTCTGGATTCAGCAAAGCTCTGACCAGGTGCTGCTCAGTACCATCAAGACCACTGTCCCTGAAATCAAGAAGGATGTACCTTCTACTTCATAACTAACTTAAACTCTCTTGTTACATTGATCACAACACAGCACAAACATTGAGTTCAGAGCATTAGGCCAACTGTCAGCTTCATTTGAAATACTTTATTCCAGTATTACCCTTCTTAATGGTTACTACGCCTCTGCACTTCCAGCATTATTTCTTTCTAGTCAATCATCCAGGTGTCAGTGTACTGTTTGGCCATTCCATGCCGTTTTACTTCTCTCCGACACCCTCTGTTCAGGCTGGAGCATTACAGGCTTTACCTCACGTTGGCCACTGAACTACACATATATATACAGGCATAAATCAACAATTCACATTCAATTTTCATTAAAAGATATTGAATGGTTCAAGCTTACCACAATTTCATGGAAATAAACACAGATACGTTGATTAGCAATGAATTCTGGCACAAACTGGCACAAATTCCCATCTGCTTATCTTCCAGGCTTTTATTTAGCCAAATATATGCTGGCTTCAACGCACTGATGCTTTATCAAGCTATTTTAAACAAGTGGTTTCGAACTAACGCTCCCAAGTGTGTATATCAGCGAGTCTGACCAATGAGCCCCGTTTCGACAAGTGTTTGAAAAAATGTTACCTTTCCCCGTTTCCCCTAACAACCAAGATAGTATTTATAGCCCGACCAATCGTGGTTAGGCTTTCATTTGTTGCGCTCCAATCAATTTGGAGTTTACATGGTAGGCTATTTCTGTAACGTAAATTTTTTTCAAACACGTTAAAAAAAAATCTTATGAGCAGAAATGATTTTATGCTGTCAGGCACCCCCAATATTTTATTTTGGGTATAATTTATTAATTCCTGGACTATTTGCGTAACGTTTTACATATTATTTTGTCAGCAAGCCCTAAGGAACCCAAAAATACAAATTTAAAGGAGCTACGTGGCTGCATTCAAAATATGCAATTTCTTCTACCTCCTGTTTCGAAGATGTGCTGTCTGGGTACTGTTATGTTTTCAACCGTAAACCCATCTAATGTTATCTTTTCTAATAAGAGTTTTTTTATGATTTATAAACCTAACTCTGGGAAAGGGTAGTGTATTTTATCACTGTCCGTCTGAAAAAAAATTAGTGCATGGAGACTTACACGCGTGATGGCAGCATTTGTGTATCGCGCGAAGCGTGTTTAGTGTTCGGCTTTCTGCCTCTCCCTTCTCTTTTTTATCCTTTTGTCCATCTGTTCGTTCGTTTTGGTAACGCAGTATAATTAATGTTAGGATTAATTTAGGTCATTACGCAGTACGTCTCAATGTTTTTTTTTAGAAATGCAGCACACGTTTCATTGAAGAAGGCGGGTAATAATACAGTAAGCTTTTATATCAACGTGAAAGCGTTACAATTTGCAGACGAAGCAGAAAACAAGGGGGATTTCGAGTCCATTCTTTGTGACAGCACTGTTATTTTACCATTGCTCTTCTCTTTATTAATTTTATTTGTTAGGCTTCATATTTACCTAATAATTTATATATGTGGATTAGAATATTTCATGACACCTCCCCTCTAAAAACAGACATTATATGTCAGTCCTTTATTCTATATACACATAGAGAAATTTATTATTATTTCTGGGGTTTACGGTGATTCTCATCACACGGATGGCGGCTTAAAAAATCCGCTCCCAGATTGGTTTTTCCAGATATATATTCAATGCTAAAATTATATGGAGCCAGAAGCAAAGACCATCGGAGTAACCTAGAGTTCTCATGCTTAGCCTGTGCTAAAAAAACGATAAAGGTTTGTGATCTGTTTGCAACTTAAATGCCTTCCCATATAGATAAATATTGAATTTCTTTATTGCCCATATTACTGCAAGACATTCTTTTTCGCTAGTTGAGTAGTTGATTTCAGCTTTATTCAACTTTCTGCTAGCATATGCCACTGGGCTTAATTCCCCATCCAATGCATCTGATTTCTGTAGTAGAGTTGCACCTAACCCAATATTACTTGCATCCGTCCTTACTATGAATTCTTGACTTAAGTCAGGTAATTTCAAAATGGGTTTACTTGTGAGCTTTTCCTTCAATTCTTGGTAAGTCATTTCACATTGTGGTGTCCATGTAATGCGATCTGGATGTCCTTTACGTGTCAATTCAGTTAACGGTGCACATATGGAATTAAAGTTTTTGATATACTTCTGGTAGAAACCACATAATGAGACAAAGGATCTCACGTCCTTCTTGGTTTGTGGTCTCGGGGCTTTCTGTAGTTTCTCTAAATTCTTTGGGTCAGGGGTCATGTTTCCCTGATAAACTGTGTGTCCCAAAAATTCCAATTCTTTACATCCAACGCAACATTTGGTTGGTCGGGCTGTTAAATTTGCCTCCCTAAGTCGATCAAACAGCATGTTCAGAGAGTCAATGTGTTCCTCAAATGTTTCTGTTGCTATAAGGATATCATCCATAAAATTTGTTATACAGGGATTATTCAGAGGATCCAATAATTTTCTCATCATTCTAGAGAAGACACTAGGCGCATTCTTCAATCCAAATGGCAATCTATTAAACTCATAGTGTCCTTCTGAGGTACTAAAAGCTAGGTATGGTCTAACCTCAGGCTTTACTGGAATCTGATAGTATCCTTTACTCAGATCCACTTTTGAGAAATATTTAGCTTTATTTAGTCTGGCAAACAGCTGATTTGTATCCGGCAATGGATCCACCTGTCCTTCTGTAATAGCATTCAGTCTCCTGTAATCTATACAGAGTCTATGTTCTCCAGAGGGCTTCCTTAAGAGTACAACACCGGAACTATACGAAGACTCACTGTGCGAAATAATTCCTTCCTTCAATAGATAGTCTATCTCTTCCTTCAAAGCTTTTTCCTTAGCAAACGGAATCGAATATGGTTTCATACAGACAGGTGTGGAGTCTATGAGTTTCATATCATATTCCAATAGGTTTGTATGCCCTGGTCGGTCTGTTAACACCTCTGCATGATTATTTAGAACCTGTTGCACTCTCTCTTTCTGAGTTTTCGTTAAATGTGTACTGATTTTCACCTGTGCTGCTGTCTCACAGGGGTGTAATGGATATTCAAATGATGAAAGTGGTTCCTTTTTCATCTCCATGGCGATGGACAAGGTCAACAAGTGTGTCTCTTCCTGATGTTCTCTTTCCAAATATTTCTTCAGGAGATTCACATGATAGATTTTTTCTTTCCCCTTCTTATCTATCTTATAATTTGTTCTAGACACCTTCTCTAGAACTGTATATGGACCCTGCCATCCAATTTGTAACTTATTCTGACTCCCAGGCAAAAGAAGCAGTACTTTCTCTCCCACAGCCAAATTTCTGTCTTTCGCCTTCCTGTTATAATAGGCAGCATGTTTCTTCCTGGCTTGTTTCAAATTTTCATTGGCAAGTTTCCAGCCAGTTTTCAACCGAGTGGTCAGCTCATTCACATATTGGTATGAAGATGTAATGTTTTCCTCTGCCTTTTCATCAGTCCACGTTCTTAACAAAGCTACATATGGATCTTTAATTGTGTGGACCTATTTGTCCATGCACCGGTATGGTCTCTTCCACTCGAAGCTTTATAGTGATGATTTTTCCTCCCAGAATTATCATTCACAAAACGACCGCTACCAATTTTTCTTTTGGGGCTTTCTCCCCTCTTAAAATTCTTGATGAGAGATTTCCTCTCTACATCCTCTTCCTCCAGTTTGTTTAAGTCCGATTGAGGGATTGTCGGCTTATCCTGGGGTAAGACATCTTTTTGCACTCTCCGCATAGTGGCCATTGTAAAACAGTTAAGTGAAGCTTGTCCGTGAAAAGGGGCTTCCCATTCCATTTGGTCCACTTTATCAAATCTATTTTTTCTTTTTATTATCAGGCCTAATTTTGCCCCGGGGCGTGTCCAGGTCCTGATCCATGTTCCCACTTGTGGGTGTTCCCTCATGTGCTATGCTACACCTTTCTACAAAATTCTCAATGTCCCATCTTGCTTTGGGCCAATAATAATTGTGAGCCACCTTTTGAATGATGGTACCTATTTTCTCATGGTCCCCATCTGGTTTCACATGTAGGCTCCTTATTAATTCTGTCCTGTATCTTTTTGGAAGAACCAGCTGTCCGTGACCATTGGATCTAGTTCCAGTCTTCCTATACATCAACTTGTTTTTCATGTAAAAATCTCCCTTGCCTGGAGTTGTATGACAAGTTGACAATTTTCTGAAACAAGGCTTGAGTGTTTTATCCCCAGCCTGTGCCTTCCTCATCTCTTCTGGAGTGGTATCTAACATAATATCCTCCTCCTGTCTTGAGGTCGACCTGACCTGAAGGGTTGCCATATACACAGGTTTCCTTCTGCAACGGTCAGTGTCATGATTGTTCATCTTACAATTTTTACACCACCTTTTTCCTTGGTTGAAAGATTTTCTTTCATCATTTTCCTTTCATCGAATTGTGGGAATTTATTTTTATTTTCATACCGTGGCCTATCAAATTGGTGCTTACCTTTATTTTGATCCCTAGGATCAAATTTATTAAAGTTCTGTGGTGCCCTAAAGTTATCCACCTGTTTCTTTTTATTACCTGTTACCTCTGCTTGAGCTGCTTGATACCTTTCAGCAACATTTAGCAACTCACCCAGCCTCTCTGCACCTTGTTCCATGAGAAACTTTCTCAGGTCTGGAGCCATGGACTCTCTTAGTTGCTCTATAAGGACCATTTCCTTAAGATCTTGGGTTTTCCCCAGAGAAGTCCATTTCTCCAAGTATGTCTCGATTCGTGCAGAGAACTGGTGATAGGTTTCACCTGACAGTAGTTTAGCATTCCTAAATTTTTTCCTGTAAAACTCTGCATTCTTTTCATACCTTAACAAAAGAGCCTGCTTTAGCATGTCATAATTTTCCTGATCACCTCTGCTCATTTTTGCAAAAACTTCATAAGCTGCCCCACGAAGTCCCTGAGATAACTTTAAGCTCCACCTTTCTCTCTCTAACCCATACGTGGTAGCTAATAGTTCATACCTATTTATATAGCTCTCAATATCATCGTCTTTCTCAACAAAATGATCTAAATGAAAGTTCATAGCTGAGGTTGAGGCTCCCTGAGTAACCGTAGCATCAGAGGCAAAGGGACTGGCACCATTTTCAGGAGCATGGCCTTGAAACTCAAACCCCCTTAGTCGTAACTCATGTTCCCTTTGTAATCTCTTCTCCTCCTTTTCTGCTTCCCTCTCTGCAGCTAATCTCTCCTCTTCTCTTTCTGCAGCTAATTTCTTCTCTTCTCTTTCTGCAGCTAATTTCTTCTCTTCTCTTTCTGCAGCTAATTTCTTCTGTCTTCTTTCCTCGGCTTCCAATGCTTTAGCCTCTTTGTCAGCCTCAATCTGCAACCTCTTAGTCTCAGCCTCAGCTTCAAATTGTAACTTCTTAATTTCCCTTTCAGCCTCTAACCTTTTTTCGGCTTCTTTTTCTAATCTTCTTTCTTCGCGTTCAATAAATTTGTCACATTCCGTTGTGACATAGGCAACCATAACTTGCCCATCTAATCCTAACTCTTTTGCAGTCTGAACCGCAGCAGATCGAAATTTGGCCAGGTCCGCCATTGTCTATCAGGTAAATTTTTTATAATGTCTACCCAACAATTCAATTTCTAACTATATATCTAATGGACAACACAGGCACCGTGAGCTCAACCTTATTTAATTCCACCCAAGGATACCTTTTAATTCTTATATTCCCTGAAGTGAATTACCCCCAATATTTTTAATAGTTAAAGATTCAAAATCCCAAGAGCGAGACCCCAATATATGTGGTGAAGTGGGATGTTATAAATACTTATAGGGAACTTAGTGTACTGACTGAGATCAGCTGTGAAGGTATCTATATCTATTAAGAGTAGTGTATTATAAATAACCTTACTTGCTACCACATATCTATATATCTCAGTCAGAATTATTCTGGAATAGTGTGATGCTACGTTATGTGTCTAGGGTATGAGTATGGTGAAGTGTAAGTCACAACAACAGACAGATAAACAATTTAATTTAATCCACTACTCTTGACAACACTGTGACACTCACATACATATAACACTCTACAAAGATATCTTAAAAGAGTCACTGATAAACTTTCAAATAACAATATGTATTCATTACTGGCATGAATGAATATGTGTCCTGATTCAACTACAAGGGAACCAGGAATCACAATCAATTTAAATTACAAGTTATGTACAGAATGTATTTAATATGAATATTGTAGTGACATATATTATTACAAATGTTCTATGTGTGTGTCAGTTGTGTAGTAGTAAAATGAGGTAATACTGGTTTTGTTTTGTTCAAGCTCTGTTGGTATTTGTCATCATGACTTCAATAGTTTGTCTTTAGGGACCAGTATTGGAGATGTTCACAGTTCCTGATTTTAAGACAAGTAAATTCCCCTCTTAATGTTAATTTTAAAAAGTCATTTCAAGATGAGGGGACATAATGTTGAGCTCAGCTGGCCAATTCGCTTATCTGGCGTGATGGCGGCAGGAAAGGACTCCTCTGCTCGAATTCTCCTCTGGGCTCAGGAGACACCTCACTGATAGCTAAAAGGACCAAGGAGTATGCTGTCCGACACTGGATTCAGCAAAGCTCTGACCAGGTGCTGCTCAGTACCATCAAGACCACTGTCCCTGAAATCAAGAAGGATGTACCTTCTACTTCATAACTAACTTAAACTCTCTTGTTACATTGATCACAACACAGCACAAACATTGAGTTCAGAGCATTAGGCCAACTGTCAGCTTCATTTGAAATACTTTATTCCAGTATTACCCTTCTTAATGGTTACTACGCCTCTGCACTTCCAGCATTATTTCTTTCTAGTCAATCATCCAGGTGTCAGTGTACTGTTTGGCCATTCCATGCCGTTTTACTTCTCTCCGACACCCTCTGTTCAGGCTGGAGCATTACAGGCTTTACCTCACGTTGGCCACTGAACTACACATATATATACAGGCATAAATCAACAATTCACATTCAATTTTCATTAAAAGATATTGAATGGTTCAAGCTTACCACAATTCATACGAATAAACACAGATACGTTGATTAGCAATGAATTCTGGCACAAACTGGCACAAATTCCCATCTGCTTATCTTCCAGGCTTTTATTTAGCCAAATATATGCTGGCTTCAACGCACTGATGCTTTATCAAGCTATTTTAAACAAGTGGTTTCGAACTAACGCTCCCAAGTGTGTATATCAGCGAGACTGGCCAATGAGCCACGTTTCGACAAGTGTTTGAAAAAAATGTTACCTTTCCCCGTTTCCCCTAACAACCAAGATAGTATTTATAGCCCGACCAATCGTGGTTAGGCTTTCATTTGTTGCGCTCCAATCAATTTGGAGTTTACATGGTAGGCTATTTCTGTAACGTAAATTTTTTTCAAACACGTTAAAAAAAAATCTTATGAGCAGAAATGATTTTATGCTGTCAGGCACCCCCAATATTTTATTTTGGGTATAATTTATTAATTCCTGGACTATTTGCGTAACGTTTTACATATTATTTGTCAGCAAGCCCTAAGGAACCCAAAAATACAAATTTAAAGGAGCTACGTGGCTGCATTCAAAATATGCAATTTCTTCTACCTCCTGTTTCGAAGATGTGCTGTCTGGGTACTGTTATGTTCTCAACCGTAAACCCATCTAATGTTATCTTTTCTAATAAGAGTTTTTTTATGATTTATAAACCTAACTCTGGGATGGTTAATGTATTTTATCACTGTCCGTCTGAAAAAAAGTTAGTGCTTGTAGTCTTACACGCGTGATGGCAGCATTTATGTATCGCGCGAAGCGTGTTTAGTGTTC
This sequence comes from Oreohelix idahoensis, assembly GCA_024509875.1. Classification (NCBI taxonomy): domain Eukaryota; kingdom Metazoa; phylum Mollusca; class Gastropoda; order Stylommatophora; family Oreohelicidae; genus Oreohelix; species Oreohelix idahoensis. Next base: position 226,649 of record JAMPIV010009514.1, on the reverse strand, counting down.
GGCTTTCTGCCTCTCCCTTCTCTTTTTATCCTTTAGTCCAACTGTTCGTTCGTTTTGGTAACGCAGTATAATTAATGTTAGGATTAATTTAGGTCATTACGCAGTACGTCTCAATGTTTTTCTTAGAAATGCAGCACACGTTTCATTGAAGAAGGCGGGTAATAATACAGTAAGCTTTTATATCAACGTGAAAGCGTTACAATTTGCAGACGAAGCAGAAAACAAGGGGGATTTCGAGTACATTCTTTGTGACAGCACTGTTATTTTCCCATTGCTCTTCTCTTTATTAATTTTATTTGTTAGGCTTTATATTTACCTAATAATTTATATATGTGGATTAGAATATTTCATGACAACAACTACTCCTCTACTACTACTACTACTGCTGCTACTACTATTACTACTACTACTACTACTATTATAACCACCCCCTCCTCCACTACCACTGATGCTCCTAAAGCTACGTTTTCCTTCATCTGTTATTTCTTCCGTTTCTTCGTCTTCGTGTCCGTCTCGTTCTTGCACGTTTTTTCTCAGTTGTCTTTCTTTTATTTCTGTCTTTTTTAACAAGCCTCCATATCCGGTCTAAAAATCTCATTCTGCAGAGGCTGACTAGCAGAGACTCCGGTCACATTTACATAGGCAGACGTCTTTTCCTCTGTCATGCAGCGCAGAGATCGTTGTAAAATGCATAAAGAATGGAATGCGTGAGTGAGTAGGATAAACCGCCAGCAAACGAACGCCCCGTCGTAGACACTGAGATGTTGCTGAAAACGATTGTCTGAAGTCTGTAGTTTGTTTCTTGAATTTACGGACAACTTGCAAGAAGACTTGTGGAGCACAGTTCAAACAGACAATAATTCTACAGCATCACATGCTGTCAAGCCGGAACAGAATTTAAAGGTGAGATATTGCATTCGAGTGTTATATAATAATCAGTTTGTAAAGAGCATTGTAGAAATTATTGATGGAGTGGCTGAAGAAACAATAAGTTGTGTATTAACGACAGGGTTTAATATTCGCTGTTTGGTTGTTGGAAATAGTTGATGAAACAAGATTACATTGCTACCGGTATATGGTTTGTGGTATAGCTGAGTTTCGAAAAACTGCTAATTCACTGTGGTAAAAAAAAAAAAAAAAATTATATATATATATATATATATATATATATATATATATATATATATATATATATATATATATATATATATATATATATATATATATATATATATATATATATATATTTTTTTTTTTTTTAAATAGCATTAATCGGCTATTATTTTGTTCTTGAATGAAATGCGGCCTTATATATTCCGTGAAGGGCAATTGTTTTATCGTGCTTTTTGTTCAAGATTTTTGTTCCAGTTGGAACAAGTTTACAGGCTTAATGAAATATAAAATAAAAACAGTTGCAAATCTGAGAATCCATGGATACTGAAGTAATCAAGTGTATGTTCCTGCCCTGTTCATATTATAAACTAGTAGATGTTATTTACACACCCTCTGTGGGGAGAACTTTTTTTCAAAGCATGCAAACAATATATTAAAGTTCTGCGATCAATCGAAAATAGCCAGAAAATAAGAATCCGTGAGAGATGTAATTGAGAGATGTAACTGAGAGATGTAACTGAGAGATGTAACTGAGAGATGTAATGGTGTTTGGCGGGTGTTAGGAGGTCACCAGCCGGCCTAGATATTTTCTTCTTCGGTGTCTTCTTTCTGTATCTTCTTGCCCTGTATTTTTTGTAACTGGCTGTTCTCTCAACCACCACCGTCAGTTACGTTACCTCTGCGGGCCGCTATAGTAATCATGTTTGTCAGCAATGCTCAAAGTCTAATCCCTAAAACGACCAATCTACAAACTCGAAGAACCAACAGATGTCCACGTACCAAAAAAAAAAAAAAAAACGGTTTATATTTACTTTAAAGGGCACAAAAAAGTAGAAAAGAAAATGTTATCCAATCAGGTAACGGAGTATTTTTTTTTTTTCTAAATGGCATGTGGTAAATTTGATTTACAGAAATATAAATTTTGTAAAGCAAAACTGTCCAGCAATTTCATACATTAAATGTATGTTGTGTAGTTAATGTAGATCCATTGTTTAATCACCGTATTGAAAATAACACTTTCATTGCTGGAAAAAAAAAATGGGACTGGACATATTTGCTTCTCACCATTGATATTTCTCTAAATATACTCTAACATGCACATTCCTGATCTGATTACTCAATGAGCCAAGTGATCTGAATACTCAGTGAGCCAAGTGATCAGAATACTCAATGAGCCAAGTGATCTGAATACTCAGTGAGCCAAGTGATCTGAATACTCAGTGAGCCAAGTGATCTGAATACTCAGTGAGCCAAGTGATCTGAATACTCAGTGAGCCAAGTGATCTGAATACTCACTGAGTCAAGTGATTTGAATACTCAATGAGCCAAGTGATCTGAATACTCAATGAGCCAAGTGATCCGAATACTCAATGAGCCAAGTGATCTGAATACTCACTGAGTCAAGTGATCTGAATACTCAATGAGCCAAGTGATCGTTTGTTCAATAACTACAAGACGCTGAAACACATTTTTTTTTTTTTTTTTTTTTTACATCCAAACAATAAGCTAATAAAGTCACATTGATGTTGTGCCTACTTATATTTTTCTGATGATAAAATCTTCTTCAACAAAGTTGGGCTACGTTTTAAATATGCATAGATATCAGAGCATGAAAGCTCCTTGAAATTGTACTGCACAAGTAGAGTGCATTTAATGGAATCTTTCCTTCAGTGCTTCCAAAGCTGCTTCAGTAGAATGCTGTGCAATCACAGAAATGATAATAGCAGCTGTTTTTGTTTTGGCACATGAGAATTTGGAGGCAATTTCTGAATCTTGGAAAGCATTCTTGAGTAACACTGAAGTTCAATCCATTGATCTGAAAGAGTTGTGATGTTTTACAGTATGAAAAGCAAAAGCATCCTCGGCCGCGGCAACTTCAAACCTTTCCTCGCTTATTTCTTTATTAACAAATGTCAGTTTTTATTGCAAACATTCAGACGCAAGTGCTTTCTTGTGCTTTTCTGTTTCTATATGTTTTTTTTTAAATCAGCTGCACCTTTATTTGCTACTGATACAAATGTCCCGCCTCTGCATACAAGACATTCTGCTTCATACTCTTGTCGACCATTGGAAAATCACTGAAATTTTTTTTTTCACTTCATCCGTGAACACACACTTCCGTTTTGACATTTTGAGCGGGTATCTGTAACATAAATATAATATAATGCCCATAATCAATGGTACATTCGATGTTAAAGTTAAAATTATTTGTAAAATGCAACAGACGATGTTTTAATTTGAACAAACCCATTACTATACTAGTAACTACTCGTGTATTTTTTCATAATAAACAAATTGCAATAAATATAAAAGCAGTACGAACTAAGGTTAATATTATTTGTAATTTGCAATAGACAACGAAGTTATAATTGACTAAAGGGATTCCAGTAAAGATTTTTCAAAATGGTGTCTTTCACGTTAGTAATTTAGCTAATCACATAAAAGCCGGATATTTCAACATTTTTTTAAAAATCCGGCCGGACGCTCAGTTTTGTCGCAAAAGACCGGACAAATCCGGACGTATGGCCACCCTATTATATACCCAACCTAAATCTAACCATTTACTGTCGTGGTCACGCAGGGGTATGCGGTAATGGTAGAGCTGGCAGACTAGCATCAAGAGCACCCATAGTGGGGACATTGGATATGGGTAAAGGAGAGATACTGAGAACAATTAATGATCGCCTGTTAGAGAATGACACTGCAGTAGATGAATCATCAAGGTTAAGACTGTTGGAATTTGGCATCAAACGTAACGCTAGCAGAGATGGACGTTTGAGAGGATGTATCCGTCGTGTATACAACCAGCAAGCTACAGGAACAGTTAGCATTCACACTCTTCGACATATACTGAGGGAGGCTGAGCACCTAAAGGTTTGCACGGAGTGCAATTATGTTGATTCTGTTCAACAATAACAATAACCTTTTCCCTCTCGGAGGTCCGCGCTTGAGTTCATTTTTCCGCGGGTAATTTTTTTGTGGGATATGGAGGCTGTTGTGCTAATTTAAAGACAAACTCCTGAGTTCGTCGTCCATTACCAAAGATAATGATTTTCCACAGTCATAATTACATGTATTTGTAGTTATGGGTCAAGTCCCACAAAGAATTATCTTGTTCGGAGCCTTAATCATAAAGTTATAGTAAAATTACTGGTGTGATTCCTAATTTATCATTAGTTAACGTGGCAATTCAAGAGTGTCTTGCCCGTGTCGCTACACGTTCACGTGCTCTTGCAGCAGTTGTCTCTGTGGCAGTTAGTTTGACATGATGAGATTTGCCTACCCCAGACACAAACTCCCATTAGTTGCCTTGTCCGAATTGCCTGAGCGTGCAGGAGCCTTATTCTTTCATTGTCTCTTCAGAGACCCCCGGGGACTACGCGGGGCGATCCAGGGTGTACAATTTTTTATTCTATGTAAGCGCTCTTTAAGGCGAATCTAAACTTAAAGGGAAAAAAAACATGTTTTAAAAAGTTTACTTCTAATTTGTTTGCTATGGTAGACTGTAATATTTAAACAGTTTACTTCTAATTTGTTTGCTATGGTAGACTGTAATATTTAAAAAGTTTACTTCTAATTTGTTTGCTATGTTAGACTGTAATATTTAAAAAGTTTACTTCTAATATTGCGAGAGTAACTATGTTGTTAATCTCACTGTGTTACATTTGAGACCACAACTCGTGAGTAAGAAGGGAGACGCTTGTTGCTCTTTTAATTTTAACACACACGAGCGATTATATATGTACAAAAACCATAACAGATACATACCATTCCGTTACCGTTTTTTTTAAACCTTAATGTCTGACAACTGATAGGGTAAATGAAAACAGTCGTAAAGCAGAAAGGTTTATGAGAGCTACTTACAATTATGACGTGAATTCTAGGGAGATAATCCATTTTTTCTTTCGCCCTAAAACAAATTTAGATGGCATTCCTTAATGTGCTTTCGAATAAGTAAATTTCGAAAGACTGGAAATGTGGGTGCAAACAGGTTTTAAAAACCGCTTGAATTAAAATAATGCAAATTTACGAATAGTTGAGAGTCCCTTGGAAAGCTAAGAAATTATTGTAAGGATGTTCGAAAATGACCTACATGCAGATCGTCACTAAGATCGAAATGAAACAATACACATTCAGTGGACAATTTTGAAGAGATGAAATGTGAAACACTGTATAATAATAACCCTTACAGTCATAACTGACTATGGGAATGCGCCCCTGCGGTGACAGCCCTCAGCTGCGTTTTTTACTGGTGCTCTTCTCGACGTTTTCTCTCTTCTGTTTGCGTGAGAGCTTCTTTTACCCAATCTGCGGTGGCGCCGTAGAGATCATCGCCATTTGATGCGATCACAGCTTTATCCTCCGATGTTGCTGAATTTATGTCCAGTGCCCTCGTGTCTCTCTATTGCCTACATCTTTGAACCTCAGCTGCGGTTGCCCAACTGTTCTTTTGCCATCAGCCAGTTGTCCGTAGAAGATATATTTCGGGATGCAACCATCTTCCATGTGGCAGACATGACCAAGACAACGTAGTCTGCGCTGTCTAAGCAGTGTATACACGCCTTGAAGACCAGCACGTGAGAACATCTCTACATTTGTCACGTTGTCCTTCCACGAAATACCGAGGTTGTGGCTTAGACACCGTAAATGGAAGGTGCCGGACCTTCTTTCTTGCTCGGCATAGGTTGTCCATGTCTCGCTGCCATATAGAAGTGTGCCGGAGAAGCAGGCGTTGTATATCTGCAGTTTTGGTCTTGGTTGTGAGTTTCAAGTTTCCACAAACACGCGCTGTAAATGTGCAAATATGGCTGCAGCTTTGCCAATGCGGCTATTAATTTCTGGATCCAGAGAGAGTTTGTTATTGATGGTAGACACCGGGTATGTGAAGTGATGCACCACTGCCAATTCATAGTTATCGATAGCGATAACTGCTGCAACATCCACTTGCTGATCCAGAATATATGTTTTCTTTAGACTTATTGTGAGGCAAACGTCCTTGCATGCATGGGTGAAGCGATTCATCAAGCTCTGAAGCTCCTGCTGACTGAGTGACGACTGCAGCGTCATCAGCGAATAACAAGTCTCTTATAGCGGCCCTTCTGTTTTTGTTTTTTGTGTGTCTTCAGCCTTGCTAGGTTAAACAGTCGGCCATCTGACCTAGTGTGAAGGCATATTCCTTCAGTTGCACCTCTGAATGTGTGTTTCAAGAGCAAGGCAATGAAGATCCCGAAGAGGGTCGGAGCTAGGACGCAGCCTTGTTTAACGCCACTGCTTATGTCAAAGGGATGTGATCTGCTTCCAGCATATTGGATGGCTTCATTCATGTCTTCCATCAATTTAGAGGGGCAGCCTATTTTCAGGCTGAAACACAGTAACAACAAACAATGCTTATGGAAGACTGATAAAAGAGAGGGAAAATACTCTGGGCAATCTAACGACATGGCTCTTGGATAGTTGACAACAAAACTGACATAGAACATCAGAGCCAACATTTGAGCAGAGAAATAATCGCCTTTGCGAGTTGGCACTGTACTTGTGGACCAAAGTTGTATATCTGTCGTATTCCTCCATTGACGTGTGTTGTAAATTGAGTATAATGGACTGGTGATTTTCTGCTGTGCAGGGCCGTCTTCGGGTTTTTGTCAAGTCATTTGGAATACTCTTGGTATATGTTTATACTGCCATAACAATGCGACATTCTTAAATTTATGACATCAGGTTTAAACCTTTCTTTTTAATAAATTATCATATGTGTTTTACATTATACGTTTTACAAATTATAATGACCAAATGGTATAACAAAACTAGACAAAATTCTAAGAATCTAATTCTAAGACTAATGTTTACTAACTTTACTTTATGTACACTTATTATTTTTGTTGTTGTTGTTGTCACTTCTAGTTTTCTTTACATATTTTTAGGATGTTCAAAACCTTGAATAAAATAAACACTTAAGAAATGAGTTAACTTATGTTTTTTGCTCACGTGACAAAATGAATTATATACTGAATGCACATTAAAAACGCACCACCTGTAAAATCCAGGAACAGAGTGTGAAATGTAAATATAAGTGTTTACAAGTTTACATATTTGGAATCTTTATTCATTTTCCTATGAATCCATGCTGGTCATTAAATTGTACATTTGATTGTTATGAAATTCATTGCATTCTGTGCAGGCAAGGGAGAAAACCAAAAATGCAACCAATAAAAAAATTCATTCACACTATCCTCAGTACCTGGTATGTCCACCGTGTGCTTGTAAACAAGCTTGGCAGCGGCTCCGCATGGAACGCACAAGTCTCTGAAGAAAATTCAGGGGAATCAAGTCCCATTCACGTGTAAGAGCAGCTTCGAGCTGTTGCAGATTAGCTGGAGAACCTTGCCTGTAGACTCTGCGTCCAAGCTCGTCCCACAGATATTCTATAGGGGACATGTCTGGTGATAGGGCAGGCCAATCAATCGTCACAATGTTCTGCTGCTGTAGATATTGCTGCGTAATGCATGCGGTGTGCGCACGTGCGTTATCCTGCTGGAGAAGCTGCAAGTCTGGATAATTTGTGAACGCAGGAGCAACCAATGCATCCAGAACCTCATCTCGATATGTCACAGCATTAACATTTCCACGGAAGAATATGTGAATACTGCCACCTCCAAATTGGTTGTGCTGACGAACACAGCAATCTGCAAAGCGCTCTCCACACCGTCGCCAAATCCGCATACGTCCATCAGCAAAGGATATGTTGAATCTGCTCTCGTCTGTGAATAGGACAGCATTCCACTGCAGTCTAGTCCATCTGACATGTTGCTCTGCCCATTGCAGGCGCTGCTGACGATGTCTGTGAGTCAAGTGTGGCCCAACATAACGTCGTCTTGCAGTAAGGCCTGTATCTCTGTCATTCGAGAGACTTGCCCACGTCTACCCACTATTGCTCTTGCTGTTTGACTTGCCGGGAGAAAACGATTCCTTAGGTGACTCAGCACAATATGACGATCTTGCGCAGGGGTAGTAACTCGTGGTTGGCCACTCCGAAGTCTATCCCGGGCACTGCCAGTGGTTTCGTAACGTTCATTGAGACGTACAATAGTGCTGTGGTGGCAATTCATCCTTCTGGCAATGGCCCGCGAGCTCATTCCGGTCTCCAACATACCAATGGCTCGTTGGCGGTCGTTTTCAGATAGTCGTGGCATTTCAAGCACATGTACTGGGTGTTTTGTCTCAACGGCCTTTTTATACCGAGTATACTGCCACAACGCGTACACATTTTCAGGGTCATAGCTGTTGGGAATCGTGTTGCACGTGTAACTTTCATTGTTTTCATGTAGTCTGTACACAAACCCGTGGGTTGAATCACGCACTTTCCATTCCAGCAGCCATTCGCTCTCTACCTCATGACAAACACGGGGAAAATCAATTCCCACACTTTTGTTTCCAGCTTCTCAACATCAGTATATATAATAGTGGTGCGTTTTTAATGTGCTTCAGTAAATTTATCTCTTATATATATATATATACGAGGGACGGTCAAAAAGTAATGCCTCGTAATTTTTAATTTCATTCAATAGGCAAGAAAACAGATAAAATTCACATTGAAATGTAGCCCCAAGTCTGAACTTCAAAAATTTATTTCTCAATGTAGTCTCCGTTATTTGTTACAGTTTTTGTCCATCTTCTCACAAGGGCATGTATCCCCGCACGGTAGAAATGTGTGTCCTTTTTCCTAAACCACTGGCGTGCGGCGCGTTTAAGGGTCTCGGTGTCCTCAAAGTGATGTCCGCGAAGATCTTCTTTCAGTGGTCCAAACAGATATATATATATATATATATATATATATATATATATATATATATATATATATATATATATATATATATATATATATATATCTAGATATATACATATATATATATATATATATATATATATATATACAAGGGAGAGTAAGAAGAAAAATACCAAACACATAAGGACATTTAGTCGTGGGTGAATGAAATTTAGTGATAAATACTAAAAGGTGAATGACACTGACATAGTTTAAGAAGCACTGCACTAGATGTTAATATACGCCCCTCCTCAAATCATCCTCAAAACTTCTTCTCCTTCAGGTACCATGCCTAGTCACGTAAGAGATCGTGTTTCTTCATAACTTTCTGTCTCCAGTGCAATTTATCAATCCTGCTGTTGACTTCTTTCCATGCCACAATGTCAAACTGTCCTGTATTTGCTCTCTTTGTCTTCCTCTATCTTTTTTCCCTTCAGTCTTACCTGTTGTTACTGTGATTGGGTCATAATATGGGCCATTGTCGCGAGAGGGTAGATGTTATTGAAAATGTAAGATATCCTGGACAAAAAGATGTATCAGATGATACCAGGAAAGTGCCAGATAAGAGACTGGTCTTACAAGAAAAGAGTAAGGGTATATCGACATCAAAGGTAGGATCAAGCTGTATAAACCTCCAGCAATGATGATAGTGTTTGTTCCTTACTGTCTATGGGCTCCCTCTCAAGATCCTCCCTTGAATAATGTTTATTATTATTAAGTGTATTAGCTCTGCTAGGGGATTAATTAATTAATTAAATATGTATCTATATATCAACCAGAACTTTAACTCAATTTAAATAATTCAGCAAGTCTGATGGTGCATATTTACAATTGATTTAACCTATACCGTTTATCTTTTTGGTTAGGTAACTTAGAAAGAACTCAAATGTATTTACATAATAAAATAACTAAACATGGAATATGAATTATCAAAATGGATCAATATGATGAATTTCTCTTTCAAATAACAATTATCTATTACACATATGTTTTGTCACTCTCACTGGACTGTGAAGTTAGTATTCATCAAAATAATGTCCACAATGAGTCATCATACACTAGGTTTTATCTTTGGTATTTTACCTTGTATGTATTAAAGATAGTCTCTGGATAGGCTGACCAGTAGCTTTGCTTTGCCACTTATCTGATATGTATTCCTTTCCCTAATAGTTACAACGCCACTGCAATTCCAGCTGTAATCTCTTCCATATAAAAGGATAGGTGTTATGCTCCTTTATGACAATCATACCTATTCTTGTAGTTTTACACCTCTCTGACAGTCTATCACATGGTGGATCAATCTTTAGGCTTTACCTCATGTTCGCTATAGACCCACTCATGTCCCGACATATTTTATTATTTCACATTCAATTTTTATATAAAATACAGGTTAATAAATGTCAAGCTTACCACAATGTTCAATGAAATACACACAGAGACGATGACTGACACAGTTTCGATCTGTTTTATTGCCCAGGCTGCTTATAACTTGTAGTTTAAAGCACAGCCTGCTCTCATCTATCACTGTTGAAAATTTTCTTTGAAATGGCGTCCCCTTAACGCTTATTCTGACAATATCGATTCAGTTAGCCAATCACTTTTAATTTTACAAGGGTAAACAGTCTTTTCAAAAATATCATTCAAACTTTTCCTACGTTACTTAGGCTATTTATGTTTATTCAAAGGTCAGCCAATAATATTTAATCTCACTTCAAATGCCCCCCCCCCCCCCAAATCAGATTCACTGTACAATCCTAGCCTATCTGTCACCTACTTTTTTCCCAAAAAATATGCGATCCAATCCAAGCAGATATGACTTGACCTGACAGTATCTCTGATCTCTATGTATTGTTTTATCAATATTTAATTAGTTAAGGGACTATTTATATAACTAATAACATATTCTTGGTCAGCATGTCTTCAGGTACACGAATATACAATTTTTAAGGGGCTATGTGGGTTGGTTCAAAATTCTATCTTTTTTTCTATGTTAATTGTTTATTTTTAAACTACCTCCTGTTCACGTCTTTTCTCATGTACTTACGAGATAATTACGAGAGCTTAGGTCATTCATAATAAGAGCTTAACATGTTTACATGACGTAGTGTCCACAATTCTAACTTTTCTCATTTGTATTTGGGGAAACCTCTAAGGCAAGGCTTGCCCCTGTGCTAGTGTTGGCTTTTAGTTTAAAATCAATGCGAAACGAATTAGCATTTTCATCTATCCTTGCCCCTCCTCGTTCCACAATGCATTTTTGGGAAATGTTTCTTAGAACTAGGAAAAAGTGGGTGTTTATGTCAAGGGCGAATTTGAAAACTTGGGTACCGTTTTGTTCGGCTATTCGTTAGCAAATAATAATATGAAGGCGTAGGCGATACCAACCGTTCTAGCAGAAAATTCTTTTGCACTTTCTTATCTTTGCCTTTATGCCCTATATTGTTATATATTAATTTAGATATTGTATTTAGAAATTCACTACACATACTTTAACTAGCTAAATTGTGGACTATCCTGGTGAATAGATGTCATTTCACACGATCTTTCTCTCTTAATAAACTGCTATTCGAAGAAGTCTTTGCACCTACCTCTAAAGTAACATTCCCACGTTGTTGAAATATATACTCCTTCCCGTTTAAACTTCTTTAGTCCTTATGAAATTAAATAGCTTCGTACTATAAGTTGCACACAATGGGCCTCCATGTTAAGCATAAAATGTTTCATTATTCACACCAAGAAGAGAGCGTTTTCATTGGCTATTGTATCAGACAGTTTTCCCACAGTATGGCGTGCGGTATGATCAGATTTACTCCTAAGTATACAAAAGACCGTGTTGTTAGACAGACTAAATCACGACAGAGCTCCCCCATTTTAAAAGCGTGAACCACCTGGTGGAGCTTTCCTGTCTGGATTTACAATCACGGCATTCTCCCAATATGGGGTTTCCTCTGCTTTCCTGCTCTCCTGGTTTTCTGCAGATGGGTTACTTCAAGTAGGCACTACTCAAGAAATTTGCCTCAACATTTTGAGATCCAGGGATAATACCGCATGTTGTGTTAATAAACAGCACAGGGGCTGCTGCCTGTCTAATTGCTGATCATCAATTAATGTTCACCATTACTCTTCTCTGAGTCTGTTCCATGACATTTCTAGAGGTTTTAGATGTACCTCAAAAGTTTCATAGTAGGAGGATGTCATCCATAAAACTGGTGATAGCTGAGTTGTGTAAGGGACCCAGTAATTTCCTCATCATCCTGGAGAAACACTCGGAGTATTTTCCAATCCAAAAGGCAACATATGGAACTCATAGTGCCCCTCCGAAGTGCTCACAGCCAGCAATGGTCTGACCTCAGGCGTGACGGGAATCTGGTAATGCCCTTATCTAGATTCACTAGTGACTCTGTTACTGTAATTATTTCCCAAATCCAGGCAGAGCCTAAGTTCACCAGAGGGTTCTCTCAGCTAAACCTCACGGGCACTATAGTATGATTCATATGGGAAAATGAATTTCTTACACTAAGAAATCAATTCTCCCGTTAGCATGGTAATATAATATAAAATCTCAGTCCATGTCCTTATCAATTACTTCCAATGGACTGTGTATAGAGCCGGCCAGCTACCACCGTTACCGGTACCCTCTCTAATGTAAACGGCAGTATGCTGGTGTTGGCTGTGCTGTCAAATTAGCACACACCAATCGTCTACTGCCGTTGTTAGACAGACTAAATCACGACAGCCATAATAAAGCCCAAAAGTCTCCCCGAAGTTCACATTTGTGTGTTTAGCTCCCGAAGTTAATAGTTGTGTTTTTGTTTTCAGTACAAGTGCCACAAAGAGCCGGCAAGTAGTTCCCCCCCCCCCCCCTTGGAACGACGTCACTGGAAAGGTGCGAAGCGCGTATGTAGCCTTCTGCTATTGCATTTGCGGGGTGGTGTGGTCAGGGCTCTGAGATTGAGAGATCGGCCGACCGGCCAGGGAGATGGCTCGGAAGAGTGACTTCAGAAGTTGAACGCAAAACTAGGCACCCGTGTCAGAAGAGCCGGCGAGACATGTACAATCGTTAGCACATGAGCACTGGCTGGGTGTTTGTTTAATGTTTGTATAATGTTCGGTTGTTTATTTACTCTGCCTCATTGTAAACCATCAATAAATTACAACCCCTGTCTTGAAATCAATAATTTTTTTCTTATGCAGGTCTGGTGCGAATGTGCATTGGCCGCAAGGCAATAACATGATCAAATATCACAATACACAACATTTCTCGCTCACCAACATTACGATATATTCCAGTTTTCCTCTTCTCATCTTCTTCTTTGATCCTTAGCTGCCGACTGACAAAGCTATCAGTGACCATCGCGCCTAGTGACGTCTTGTAGGGCAGCAACAAACTGCTTCCACTTTGTTTGGTCGGCGGCCATCCATCGTACAATGCCCGAGATCTGGTTCATTCTTTGCATCTCGGCCTCCACAGTTCTCCGCAGTTGTTTTTGGTCGGCCTCTCTTTCGCGTTGCTTCGGGGGTCCATAGCATAGCTGTTCTTGTGATGGCATCGGGGTATCTTCTGAGTACGTGGCCAACCCAACTCCAGCGTCTGCCAGCTATAATGGTGTGCATGTCCTCTTGGTTACTCCAAGTAAGTAGTTCTTGGTTAGTGATAGTATTCGGCCAAAAGATTCGAAGAATTTTCCTTAGACAGATTGTGTGGAAGGAGGAGAGTTTCGACATTTCCTACTCTGTTACTCTCTAGCATTCCGCACCACAGAGAATCACATAAATTACACAGCTCTCATATAATCATAATTTGGTGTTTGCGCTGTTCTGGGAAGACTTCCAGATGTTGTTGAGACTAGCAAAGTCTGTGCTCGCTTTATTCATTCTGTTCTTGATGTCTTTGCCTGTTCAGTGGCTATGCTCTTCTCATAACATGTCCAAAAATGTGTATTGCTTCTTTCTAACTTGTGAAATACGTTTCCTTTGCTCATTGGCCTCTTTCAGGACATCCTCATTACTCTTCTTGGCTGTCCATGATATTTTTAACATTCTTTTGTAAAACAACATCTCTGTAGCCTCTAGCGCTTTCCCTACTTGTTAACTAATTGTCCATGACTCACTCCCATATGTCGAGATTGGTTCTATATAACACTGAAATAATCTGTTTCTTACTTCCGTTGACAAAGAACCATTGCGTAAAATACTCTTCATCTTGAGTGCAATTTTTGCCTGAGCTATTCTGCTCTTCACTTCTGAGATGCATCTTCCATCCGTTGTTATTAATGTGCACAGGTATTTGAACCTAGTGACCTATTTTAAAACTGTTTCATTTACTTTTTTATTGCATTCTGGGGAAGCCCAATTCTTTGAGACGACCATTACTTCTGTCTTTTTGCTATTAAGGCTGAGGACTCTTTTTCACTTTCTGTCATTATTGTATCAACCATCTCCTGCGTCCACAGGTGGCGGATCGTGGAACGACCTCCAGATATGATGTGTCAGCTGCAAATTAAGCCAAATTATTACTGGAGGTATAAGCAGCCGCGGACCAAACGGCGATGTCTTCCCAGCAGGACGGGGAGGGTTAAGAGATGGCATTACTACCACCACTGAAATCCTCCATATGCCCTATGACGAGTGCATTAAACGAGTAAGAGCCGCTATATCTCTAGCCACGGGGAAGGTAAACCTCGGTAGACAAACCAACCTGCTGCCTTGCAGGTACCACCTAAGTGAAACCAAAGCAAGAAAAGCAACAAGAACACACACACACACACACACACACACACACACACACACAATAAGCTTTCCACATTATGAAAAGCATCTTAGTCAACTAACACTAATCACTGACGGCGAAGATGACAGTAAGACAAGAAGAAAAGAATAATACATCATATATTGCTGTATGCGCGTGAGACCTGGACAGAAAACAAATTGATGGAATGAGAGAGAGACAGCAAAGATGTGGCTCATAAGAAGAAAGAAGCGAATACCTTGAACATTCAGAAAATCAAATGAAGGAATCTTTCGAGAAACAGAAGACAGTCGTTAATTAATCATCACATAATTCCTTGAACTTGTCATGGGAAGAGGAACAATTAGGTATCTTTTAACAACTGGTACAATCAATTAAAATAGAACAAATAAAGGCAGAACAATATCTCGACAAACTTACCATCACGGGAAGAGAATGATACCAGATGCCTAAGCCAATATGAGTGACATGATATCTAAATCAGGTTGGGGGTCAGAGTTGCTAAAAGATATGGCGTCCGCCTCGAATTCTAAAGGTACCGGGTTCGATTCCCAGTAGAAGGAATAAAATTTATGGAAATGTTTTTTTCATAACCAGTGGTCCTGATGATGCCATACTCCCCCCCGGTCTCCTAGGTAGTGAGATCGGATGCATAACATTTTCGGATAAGGGCGAAAAAATAGGAAGCCCTGTGTGCAAGTTGCGCACGTTAAAAATCCCACGGCAATTGGAAATCGTAAAGAGTAGGCCATAAGGCCGCTGCTCTGGATAAATTTAAAAATGGAAAACCTACCCACTACAAAAACATTTATAGAATGTGTGAATCCTATACACACATTGGGATTCTCGCCGGTGCTACGGAGTTCGTGCACTGTGCTGAGATCCTCCTTGTGTGATCTAAGTGAAGAGATCGGAGCACTGATGGAGTTGTCCGTGTGCAATGAAGATGGTCCTTAAAAACCAAAGCAACCAAACTAAATCCGGTCCACATGGTGCTCAATGAATTAATGTAGTTTATACGTCACGGGATAAAGTAGCAAGCTCCCCCCCCCGCCCCACTATAATCTTGCCTTTAAAGTTTGGCACAGTCTGATTTATACCCTGGGAGTAAAGCTGATCTAGACCAGATTACGCTCACACTCCAGTCTACTCAGATTTAAGTGGGTACTTGACACTGCTCTTGAGTTATAGAGTGCAATTTTTGTCTGAGCTATTCTGCTCTTCACTTCTGAGATGCATCTTCCATCCGTTGTTATTAATGTGCACAGGTATTTGAACCTAGTGACCTGTTTTAAAACTGTTTCAAAGGCAGCGAAGAAACAAACTGGGCACCCCCACCTCATAAAACTCGACCTAGCATAGCGAAGTCTCTAACACTTTACTTACCTTCAGAAGTATTCCCTTGGGCACTGCGTTTACCTGATAGTCTGGCGAGGGATGGTTGCATTGTGGCCAATGAATATTTATTGATAAACCCGTCAAAATTGACAGTTTTTTCTTCTTCTTCTTCTTCTTCGTTCGTCCTGAAAAGGACTTTGGTTGCGTTGTGTCCGTTTACAGCGAAGCTGCGATATTTGCGCCTTTCGGCCGACACATCCGACTTCAGCACGGCATTTTTGGGACCGGGTTAGCCTTCCCTCTTCGATCCCTACTCGCTCAGCCAGACTGCAGTGATGCAGCCTGTTTCCAGGACCACCACTTGGAGGTGGAGTAGGGTCTTGGTCAGCTCTGGTTCGCTGACCCTGACGCAAGCAGTCTAGCTATGGGTCGCTAACTGCATTTCTCACTGTTGACGCGTCTTAGGTCCCTGACAGTTTTTAATTATAGTGTGTGCTGTTTCTGTTACATGTCGAACCACCACCAAGTTATTATTATGGATAAATTTTGATCCATAATAATAAGTCTGCAATACTTTAAATTAAAATGTTGTCTTGAAGAAACAATCAAAAACTTACATTTTAAGGTTATTTTTAAGAAAAATGATGAGTTAAATCCGTTTCCCGAATGAAACTGGACAGAAGAGTATCTTGATTGTCTGTTGATTTAATCTGCATCTCCGCACCTTCCTGTCTCCAGTTCATGTACTGTTTATCAATTGTGTTGTTGGCTTCTTTCCATAATCAAACTGTTCATGCACACCGTCATTTGTGCACTTTTCTATTTTTGGGAGAATACATATAAGGGAAACAATACAATTATTGTCTAACTTTCAACCACAGTTGCACCACTTAGCTGTGGTTGAAAGTTAATGCACTCTCTCGAAAATAGAAAAGTGCGCAAATGAAGGTGTGCATGGTGTGACCGACCGACCGACGTACTTACGGAGGGAATTGTGATATTGGATCAGGCACCCCGAGAAGTTATCGGACTAGTGCCCCCTTAGGCATGTCAAACAAGGCGACTAATATAAGGTTGTGCATGAGGCTGGCAACCACATCATTTAAAACAAATTTCCACAGAAACCAGTTTAGCAAAAGCACGTGACTGCCATGTGCAGGCTTCCTGCGTGGAGACAAGCTACATAAGTGGCTCAAGTTCCGTAAGGAGCGCAAAGGAAAATGATGTCAAATAAAATTGTCATGTTATACCCCAGTTTAGCAGGCCAGACTTACTCCCCATACAAGACTATTGTCATGTTATACCCCAGTGTAGCAGGCCAGATTAACTCCCCATACAAGACTATTGTCATGTTATACCCCGGTGTAGCAGGCCAGACTAACTCCCCATACAAGACTATTTTCATGTTATACCCCGGTGTAGCAGGACAGACTAACTCCCCATACAAGACTATTGTCATGTTATACCCCGGTGTAGCAGGCCAGACTAACTCCCCCTACCAGACTATTGTAATGTTATACCCCAGTGTAGCAGGCCAGACTAACTCCCCATACAAGACTATTGTAATGTTATACCCCGGTGTAGCAGGCCAGACTAACTCCCCATACAAGACTATTGTCATGTTATACCCCGGTGTAGCAGGCCAGACTAACTCCCCCTACCAGACTATTGTAATGTTATACCCCGGTGTAGCAGGCCAGACTAACTCCCCCTACCAGACTATTGTAATGTTATACCCCGGTGTAGCAGGCCAGACTAACTCCCCCTACCAGACTATTGTCATGTTATACCCCGGTGTAGCAGGCCAGACTAACTCCCCTACCAGACTATTGTAATGTTATACCCCGGTGTAGCAGGCCAGACTAACTCCCCCTACCAGACTATTGTCATGTTATACCCCGGTGTAGCAGGCCAGACTAACTCCCACTACCAGATTATTGTCATGTTATACCCCGGTGTAGCAGGCCAGACTAACTCCCACTACCAGACTATTGTCATGTTATATCCCGGTGTAACAGGCCAGACTAACTCCCACTACCAGACTATACCCTGTCCTGTGCCATCAGTTCACTGGCTTTCCGTGTCGTATTCACGCCTTTCATGTCTGTCTCCAGCTTTCTTTTCCATGCGTTCCTTGGTCTCTATCTGTCACTCTTACCCTGAGGATTCCAGAACAAGGACTTCCTGGTAAGGTTATCAACAGGTTTCCACAATATGTGTCCTATCCTCAACAGCGCCTTCTTCTCATCTCTTGTTCCACTGGTCTGGTTCTTGTCAACAGTTCAACATTAATGGTTTTGTTTGTCATACCACTTCAATCATATTCTACGCAAGCACCCATTTATGAAAATCTGTAGCTTTTTTTTACACGCTTTTATTTAACTTCACTTTCATGTCACTTTCAAATCTTGCACTCGATTTTTCAATCCCTTCCAGATGAGCAATAGCTCTGAAACTTGGCATAGTTGTGTATTCCCGATGACGATACAATAATCAGTCAATTATTAATAATTTAATATTGTAACTATGACATTATGAGTAATTACAGTTTTTCGTAAAGAAATGTAAACAAATCAGGGGCCATAATCAAGTTAATTAAAAATTCAAGAGTGCGTGGTGTGCTTTATATTTTTCTATGCGTAAAACAGGGCAGTACTCAAACAAGTGTCTATCTAAATCAAGGTAAACAATCCAAATTATAAAATTATGAATCAAGGGAAAGTCGAGTTCGATCTCTAGATGGCTTTCTAATTGAAGAAATTCATTGCACCAAATTAACAGGCACAAAGCCATGTAAAATTGACGCTCTAAAAGAATTTTTAGACCAGATTTACAATAAGTAAAAATATTGTTTATTTTTTAGTATGTCATAACACAAAAATAATTTTTCAAGGAATAAACTCCTTTGCAGTCAAAAAATGTAACATCAAATTGACAAAAAGCGTGGGGCGCTGATTCTGCATGAAATTAACTTCTGCTTTATACTTCATTAGACACTTATGGATAAAATACATGATAAGCGATTAAGCACTCCACGCTTTTTGTCAAAAACATTTAACAGCTAAAAATTTACCAAGTCAAATGAGTACAATTTCATAATTTATTATGTACATCTATCTATCCTTGTAATGAGAAATGGGTGTTGGAAGATGGTAAAATGTATGATTATTTATATTTACATATTAAAATAAATAATAGTAAAAGGTCTTAGATGTATATGTGGTGGGTTTGGATGTTATTGCGTAATATATTACTTGTCTACAGAGTGAGGTCAGCTATGCAAGTCCCTGAGTCTAATAGTTGAAGATGCTTATTCTCAGGGTACCTGACTGCTACCACCCTACGACCTCAATCTGCGATATATTTTGAGCCTACTTTTATGTAAAGGTATCTGGTTGTTATCTGGCTAGATATCTAGGGTAATGTGTTATATGATGTAGAGAGAATGACAACAACCACTAATGTAACTCAATGAAAATGATTAAACAAATCAATGGTTACAGTTTGAGTAACAATTTTTTACAATTTTAATTTCCTGTACCTCAATTTCTTGGGTACAGGAATGTTTAAAACTCAAAATAGAATGGAAATGTATTTACAGTAATGTGAATAAAAAAAAGACAACTTGTCTATTATATTATGAAAATGTCTATGACTTGGAATGTCCTGGTAAAGCACTAAATTTTATAAAGAGTCACTCTTATGAGGAACGATTATGTTCATCACCTCAAGAACGCTATGTTGATTTAATACTGGAGAGAATATGTCAAATGAAAAATCATGAACCCGTGGATGGTTCTTATCTTTAAGTTCTGGAGCACTGTTGTCTTTCTTCCACAACAATAGTCTCCACGACTGCAACGTATAGACACTGCTACAGCACTCTTCAGAGTTTTGAACGTGCAGATTCAATAAGTCTGGTATGGCTCACTGAATATTTCAACATGGAACCCTGAAAATAAGAGGATTAAGGCCTCAGTATTTCAAACATATCTCTCCTTCCCTAACCAACTAAGCATTATCAACAGTTTCAAGATCAGTTTCTATGGCTATATAAATAGCTATCGTTCCTATCTGATGGGGTGACAGCTTCATACTCAGGTAAAATTCAATCATCAGTTTAATACATTCCTTTTATATTAAAATTATAGTTAATTTTATGAAGTCATGTGAAAACACTGTGACTTGCTGAAGACGGCCAGTGGTTTTCTGGCCTTCCAATCATAATAATGTCCTATTTTATTTCCAACTATGTCTTTTTATTCTCTCCCAAAGTTTAAGTAAGCCTACCTGGCTTTTCAAAGAAATGGTAATCTTCCCTAATAGCACTTGTGGCATAACACCATGTGTTGAGTTTGGCGCCTTTCTGGTTTAGCCTCTACCCATTAATACTGCATATACATTCAATAATACAGATACATCTCAATAATAATGTTAATATAAATGTTCATATTACCGCATCAATGAAATAATGCACAATTTGTAGGTTAACCGGCGAACAATGGTCACACTCAGATCGCCCCTGGTGCAGAACAGCGAAGTCAATGGTTATGAATGCATTGCGTCTGATGATAACACTACTTTTCAAATATTTATCTTAAAGTGGCAACTAACGCTGGCTTCAAATCGTTTTTATTCCTACCCTTAGTCTATTCTACCACAGCCAATCAAATTATGTTATGCCCACTGTAGCGAAATCTGTAAAATAATCGCTAAATTCAGTAAGATTTTAATCCTATAATAATAAATAAACCCGCCCTTGGGTGTTCGCCGAAAGTCGTCTCTACGCCAGTAGAACGCTGCCTTTTGTGCAGAGGAAATGCTTATAAAATTGATCCCGCCGTAAAAATCTAACACGCTTTCCTAGTTTAGTCCTTGAGACTAACAATTAACGATCTGCCAGAACTGTGACACCCAACTACCGTCTGAATTAACGTAAGATTTTAACTTTAACGCTCCTAATAGTAGTAATTCGGACATTTTCCAGTATTGTAGAACGAAACGGCAGTAATAATTAACGCCAATACTAACACCGCCTTGCAAAACCCCTCTTCGCTCAACACGCCGTCACATACATATCTGCACGCTGCGGGACAAGCCAGAATATATAAACACACAGACAGTTTTCAATTCTCGTCGAGTAGTGTATTTCTGACGTAACCCAGACAAGTTAGTTTATTTGAATGGAAAAAATTACAGAGAAAGGGGGGGGGGGAGAGGGGGAAGATGGCCGACTTATGGAAAAGTTGTAATTGACGATTAACAGTGACAAAACTGAAAATCTAAACGACAAATAAAATAGCCATAAAAATCATATATATAGATAGCTTAGTGTCCCCTGAGCAATAATATGTTTTAATATACATGGTAGTCTAAATATTAGCCAAGATATTGAAATAATACTATATGTCTACGTACACTAAGACGGACAGACTGTTGTTTTTGCTCATTTATCCATTACGTTAGTTGGGGACGCAAGTTTAAAAAAGAGGCATTAGATTGATTCAAATCCGATTGGCTGGTAGAAGAGTATAGGAAGGAGGGTATTGGTTAGGCAAAAAAGCTAAATATATTTTGAAGACTCACTCTTAGAAGTTTGGAGTTTTGTTTTTTTAAATTTGAATTGAAAAGCTAGACCTTCGCTGTGATTGGTCCAGGCTAGTAATATTGGCAAAAGCTTTCCAAGGCTTGTCGCCAGTTGATACAGAAGTTTTTGTAAGCAAGCTGCGTTGAGAACAGCATGGCTAAGAGTGAAATAATAATTCTTGGCAGTCTGGACCGGGGCACAGCTAAACTTATACCTTAATGCTAATGCCAGTCAACGTATGTTTGTGATATTTCTTTGAATATTGGTAAGAACGAATTATTAATCTTGTTATTACAACAAAATTTGGTGTATGAGATACTGCTTGATTGGGAAGGCTTTATGACTGAGTACAGAGGTCCCCAGCAGACTTATGCAGGGCCTGGGGTGTTGCACACAAGCAGTAAAAATTGACATGGGTTGTATAACTTAAAATGATTTCCACAGTTACCAGTGGGAAGGCTAACCCACATTATTATATGGGAGAGAATCATTGTTGCAGTGTCAGAGGCGTTGTAGCCATTAGGGAAAAGAATAGGAGCACTGGTATGAGTTGTTATCTCAGAAGAAAATGGTTGACATGGGGTGGTCAGAGAGATCTGACCCTTTTCTTTTATTGAATTATGCCATGTAGTGCTTGTGGAATAATATTGTAGATATGTTGTACAGAATCATAACCTTGTTTTAGGGTTTTTTGTTCTGGTACTACGTTAGTGCCAGAACCCTGGTGAATTTACTTGAGAGAGAGAGAGAGAGAGAGAGAGAGAGAGAGAGAGAAAGTGAAACTTTACTGGACCAAGCGGTCTACTATACTATACTACACCAGGGACTGTGGCAGTCTGGTCATTCGAGTGAACAAAAGGAAATTGTCAGCATCATACTACTATCTACATCAAGATAATTGCCTATGTGTCGGCACTCAAAAGTTTATCCACTGACTTTATTAAAAAGAACATAACTGTAGCCCCTTCTTCTGTTCTTGGTTAGTGGTAGTTATGGAAGGGTACCAACATCTTCACGCGAATGTTAAATATTAGCAAATCGATGTAATGTTCAAATCAAAACTCCACGAGTGGCAAATTGGCCAACATGATGATACTCAACTCGTTGTTGGAAATAGTTCATACAATTTATTCACGCTGTACAGTGGACGATACGAAATAGTACTTTTGATGCATTAATGATCAACAAGAAAACAGGACGGTGAAATCTGGCGTAATGTTCATGATGGCAATATATCTTTCCGGTTAGATCCTTACAAATATTCCATAATCAATTTATGATTGAGCATATTGAATTAATGAAGTACATTGTATGAGTAGGCAGTTAGATCAAACAGTAACTTTCATTTGTCCCTTTGACCTTGAGTATGATAACGAGATCCCCGTTATGTCTTCTCACACCTGAGGTCTCTCGACTGAGTAAGTTCCTAACTTTATAAGCCTCATGATTAAGCATCATAAAAATATTTCAACATATTGTCTATAGACGACATCCATTGGCGCATAGACAGATAATATAATTAGATTTGATTCACCTCTGTTATACCGCCGATACTTTAAGTCTGGCTCCTTTGGATATATAATAACGCAGAGACGATTCCATTTATACATAAGGTTTATCCCTTGAATACTTTCAAGACTTCCTAAATATTAACGTTGCGACTACGTTCCTTTCTGATACCAGGGTTGTACGAGTACCAGCTGTAGGTCACACGTAGGAAGACGAATAATAATTCATACGAAAATATCCTTGATTAATAAAATCTATTACCTGGCTTGGATGACTGAAGGGGCTATGTCTTAAAATGCAGTGAGCCAGTCATCAAGCAAGTACACTAAGTCCGAAATCAAGGACAAAGCATCAGACTCACAGTTAATTACTATCTACAATCATAAATTAACTCATATGGGACATGTAGACAATACCCCCTTCACCTCCCCCCAAAAACTGATGATCAACATTCATGATAACATAGATATATATATATGTATATAACTCAGTAGATATCTCCCAACCTACGTTGAATCTAAGATAATAAATAAAAAAATGTTAAATATATTCCGGCGGATCAATCCCCCCTATTAGAAAACCCCACTAGCCATAGAGATATACTAACCTATGAGATAACATAAACGAGAAAAATATCACTAGCATTATAATAAATTTCCTATGTACTACTCTCATATATACCCATACTGTGGGAGCATAAGTGTGTGTACCCACGCTACAAGTAGAGGAGCTTCTGCCCACTCATCTGTCAAGCACATACGTCACCCTAGTATATTGTAATCAACCCTCTGAGTGATATGAGTAATAGAGTACTCAACGCAGATCCTCTAGGCCAACTAAATCCAATTAATTTAAAACCACACCCTATATATACCACTTCGTGAGTTTCTATTGGTTTTTTATAAAAAAAAAGAAAAAAAAGTAGATAACAATACCAAAATCACCTGTCCTAGATACTCCAACTACGTGTGTAGTCCCCAAAAACAATATACAAGATCCACTCATGTTCCCCATGTTTAGCATAAATTCTAATATAAATATGCGTGCCCTGTGGGTTGGGTGAATGCTTGATTATCTCCTCATGCCTCTTGTACACCAAGCATTCAATACCTGCGCTAGAGCACCAGCTCGTGTATAGTAATTTTGATAACCTCTCTGACCACGCTGCTCTCGCAAGATATGATATCATTGAGAGTGATATCTCACTATCCTTTTCTATGTGTGAGGTCGCTCCTGAGATACGCATCATGACAATACACTCAAGGTGTCATTATTCTATATAAAACCATTTTACTATCAGATCTCAAATCACCCCTGACTAGCACTATGTGTCTGTGTATATATAAACACTCTTGCTGGTCGGAGTCCCGATAACGCTCTGGCGTCTGTTATTAGAGTATCTGCAACTCCTCTGGCGCGTCACTCCCTTATGTCGCTCGCTCTTCATACGTAAGAGACCCAGATGCATAAATCTCCTGAAACCCCCAATATGCTTTATGGTCACTACGTGCTTGACACACCTCTATAGACGCGAATCATGCGTGGGGGTCTCAACGCAACATCTTGTCTTCGACTTACCCGCGCTTCACGTTGTCACCCAGTCTAAGATATCAATGCACGTCGTTATAATATATTGACATTTTCACCCCACTCAGCCTTGGAACAAAGGATATGGGGCGAGGGTCACCCATCCTTTTCAAACCCATCTCTCCCTGTGCACTCCCCCTCTCAATCAAAAATTTCTGTTGGGGTACTACTACTGATATAGATACAGTGTTTATGTGTAGACCCTCCTAATACAACCACACTCACCACAGTTACATCTTGTCTGCTTTTCCCTGTCCAATACCTCTCACTAGATATATCTCACACACCATGTATATATATAACCACCACCACCCCTAGAGAGAGATAGCTCGCGCTCTCAAATTAGATATACTAATGTTCACTCACTATTAGTATATAGATAGAGATACTGAGTGTGATTCTCCTCTCATGTGTGTCCACCTTGTGTATCATTACCTCAATTACCTAATCATAAAAAAACCAGAGAGAGATATATGTCCCACACTCCCTCCTGTCATAATAAATTAGATATTGTCATATCACACTCTCACTGTCCCGGTACTCAATTCTTTACCCTCCAATCAATCCACATTACCCCCCCCACTGGTCATATCACCTTCAGCAATCACTTCTATTCAGCGCTTAATACTCATCCCGCCACTACATTTATAAAATTCCCTGAACTTTCAGTGTGTACTGTCTGTTCCTTTCGTTTGTTAGTTTTTTTTTCTTCATAACTTTAACTGATGTTGCTCAGTGCCATACACTCCTAGATACTCGGAACTCACTAACATATTGACCACTGAAGATTCGTATCTTTTTTTATGCTAACCTAGATTTCGTTTGTACTCACTTCAATTGATTGATCTTCCGTACTATTCAGTTACTTCTTTCATGAGTCCTTCAGCTGTAGAATATCTGTGTTTAGGTGACTCATATGTCACTGCCTTGTCAAACCAGATGTGATATCTTCTCTCAACCAATGTCAAAGGACCCCTCCCATAGCCTCTTTATTAATAACTCCCTCCTGTAAAACAGCAACCGCATCTTTCATGACGTCAAGGTCACCTAATTCTTCCTCAAAAACACAGGCCACACACCCAGCCCATTTGTGTGTCATACACAGTGGTTTATTTGAGAACTTTGAGAAAATCTGCTATACCACTCAATTCCCTTTGTGTCCTCTATGAAATAAATGTTAGACAATGTACAGTAAACCACAGTTCTTAGATCCAATATGTGTAGAAGTGTGAGGTATCTTCCAGTGCGAGAACACCGTGTCAGCAACAAAGTCTCCAGTAAAATATCAGCTCTAGCCTCCAAGGTACAAGCCACCCTGAAACCACAGTTGTGCCTCACACAGTATCTTCCGACTCTGGAGACGGCATTGAAAGCAACTGTCCTTGCAGGCAACGAAGTACCCCCTATAATTGTGTCTGCTGCTGTGATGCTTAGATCCCCAATAGTGTATGCAGAGATTAGAATTAATATGCCTTTCACCGATGAAGGAATGAGATATGAGTGTGATCGCCAAAATTTCAGCATTAGACTGAGCGGCATAACGGTATTCTCTGTTTGATACATCAATAAGAATCTTTCGTTTACCTCTCGATTTTGTTATGACAAACTTCTAGTGTGTAGATTGCGCTGTGTGTGCGCTGTGTGTCAGCAGTGATATTGCCACAAAAATTAACAATCAATTTCCTGTGATGCAACGTCATCTATTGTTGTCAATGTACTTCTCTCACCCAGGCAGTCGCTTAAAAACTTCAATTCACACCTCTGTCCATACTTTCCTAGTGTTATCCTATACTGCCCATGATGGACCTCATGCCTCAGTCGTCGGTCAAGCGTTTTGCTATCAGGGCCATGGCATAGATTCCCTGTTTCCCTATTACATGCCTAAATACTATCGTCCTTCTACGAGTTTCGCATTTGGCGAGTTTCTTCATCATCCGGTTCGCAAAACCTCGTCAGTCATTAGATCCTAAATGCGTTTAAGATTTAGTACAGCACTGAGATGATCTACGAATAAATTAGTAATTTAGGTATATCACTACTGATTTGTTGATATGGATGGATCTCCCGTTTAAATTTTCACTTTGTTCAACTCACGGTGTCTTGGCCTCTCGCTGTCTTGTTGTAGTGGATACGTACCTTAGAGACATCTTTTTTTTTTTTTAAATTACTCTACATGTAGAGAGTGTGACATGATACTGAATACGTATGAAGAACAATGTGAAAAATTCTATATTACTAGTTGATAGAGCTCCAGACTCAGATAATCATACGGATCACTAATGAAACCTTTGAAAGCATTGTTTTTTGATCTCGCCAGATCAGACCTGAGAAGCCATAGCGCATCATTGACCACAGAAGGTCAAAGAAATCCGGCCTTAGTACAGAAGACAGGGGCAAGGCCACTTTCTACAGCATCATTCAGAGGGTTTCTAAATCATGAGGCATTCGTTTGCATATATTACTTATCTTGATGATCCCATATTGAGCATGGAATTTTACTCATTTTCGACTTGTCCATAGACTCTGAAATCGCATTAATGTTCTCAACGCATCAAATAGCCTATGTGTGTGTAAAAAACAGATATTTACTAACTATGATTCTACCCCTCTTACAGTGATTTTTTTTTTTTTGTACTTTGGATCTATAAGTTCAGAAAAGACTTGTGTGTGTTTTTCAGCCCCCGTAACTGAAAAACTTACACCCGAAAATAAGTTTAAATCAACCATTAAACTAGCAGGATAAAGAGTTATGATCAATGAAAGAGGAGAAGAATAGAGACCGATATATGTGAAGGATGATACATGGAATACAGACACTCTAAGAAGAAGATATAAACAGGGAGGAGAACAACAAGAAGAGAAGTTTATGAGTGAAGAGAAGAAGCATATAGCAATAACATCGAAGAACAACTCTGAAACAAGAAGGAGCACTGGAGGAAGGAAGCTATGAGACCCCACCATATAACAACCGACACGGGTGCAAATAACAACAACAGGAAGAACAAGAACAAAACGAAGTGTGTTGTATGGGATAGATGTGGGGGGGAAAACAAGAAAAGAAGACGCTACTGAAGAACCAGAACAAGAAGTAACAAGGTATAAACCCCCAGTAACAAGAAGAAAAGTAATGGGGTCACCATTAGGTGCCTTTACGATACCGGTTTGGATTTTGATTCTGTTGTAAGTTCGCACTTGGTGAACCCAGATCAGTATACCACAGAAACAGTGGAGATACAAGGGGCGACCAAGGACATACCACTTATGACACTTCCCATTGCCAGGATAACTGTGAAAACTCGCTATGTGGAAGGAGTAATCAAAGCAGCAGAAATATCTGGACGCAACCATCTACCCTCTAATATTGAGGTGTTGTTATGTCTTCTTGGGGGATCCCAAGAGACCTGTGGTCTTGGCAGCAGTCCAGACCCGTTCACAATCCAGACAGGAAGAAGATGAACCTATAAATACTCATCCAGAAGAGATGAGGAAAGCACAGGCTAAAGACAGGACACTCAAAGCCTTGCTTTAAAAAATTACCTAAATGCCACACACCTCCAAGAAAAGGGGATTATTATATGAAGAACAAATTGTTGTATAGGAAGGCTGGAACTGAATCCAATGGTCACGGACAGTTGATACTTCCAAAGGCATATAGGGCAGATGTAATAAGGAGCTTACATGTTGGAAAAGATGGGTACCACGAGAAAGTAGGTACCATCTGCCAAAAGGTTTCTCAAAAATATTATTGGCCAGATGTAAAGATAATTATTGAGAATTTTGTAGAAACCTGCGGCATATTTCATGAGGGAACACCCACAAGTGGGAAAAATGATCAGGACCTAAACACGCCACGGGGCAAACTTAGGCCTGAAAGGAAAAATAATTATAATGAAGTAGACAAAGTGGAATGGGAGCCCCCTTTTCACACACAGTCTTCACTTGAATGTATTAAAATGGCAACTATGCGTCGAGTACAAAGAGTTGTTTTAACCCAGAATAAGCCGACAATCCCTCAGTCGGAATTATGTGAACTGGGGAAAGATAAAAGGAAGAGAAGATCCCTTGCTGTAGGGGAGAGAAGGTGCTATTTATTGCCCGTTAATAAACTTCAAATCGTGAAGGTCCAAGCCAGAACAAACTGTAGGCCCCTGACTCTATAAATGATGATGATGAATTATGTGCAGGGTACCTAACGCTACCTCCCTAGATCTCACACGGTCACTATGTTGGCTCTAGTGTCTGGTGTATGATGTACCTAGTGTCTAGGGGAGAAATGAAATGATGGTACACAACACAAAAACACTTTAAGTTACTATGAGGAAGTGAATAAAACCTGTGGTTAAATTTTTCTTTAAATTAATTTTTTTTGTACAATTTATTTTGCCTGTCCAGTCATATCGTTTGGACAGGTCTTTGAAAATGAGGACAAGATAGTTTACATAAAAGATTAACTAAAATTGTGTGGACAGTCTGCCCAAATAACTAAAATGTTATTATATGTATTTCCTATTTGAATGTTCACAGCTTAAATTTATTCTTCTAAGAGAGAGAGTCACTGTGTATGAGGGGCTGTAATGTCATCATACCCCACAAAAGTCCTGAGTATGACTTGAATTACCAAGGTTTATTTAAACCGAAACTGTCAGATGTACCCAGGTCCTTAACATATCACCTGGGGTTTCTTGTTGAAAGATAAGATATTGTGTAGTTGCAGAAATATCGATATCACGTCACAAGCCCAAGCTCCTGCTGTTATCTCTTGATAGCATACGTAAAGTGTAGGAGACCTCTTGGCGTTATCGTCACTCCTCAGGTTTCCTGTCACCAGCTGGCAACAGGAAACGAAACCTCTGCAACAAAAGGACACCCTGGCCTTTTACATCTGATCACTTATTCTTTTATTTAATTTCATACGTGGGTATGGGGTCAGCCTCGCGTGCATTTCAGGTGCACATTTCCCCTAATTTTCATGACTCCCACCTTGCTGTGACCACCCCTCAGGTCCCTATGGCAGATACGCCACTGTACGTTTACATAGTTTTCCTCAATAATATAATGTGGGGTAACCACATTTCCTTTTATATATTTTTCTCATCTTTTCTTTTTAAATATAAATGCTTCAGGCATGTTGAACAGTGTTCATTGAACACAGAGGCTTACTAATATGCTTTAATACAATAATATTCAAACATAATCATGACAACATACATTAGTTAGATACGTTTCACCGTGAGGACTCAACAATGTCTGCTCCCGGCACGTCCTTCATTTTTTCCCAATAGCAGTATCTAACTTTAGTAATGGGATTAAACATATTAAATTCATAAAGCCTCCTTACCACAAATCAAGAAATATAAACAAATGACGCTGACTTTGCAAAGAAATGGCCTCAGTTTCTTCTGCTCCGTCCAGACTGTGAAATACTCATATAGTTATTTAATTTACTTTTAAATTTATCACAGCTGTTCTCAGCGTATCTGAATAAAAAATACAGTTCACCTGGCAATGAATAGTGAAAGCTTTTTGCTAATATTTAGTAGCACTGGCCAATCGAAAGCTTGCGACTACCAGAATTCAAATGCAGTTTTTGAAAAACAAGAATAATTCCAAACATACTCTGCGTCTGGTAGTCGATTGGCCAGTCCGCTTTAGTTATGCCAATGCAAAACGATGTTAGTTTTTGGTAACAATTTTCCTACCGCTCCCCTCTCCTTCTATACTCTTGTTACTCAAGCGAATTTGAATTTCCTCAATGCCTCTCTTCTAAGCCGGTGTCCCCACTAACGTTAAGAAAAACAAAGCAGGAACAACAGTCTGTCTGGTCGTGCGTTCGTAGACAATTTAGTATTTTCTCAACCATTTGGGTAATACTGGGACTATCATATTATTTAAAACACATTCTTACTCAGTGAATTCTAAGCTACACTACCATATATTTTTTATGTTCAGTTTCATTATGGTTTTATATTTTCAATTTTGTCACCGGTCATCGTCAAATAAATATTTTACACAAGACGGCCATCTTCCCCTCTCGCTATCTCGCCAGCATGTATTTTTCAAATAACTAACTTGTTTTTGTGACGTCAGAAACATTACCGCGAGGAGGCAATAAAATTGTCTGCGTGTTTTGCCTCTCTTGGCTTTGTCGCAACGTGTATATATGCATGGCAGAATGTGTCAGGCTAAGCGGGGTTGCGCATGGCGGGTTAAGAATTGGCATTAATAATTTGTATTGTATCGTGTAACACTACCAAAAAATGTAAGGATTACTACTAAATTTGCGTTAAAGTTGACAGAATACGTTAATTCAGATAGTTATTTTGCGGCACACTTCCTCAAAATCTTTAATTATAAGTCTAGGCTGCAAAATGTATGCAGCAGATCTGGTAAAATGTTAGTAGTACGTTTTCGAAACCGAAACTAAAACGCGTGTTAGATTTTTACCGTGGAATCGTTCTATAGGCTTTAGCACTGCACAAAAGGCAGCGTTGCTGGCGTGTGAGAGCATCACCGTCAGACACAATAGGGCTGTTTCATTTATTATCATTTTATGACTAAAATCTTACTGAAATGAGCGATTATTCTCGCAGATTTTACTACACTTGTCTATCGCAACCGAAATGAAAAATGACCCGCTCACCTCATTTGAATATCCACTGAAGCCCAGTGAAACGTTTGCACAGGTGAAGATCAGTAATCACCTGACAAAAGGACAGAGGGAGCAGGTTCAAAAGGTCCTAGAGAAACATATAGACGTGTTAACGGATAAGCCGGGGCACACAAATTTGTTGGAATATGATATGAAACTACTAGACCCAACACCCATCTGTATGAGGCCCTATTCTATTCCTTTCGCTAAGGAAAAAGCTTTGAAAGAGGAGATAGATTATTTGTTACAAGAAGGGATTATTTCTCACAGTGAATCTCCTTATAGCTCTAGTGTGGTTTTGTTGCGAAAACCATCTGGGGAACATAGACTGTGCATAGATTACAGGAAACTGAATGCTGTCACAGAAGGTCAGGTGGATCCATTACCTGATACAAATCAACTATTTGCCAGGCTGAACAAGGCAAAATATTTGTCTAAGGTGGATCTTAGCAAAGGCTATTATCAAATTCCAGTAAAGCCTGAGGTTCGACCTTACTTAGCATTTAGCACCTCGGAAGGCCATTATGAGTTCAACATGTTGCCGTTCGGGTTGAAAAATGCCCCTAGTGTGTTTTCTAGGATGATGCGAAAATTGTTGGATCCCCTGAAAAATCCATGCATCTCGAATTTCATGGATGATATTCTTATCGCTACTGAAACATTTGAGGAACACGTTACCTCATTGAATATGCTATTTGACAGACTTAGAGAGGCTAACTTGACTGCTAAACCAACAAAATGTTGTATTGGATGTAAAGAGTTGGAATTCTTGGGACATACCGTACATCAGGGTAGCATGACCCCTGACCCCAAGAATCTGGAGAAATTGAAAAGAGCACCGAGGCCACAAACAACAAAAGATGTGTGATCTTTTGTGTCGTTGTGTGGTTTCTACCAAAAGTACATTAAACATTTTAACTCTGTATGTGCTCCTGTGACGGATTTAACGCGTAAGGGACAACCTGATACAATTAATTGGTCAGCACAGTGTGAATTAGCATACCAAGAGTTAAAAGAAAAACTCACAAGCAGGCCGGTATTGAAATTGCCTGACTTGAATCAAGAATTTGTCGTGAGAAGTGACGCAAGCAATGTGGGGTTAGGAGCCACATTGTTGCAAAGGTCCTCCTCACAAGATGGGGAATTGAACCTAGTCACTTATGCAAGCCGCAAGTTGAACAAAGCGGAAAAAAACATTATTCAACAAGTGAAAAGGAATGTTTAGCGTTAATCTGGGCTATAAAAAAATTCCAGATCTATCTGTATGGCAGACCATTTGTGGTCCAAACGGATCATTGTGGTGAGCTTCTAAATACAATATCTAAATTAGAATATAACAGTATAGTGCATAAAGTCAAGATAGATAGTACTAAAAATTTTCGGCGAGAATCGTGAGTTGTCGCCTACGCCTTCAGTTTATTATTTGCAAACGCATAAGCCGAACAAAACGGTACCCTATTTTTCAAATTCGTCCTTGACATAAACGAACTACTTTTCCTAGTTCTAAGAAATATTTGCCTAACTGCATTTGGGGAAAGGAGAGGCAAGGCTAGATAACACACCCAAATCACGTCTCAGATTGGTTCTAACTCTACAACCGACTTGCACGCTTTGCCCTAGGCGGGTTTCCCCAATACGATGAAAAAGTTAGAAATGTGGACACTACGGTCATGGAAACACGTTTAGCTCTTATTGCGAATGACATAAGCTCTCGTAGGTAGTTTAAAAATAAACAACTAACATAGAAAAAAGATAGAATTTTGAACCAAGCCACATAGCCCCATAAAAATCGTATATTCGTGTACCTGAAGACTTGCTGACCAAGAATATGTTGTTAGTTATCTAAATAGTCAATTAAATAATCAAAGATTGATAAAACAATACATAGAGAATCAGAGATACTGTCAGGTCAAGTCATATCTGCTTAAATTGGATCGCATATTTTTGGGGGGAAAAATTAGGTGAAAGCTAGGCTAAGATGGTACGATGCAGGGGATTGGGTGGAATTTGAAGTGAGACGAAATATTATTGGCCGACCTCGTACTAAACATATATCACCCGAGTAACGTAGTAGAAAATTGAATTGTATTTTTGAACGACTTTGTTTACAGGTGAAATAAGGGTAATCATTGGCCATAGTAGTTGATATTGGGGGAAAAGCATTAGTTGGGGACGCCATTTTCTAACAAAATTTTGACTAGTAGCGATGAGATCAGGCTTGTGCAGTGAAAACCATATTTCTCAAAAGCCTGGACAGAACGGCAGATCGAAAGTGTGCCAGTCATCGTTCACTGTGTATTTCATTGAATAAATGTGGTAAGATTGACTTTATTAACATGTATCTAAAATAAAAATTGAATGTGAAATAATAAAATATGTCTGTAAGTGAGTGGGTCTGTAGCAACCATTAGGCAAAGCCTAGAGATTGATCCACCAGGTGGTAGACTATCAGAGAGGTGTTAGACTACAAGAAAATATGTATGATTGTCATCAAGGAGCATAACACCTATCCTATTATATGGAAAAGATGACAGCTGGAATTGCAGTGGCGTTGTAACTATTAGGGGAGAGGAATACTGGTGTACATTGTCACATCAAAAGATAATGGTGGCATAGGTTGGTATAAAGCTATGACCCTTTTCGTTTGTTTGTAATGTACCTGTACTTAAATGTGGAATAGTATAGTATACTAGGTATAAAGAAGGATGCATAACCTTCACATTTCAGGGTCCTGGGTACTGACGTTAATGTAGTACCAAACGCCTGAGAACTGCTCGATTCAGGACTCTATATGTATTCTCCTGCCAAGATAAGTTCTTGTTCGGCACCTGGCAGCTCAACTTAAGAGACTAGAAAGTGATAGTAAAGAAAACTGTGCCTAGTATTAATATTTCCACAAGTGACAAACGAAAACAGGCATAACTTAAAGGGGGTGATTATAACCAACAACCTAGAGTTTAATACCAGTATTACCTCAAGGTAGAAGAATACAACTACACACTTATATTAGAATAATATTGTATGTATGGACAGAAGATCTACTGTGTTATTAAAATGTTGTAAATGATTCTTTTGATTTCACTTTTGATTGTCAGTCCTGGTTTAAAATAAATTAGAATCAGGATAATAAATTGTAAAAATTTATATTTACACAAATTTCAACCACTGTCTTAATTAAGATAGCCTTCTAAAGTGTCGTTTGTATGTTATTGTTGTAATACTGTTGGTGGTTGTGGATAATAAACTATTTGTTTGTATGTTTGTTGGTTATTGCACATTACACTCTATATTCATAACCCTAGACACTACTGTGGTAAAGTGGGATTTTATAAATATCTATAGGGGACTTAGTGTACTGACTGAGATCAGCTGTGAAGGTATCTGTATCTAATAGGTGTAGTGTTTTACAGATAACCTTACTTGCTGCCACATATGTATACCTCAGTCAGAATTATTCTGGAATATTGTGATGACTACGTTATATGTCTAGCGTAGGTATATGATGAAGTGTAAGTCACAACAACAACAGACAGATAAACAATTTAATTTATTCCACCACACTTGACAACACTGTGACACTCACATACATGGAACATTCTATGAGACTATCTTAAACGAGTCACTGGTAAATTTTCAAATATCAATATGTATTAATTACTTTTCATTAATATATATGTGTCCTGATTCAAATACAAAGTGAACCAGGAATCACAATCAATTTCAATTATAAGTTATATATATATAGAATTTATCAATATGAATCTTGTAGTGACATATTTTATTAATTTTATCATATGTGTGTCAGTTGTGTAGTAGTAATATGAGGTAATACTGGTGTTGTTTTTTCAAGCTATGTTGGTATTTGTCATCATGACTTCAAGTGTTTATTTCTGTTGGAACTAGTATTGGAGATGTTCTCGGTTCCGTTCATTAAAACAATTAATTTCCCCTCTTATTTTAATACAATGTCAGTTTAAGGGGGTATACATAATGTTGAGCTCCGCTGGCCACATAGGCTTAACTTTCGTGATGGCGGCAGGAAAAGACTCCTCTGCTCGATTGCTCCCCTGTGTTCTGGAGACACCTCACTGTTTGCTATATGGACCAAGGAGTATGCTGTCCGCCTCTGGATTCAGCAAAGCTCTGACCAGGTACTGCTCAATAGCTTTAGGACCACAGTCCCTGAAACAAGAAGGTTGTACCTCCTACTTCAGAACTAATTTATACTCTATTTCTACACTGAGCACAATACAGAACAAACACTGAGTTCAGAGCGGTAGGCCAACTGCTATCTTCATCTGAAACAATTTTCACCAGTATTTTCCTCCCTAATGGTTACCACGCCTCTGCAATTCCAGCATTATTTCTTTCTAGTCAGTAATATAGGTGTCAGTGTACTGTTTGGCAATTCCATTTAGTTTCACTTTCCTCCGACACCTTCTGTTCAGGCTGGAGCATTATATAGGCTTTACCTCAAGTTCGCTACTGAACCACACATATATACAGACATAATTTATCAATTTACATTCAATTTTCATTAAAAAGATATCAAACCTTTCAAGCTTACCACAATTCATGGAAATATTACACAGTGACGTTGAATGGCAATGAATATAGCACAACTTCGATCTGCCGATGTCCCAGGCTTTTATTTATAACAATATGCACTGGTGCTCAACGCACTGTTTCTTAGTAGGTTTATTACAAGATGTGGCCCGGAACAGACGCCCTGAATTGAGTATATTGGCAGCTCTAACCAATCATGCCATGTTTACCTACTTTTCAAAAAATATTACCCTTCTCACGTTTCCCCTAACAACAAAGAAGTAGTATTTATAGCCCGACTAATCGTGTTTAGCCTTACATTTATTTTCCGCCAATCCAATAGGAGGTAACATGTCAGCCTATTTCCCGTACAATGGTGGGGTGAAATTCTGCCACTGAGCGATTCTGAATTTGGTGTTGTCTGACACCCTCACTATTTTCTTTTGGCTATAATTTGTTAATTCCTAGACTATTTGCGTAACGTTTAACATATTATTTGTCAGCAAGTCCTAAGGAACCCAAATATATATATTTAATGGAGCCAATATGCATTTTCTTCTAGGATAGTCGTGCTGTTACTACCTCCTCACTTCCAAACTTTAGGGTGTCTGGGTACTGTCATGTTTTCAAACGTAAACCAGTATAATGTCATATTTCCTAATAAGAATTTTGTAAGTTTTTAAAACCTAACTCTGGTATGGGTAGTGTTTTTATCACTGTCGATTTGAAAAAAACTAGTGCATGTGGCCTTACACGCGTGATGGCAGCAATTGTGTATCGCGCGACGCGTTGTTTAGTGTTGCATGTGTCCCTGCTTTCAGCCCTCCCTTCTTTCTATCTTTAGTCCATCTGTCTTTCGTTTATGGTAACGTAGTGTAATTAATGCTAGTATTAATTTAGGTCATTAATCAGCTTGCGTATCTCAAGGTTTTTCTTAGAAAGGCAGTACACGTTTTATTGAAGCAAGCGTGTAATGATGCAGTAGGCTTTTACTATCAACGTGAAACGTTACAATTTGCAGACGAAGTAGAAAACAAGGGGGATTTCTAGTACAGTCATTGTGACAGCACTGTTCTTTACCATTCTTCTTTCCTTTTATTGAAGTTATTTGTTAGGCTTTACATTTACGTTTTAATTTATATGGGGATTAGAATATTTCACGACATCTCCCCTCTTAAAACAGACATCTTATGTCAGTCCTTTATTCTATATACACATAGATAAATGTAAGTCAACTTGACTTTACTCTGCTGTTGTGCTATCATGGTTTTATGTAGTTGGGTCCATTCAGAGTAAGCACTACTCATGAAATCTGCCTCAGACCTCTACAACCAATAATATGTTTCGGTTATGTTACTGAACAGCCGCAAGTGTGACTGCTTGTCTTAATGCTGCTTCACAACCCGTATTCACCATTTCTCTTCTCTGAGTCTGCGCAATGACATGTCCAGAGAACATTAGATTTTCCTCAAAATGTACGTTATGAGGAGATAACATATACCTGGTGATAGCAGAGTTTTCGTAGTGGATCCCATAATCTTCTTATTAGCCTGTATGAAACATTCGGAATATCCTCAATCAAAGAGGCAACTCAGGGATTCATTACGTTCCTCCGAATTGTTTACATCCAACAATTTTGTCTAATCTCAGGTTTTACTGGAATCTGATAGTATCCTTTACTCAGATCCACTTTTGAGAAATATTTAGCTTTATTTAGTCTTGCAAACAGCTGATTTGTATCCGGCAATGGATCCACCTGTCCTTCTGTAATAGCATTCAGTCTCCTGTAATCTATACAGAGTCTATGTTCTCCAGAGGGCTTCCTTAAGAGTACAACACCGGAACTATACGAAGATTCACTGTGTGAAATAATTCCTTCCTTCAACAAATAGTCTATCTCTTCCTTCAAAGCTTTCTCCTTAGCAAAAGGAATCGAATATGGTTTCATACAGACAGGTGTGGGGTCTATCAGTTTCATATCATATTCCAATAAGTTTGTATGCCCAGGTCGGTCTGTTAACACCTCTGTATGAGTATCTAGAACCTGTTGCACTCTCTCTTTCTGAGTTTTCGTTAAATGTGTACTGATTTTCACCTGTGCTGCTGTCTCACAGGGGTGTAATGGATATTCAAATGATGAAAGTGGTTCCTTTTTCATCTCCATGGCGATAGACAAGGTCAACAAATGTGTCTCTTCCTGATGTTCTCTCTCCAAATATTTCTTCAGGAGATTCACATGATAGATTTTTTCTTTCCCCTTCTTATCTATCTTATAATTTGTTCTAGACACCGTCTCTAGAACTGTATATGGACCTTGACATCCAATCTGTAACTTATTCTGACTCCCGGGGAGAAGAAGCAGTACCTTCTCTCCCACAGCCAAATCTCTGTCTTTCGCTTTCCTGTTATAATAGGCAGCATGTTTCTTCCTGGCTTGTTTCAAATTTTCATTGGCAAGTTTCCAGCCAGTTTTTAAACGAGTGGTCAGCTCATTCACATATTGGTATGAGGATGTGATATTTTCCTCTGCTTTTTCATCAGTCCACGTTCTTAACAGAGTTACATGTGGAGCTTTAATTTTGTGGACCTATTTGTCCATGCACCGGTATGGTCTCTTCCACTCGAAGCTCTATAGTGATGATTTTTCTTCCCTGAATTATCATGCACAAAACGACCGCTACCAATTTTCCTCTTGGGGCTTTCTCCCCACTTAAAATTCTTGATGAGAGATTTCCTCTCTACATCTTCTTCCTCCAGTTTGTTTAAGTCCGATTGAGGGATTTTCGGCTTATCTGGGGTAAGACATCTTTTTGCACTCTCCGCATAGTGGCCATTGTAAAACAGTTAAGTGAAGCTTGTCCGTGAAAAGGGGCTTCCCATTCCATTTGGTCCACTTTATCAAATTTATTTTTCCTTCTATTGTCAGGCCTACGGTTGCCCCATGGCGTGTCCAGGTCCTGATCAATGTTCCCACTTGTGGGTGTTCCCTCATGTGCTATGCTACACCTTTCCACAAAATTCTCAATGTCCCATCTTGCCTTGGGCCAATAATAATTGTGAGCCACCTTTTGGATGATGGTACCTATTTTCTCATGGTCCCCATCTGGTTTCACATGTAGGCTCCTTATTAATTCTGCCCTATATCTTTTAGGAAGTACCAGCTGTCCCTGACCTTTGGATCTAGCTCCAGTCTTCCTATACATCAACTTGTTTTTCATGTAAAAATCTCCCTTGCCTGGAGTTGTATGACAAGTTGACAATTTCCTGAAACAAGGCTTGAGGGTCCTATCCCCAGCCTGTGCCTTCCTCATCTCTTCTGGAGTGGTATCTAACATAATATCCTCCTCCTGTCTTGAGGTCGACCTGACCTGAAGGGTGGCCATATACACAGGTTTCCTTCTACACTGGTCAGTGTCATGATTGTTCATCTTACAATTTTTACACCACCTTTTTCCTTGGTTGAAAGATTTTCTTTCATCATATTTCCTTTCATCGAATTGTGGGGGTTTTATTTTTATTGTCATACCGTGGCCTATCAAACTGGTGCTTACCTTTGTTTTGATCCCTAGGATCAAATTTATTAAAGTTCTGTGGTGCCCTAAAATTATCCACCTGTTTCTTTTTATTACCTGTTACCTCTGCTTGAGCTGCTTGATACCTTTCAGCAACAATTAGCAACTCACCCAGCCTCTCTGCACCTTGTTCCATGAGAAACTTTCTCAGGTCTGGAGCCATGGACTCTCTTAATTGTTCTATAAGGATCATTTCCTTAAGATCTTGGGTTTTCCCCAGAGAAGTCCATTTCTCCAAGTATGTCTCTATTCGTGCAGAGAACTGGTGATAGGTTTCACCTGACAGTAGTTTAGCATTCCTAAATTTTTTCCTATAAAATTCTGCGTTCTTTTCATATCTTAACAAAAGAGCTTGCTTTAGCATGTCATAATTTTCCTGATCACCTCTACTCATTTTAGCAAAAACTTCATAAGCTGCCCCACGAAGTCCTTGAGATAACTTTAAGCTCCACCTTTCTCTCTCTAACCCATATGTGGTAGCTAATAGTTCATATCTATTTAGATAGCTCTCAATATCATCGTCTTTCTCAACAAAATGATCTAAATGAAAATTCATAGCCGAGGTTGAGGCTCCCTGATTAGCAGTGGCATCAGAGGTAAAGGGACTGGCATCATTTTCAGGAGCATGGCCTTGAAACTCAAACTCCCTTAGTCGTAACTCATGTTCCCTTTGTAATCTCTTCTCCTCCTTTTCCGCTTCCCTCTCTGTAGTCAATTTTCTTTCCTCGGCTTCCAATGCTTTAGCCTCTTTGTCAGCCTCAATCTGCAACCTCTTAGCCTCAGCCTCAATCTGCAACCTCTTAGTCTCAGCCTCTAACTTTCTTTCGGCCTCTTTTTCTAATCTTCTTTCTTCCCGTTCAATATATTTGTCACATTCAGCAGTGACATAAGAAATCATAATTTGCCCGTCCATTCCTAACTCTTTCGCATTCTGTACAGCAGCAGATCGAAATTTGGCCAGGTCCGCCATTTTCTAACAGGTAAATGTAAATAATATCTAACTAAACAATATAATCTATAATTATTTATTTAATGACACCACAGGCACTGAGAGCTCAACCTTATTTAATTCCACCCAAGGATACCTTTTAATTCTTATAATTCCCAATATATATATAACAGGAGAAAGTTCAATATCCCGGACCGGACCCCAATATATGTGGTAAAGTGGGATTTTATAAATATCTATAGGGGACTTAGTGTACTGACTGAGATCAGCTGTGAAGGTATCTGTATCTAATAGGTGTAGTGTTTTACAGATAACCTTACTTGCTGCCACATATGTATACCTCAGTCAGAATTATTCTGGAATATTGTGAATACTACGTTATATGTCTAGGGTATGTATATGATGAAGTGTAAGTCACAACAACAACAGACAGATAAACAATTTAA
This sequence comes from Oreohelix idahoensis, assembly GCA_024509875.1. NCBI lineage: Eukaryota > Metazoa > Mollusca > Gastropoda > Stylommatophora > Oreohelicidae > Oreohelix > Oreohelix idahoensis. The sequence continues at coordinate 185,783 of JAMPIV010009514.1, read as the reverse complement.
TTTATTCCACCACACTTGACAACACTGTGACACTCACATACATGGAACATTCTATGAGACTATCTTAAACGAGTCACTGGTAAATTTTCAAATATCAATAAGTATTAATTACTTTTCATTAATATATATGTGTCCTGATTCAAATACAAAGTGAACCAGGAATCACAATCAATTTCAATTATAAGTTATATATATATATAGAATTTATCAATATGAATCTTGTAGTGACATATTTTATTAATTTTATCATATGTGTGTCAGTTGTGTAGTAGTAATATGAGGTAATACTGGTGTTGTTTTTTTTCAAGCTATGTTGGTATTTGTCATCATGACTTCAAGTGTTTATTTCTGTTGGAACTAGTATTGGAGATGTTCTCAGTTCCGTTCATTAAAACAATTAATTTCCCCTCTTATTTTAATACAATGTCAGTTTAAGGGGGTATACATAATGTTGAGCTCCGCTGGCCACATAGGCTTAACTTTCGTGATGGCGGCAGGAAAAGACTCCTCTGCTCGATTGCTCCCCTGTGTTCTGGAGACACCTCACTGTTTGCTATATGGACCAAGGAGTATGCTGTCCGCCTCTGGATTCAGCAAAGCTCTGACCAGGTACTGCTCAATAGCTTTAGGACCACAGTCCCTGAAACAAGAAGGTTGTACCTCCTACTTCAGAACTAATTTATACTCTATTTCTACACTGAGCACAATACAGAACAAACACTGAGTTCAGAGCGGTAGGCCAACTGCTATCTTCATCTGAAACAATTTTCACCAGTATTTTCCTCCCTAATGGTTACCACGCCTCTGCAATTCCAGCATTATTTCTTTCTAGTCAATAATATAGGTGTCAGTGTACTGTTTGGCAATTCCATTTAGTTTCACTTTCCTCCGACACCTTCTGTTCAGGCTGGAGCATTATATAGGCTTTACCTCAAGTTCGCTACTGAACCACACATATATACAGACATAATTTATCAATTTACATTCAATTTTCATTAAAAAGATATCAAACCTTTCAAGCTTACCACAATTCATGGAAATATTACACAGTGACGTTGAATGGCAATGAATATAGCACAACTTCGATCTGCCGATGTCCCAGGCTTTTATTTATAACAATATGCACTGGTGCTCAACGCACTGTTTCTTAGTAGGTTTATTACAAGATGTGGCCCGGAACAGACGCCCTGAATTGAGTATATTGGCAGCTCTAACCAATCATGCCATGTTTACCTACTTTTCAAAAAATATTACCCTTCTCACGTTTCCCCTAACAACAAAGAAGTAGTATTTATAGTCCGACTAATCGTGTTTAGCCTTACATTTATTTTCCGCCAATCCAATAGGAGGTAACATGTCAGCCTATTTCCCGTACAATGGTGGGGTGAAATTCTGCCACTGAGCGATTCTGAATTTGGTGTTGTCTGACACCCTCACTATTTTCTTTTGGCTATAATTTGTTAATTCCTAGACTATTTGCGTAACGTTTAACATATTATTTGTCAGCAAGTCCTAAGGAACCCAAATATATATATTTAATGGAGCCAATATGCATTTTCTTCTAGGATAGTCGTGCTGTTACTACCTCCTCACTTCCAAACTTTAGGGTGTCTGGGTACTGTCATGTTTTCAAACGTAAACCAGTATAATGTCATATTTCCTAATAAGAATTTTGTAAGTTTTTAAAACCTAACTCTGGTATGGGTAGTGTTTTTATCACTGTCGATTTGAAAAAAACTAGTGCATGTGGCCTTACACGTGTGATGGCAGCAATTGTGTATCGCGCGACGCGTTGTTTAGTGTTGCATGTGTCCCTGCTTTCAGCCCTCCCTTCTTTCTATCTTTAGTCCATCTGTCTTTCGTTTATGGTAACGTAGTGTAATTAATGCTAGTATTAATTTAGGTCATTAATCAGCTTGCGTATCTCAAGGTTTTTCTTAGAAAGGCAGTACATGTTTTATTGAAGCAAGCGTGTAATGATGCAGTAGGCTTTTACTATCAACGTGAAACGTTACAATTTGCAGACGAAGTAGAAAACAAGGGGGATTTCTAGTACAGTCATTGTGACAGCACTGTTCTTTGCCATTCTTCTTTCCTTTTATTGAAGTTATTTGTTAGGCTTTACATTTACGTTTTAATTTATATATGGGGATTAGAATATTTCACGACAACTACACGAAGTCATTTCATATAATAATATAGATTAATTTTGAATGAGATCAAAAGGGTGGTAGCGGAATGGTACTCTGAAAAGTTTTGTGCAGAGGAAATGCTTATAAAATTGATCCCGCCGTAAAAATCTAATAGTAGTCCTTGAATTTAACGGACATTTTCCAGTATTGTAGAACGAAACGGCAGTAATAATTAACGCCAATACTAACACCGCCTTGCAAAACCCCTCTTCGCTCAACATGCCGTTCCATACATATCTGCACGCTGTGGGACAAGCCAGAATATATAAACACACAGACAGTTTTCAATTCTCGCCGAGTAGTGTATTTCTGACGTAACCCAGTGTTGCGTACTTTTTACATAGTGGGCAGTCTATGGTCCTGCCAGAGTACGCACCAGTCGTGATATAGACGATTTATTCACGCACGGGCGTGCACCATGCAGAGTGTGAGTTTGCTCTTGGCGCACGGGTTACCTAGTTTAGGGGTATGACGTCAGGATTTGAAAAGGGCAAGTCGGACTTACTGTCCGTGTGTGTTGATTTTATTCTGTACAATTCTGTGGAAGAATTGTTTATGAAGGATTGTTTGGTCTTCAGGTTGAAACCAACATTCAGTTCTATACGTAAGTTGTTTTGAGCCCTCATTTTATTAAAAATGTTGATAGTTAAGTGAAATGGCTACTCATCACTGGAGTCTAGCGGGAATCCATATTTGCTGGGTTCCTAGAATGGAACAGTAGAGATCTTAGCCTCACTTAGATCTACCGTAGTGGAAATTCCTACGAGGGAAGAAAGTAATTGGATTGGATTTTTTGTATATTAAATGCCGTTATGCCAATGTCAAAAAACGGAGAGGTTAGTTAAAACCAAACACTAACCTAGATGTATCTCTATGTATGCACCATTAATATGATGTTGAACAGACGGGATAAGAATTGAAGTCTTAGATCAAGACAGTTTTTTTTGGATGAATGCAGGATTCAGTGGTTTGAGATTGTGTACCCAATTAGATGTCCTTCGCCAAGGTCAACGGACATTATATTACTGTTCAAACCTAGCATGATCATTATTGGATTCTTATTACTTTAGTGAGAGAGGATTTATAGATATAAAATGACCAGAGATGTATCGTTCATCGGAAATGTCACCACTATGCATAAATTGTTGATCGTACCCGTCAAGGAACATTGTATCGTCTTGTTAAACGTCTTCGTACCACGTAATAAATTATAATAACTTTACCTACGAGTTGAGTATAATCATGTTGGCCAAATTTGCCTACCACTCGTTGGAGTTCTGTTGACTAGCTCTTTATCAATTTTCATTCTACATTCGCGTCAAGATGCTAGTACACTGGTACATCTACCACTAGCTATCATGTAACCTGAAAAGAGCACAACAGTATTTGGTATGCCAGTGTGGTCTGGAAATAAATAATTTCACGGGAACGTACTCAATCCAAGTATCGGTTGAAAAGAAAATTCGAACTTTCAAGGTGACAACATCTCGAACTTGGAACCTAGTGTGAGGGTTAATCAGAATCAACTAACGGTTACCAGAAGGTCAACAGTGAACCTCCACATCAAGTTCTACTTTGAATGACTACGTTGGACCTCATCTTTTAGTCCTCATTATCGTACGAGCATTATTCAAGTACTCAAGAAGAAGTATTTCGAATTCTCAAACGTACATCTACGGAGACGAGGCATATTTTTTTTTGTCAGCCGAGATAAGTATAAACGTGGTATCGTTTTACACTGTATTGCGTTTGGCTGTGCCTATTCTTTATATATGTCCACTTCTATTCATGTGTGATGCTTGTTCTATGTTTTATGTTTATCGTGGGAGGTTGGGCAGGAGACTTATGACGGAAACATACCAGTTTCACCACAGGTCCGTCTTAAGCGTTCTATAGGAATTATTTTGCAGACTTCCCTCAGTGGAATGTTCCTACGCGTGAGCGTAGAAGGATTCTAGGTCCACTGTGTCTGGTGGTCTGTGACACCTGACTGTTTAGTTGTTCTGTCAAGTTTTTAATTGTTGTTTTCGTAGTTATTTTTATTCGTACCTTGGTTTTTTGATGTATCTTGTTTGTATTATGCGTCCATTCTCACCTATCTATCGTTGAGTTTTTTACAAAACCTATGTTTATACACTGTGTTGTTCATTGTCTTGTTTATTATCTTATCGCAGTTGTCATCGTAATTCTTTACGACATCCTATTTTAGTTTCACTTTTTTTTTTATTTGATTTCTGCGACTGTTTTCACTTGTCTTTGATTATTTCGTCTTGTCAGTATTGTTTCTATTGTCTATCACGTTGATGCTTTCATAACATTTCATTGCATAAATTACTTTATTAATTATTAATATATTTGACATTTATATGATAATAATTTACCGTTCTAGGACAGGAATGAAGGCCACTTGGTGAATTAACAAGGTTAATTAATCTACATTAATTAATTATCATTTTTAGAAAGCAAGAGTATTGTGACTACTTATAAAGCATAATGTATTCACTAGATTATTTCATTAAACAAGCGAAAGCCCTTCAGATGGCTCATGATGAGGCAAAAGCATTCGCACTTTCGGAATATAGAAAAGCTCAAGAAATAGAAGCTGAACAGAGAAAGCTAGAAACATTAAGATTAGAAAATTTACAATTTGAAGCTCAAGAAAATGAGAAAAAAATGAGATTAGCTGCTGAATTAGAAGAGAAACGTACTGCAGAAAAAGAAAGGCTACTTAGAATTGAAATTGAAAATAAGCAAAGAGAAATGGAAGAGAGAAAATTTATAGCTCAGGAAAATGCAAAGAAATTTCAACTTGATGCTGAGGAAAATGAAAGAAAACGACAGCATGATCTGAAATTAGCGGAGGTAGAATATGACAGAATTAGGTTAACTCAAGAAGCTAATTCTCAGAGAACTTTCGAAGGCCAATCTTCATCCAGACATGATAATTTTAAGGAAGTTCACCTTAAATTACCTAAATTTAATCCCCCGTCTGACGACGTAATATTCTTTTTAGATAGATTTGAGGCCACTTGTAGGTCTTATAATGTGGATAAAGCTCTACATTGTACTTATTTATCCAGATTACTTACAGGAGATGCGTTGGAAGTTTATCATACTACCAGTACTATTGAAAAGAATAATTATGACGCGCTTAGAGCTGCTCTTCTTAGGAAATTCCAAATGACGGAAAATGAATACAGATTGCGTTTTCGAACGTTGCTACCGCAATCAGGAAAGCACTTTAATGATTTTCTTTCCCAAATACGGCTTACCTTGGAAAGATGGATCGAATTGTCCAAGATAGAAAAGTCGTATGAAGGTCTTTTCGATTTACTGCTGCGCGATAAGGTGCTATCGTCAGTAAATCCTGCATTTCTTGCATTTTTGCACGAACGAAAACCGTTGTCTATGAAAGATCTAGAAGAACATTCTAAAAATTTCTGCACTGCTCATCCATCCATGGATCTAAGTAATGCACAGATTAAAAGTGAATTGCCAGTTGCTTTTGCCATACATTCCACAAAATAGACAAGGTTCTTGGAATAAATCATTTAGCCAACATCACAACGTTAATTACAAAAATTGGCGTACTCATCCAGATTGTAACTCAAGCAGAAATGATAATAGTGGCAATTTTAATGCCAATAATTATAATCGATCGCGACGAAGAGATAGATCTTCGAGCAATACACGTAGACATTCTAATGTCGCTTTAAGTGATACACAGGCTAACATTGAACAGGGTAAAGGTGCTGATGCTCATAACGCTATGTCTTGTTCTCTTGATTGTAATCAGGTAAAAGATTGTCCAGAATGCTCGACTCTTTTCCAGCCCAAGGCGATCACGACGCTGCGCTGCGGACATTTTTTGCCTAGTCTACCTGCGGTCTGCACGGCCACTTCTGCGTCAGTACACCAGGGACAGGGTTCTCTTAAGTTTAACAGAGGATATGTCAATGCCATTCCATGCTCTCTTTTATTTGATTCAGGTTGTAGCACTGTCGGTGTACGGAATTCGCTGATCGACCCTCGTTGGCCATACTGTCAAGTGCATCACCTTCGGCGGCACTGTGGAAACCTTTCCTACAGCTATTATTGATCTTAACACACCATTTTTTTCAGGAAAGATCCACGCCTGTCTTCTTCCAAATCCAATTTGTGATGTCATCCTAGGTTGCGTACATGGTATAACAGAGTGTACCCCTCAGCGAATTGCTGTATGGGAAGAGCGACATATTCAGGCTGCTAATGCAGTAGTGACCAGAGCGCAAGCTACTGTTATGTCGCATGATACACCTGCTGAACTTACAGGTCATACCACTTGTGATGACGATACCCCTATTTCACGGGAGTTGTTTGCAACGTTACAAAAGAATGATGATTCTTTAAAAAAATTCTTTCAGTATGTGAACAAAAAGAATACCAGCAACAAATTTGCAAAATCTAGACATGACTTTATTCTTAAAAATGGGATTTTAGTTAGATTGATACGGGAAAAGGTTTCATCCTTATGTTCTCAGATTCTAGTCCCGTCTGCTATGAGATCTCGGATATTACGACATGCTCACGATTCGCAATGCGCAGGCCATATGGGTTTTTCGCGTACCAAATCCAGAGTGCTTTCTGCATTCTACTGGCCGGGCGTTCATAGAGATGTTACTCTCTATTGTCGTTCATGTTTGATATGTCAGGAGGTTAAAGTACGGGGTCCATTTCATGCGGCTCCTATTCAAGCTGCGGACATCCCGATTAGACCATTTGACAAAATGTCTATTGACATTATTGGTCCGATGCTACCATCTGCCAGAGGACATACGCATATCCTTACCTGCATTGATATGTGTACTCGTTGGCCTGAGGCCATCCCTCTGAAGAACACTTCATCTGCCAGTGTAGCAGAGGCTTTGATGTTGATCTTCTCACGCATAGGTTTTCCACGGAAGATCTTATCGGATCATGGTGTCCAGTTCATTTCTGAATCCATGTCACAAGTTATGAAGACATTAGGTATAGACAGATCTCTTAGTTCAATTTACCATGCCATGTCCAATGGGTTAATTGAGCGTCAAAATAGGACACTCAAGCAATTGTTGGGTAAGATGACTCAAGATCACCCTCAGGATTGGGACCGGGTTCTACCCGTTGCCCTCTTTGCGTATCGCGAAGTGCAAAATCAAGCCACGGGATTTTCTCCATTCCAGCTTGTTTTTGGCATGCAACCACGTGGACCGATGTCGTTAATCCACGATTTATTGGTTGAAGAGAATATTGAAGATGAAACTCAATCCTCTTATGAGTATGTGATCTCTTTGAGAAAGAGAATCATAGATGCTTGTAGACTAGCTACTGCATCATCTGAACAAGCTAAAGAAAAAGCTCGTCTATTTGCAAACAAGTATAGACGTCTTCGCCAGCTTCTCCCTGGTGACGAAGCTTTTGTCTTACTACCTACTCATAACAATCGTCTATTAATTACTTGGAGGGGTCCTTTCAGGATTATCTCAAGAATATCCGATGTCGACTACATCGTTGATATTAATGGTAAGCATAAAACCTTCCACATTAACATGTTGAAGGAGTATTACTCACGTCCTGATTATCTACAGTCAGTGTTCCAAGCAACTGACGATCCTACACCTCCTATTCAACACTACTCTAGTTTGTCAGTCATCCAAGAAGAAGAATCTTCTTTCGATGATGTACAACTGCCAATACCAATTGTACCACTTCATTCCACTGAGAATTGGAATGATGTTACTATCTCATCTACTCTTTCGGCTGATCAACGTCAGCAAGTCTCTAATATTCTACACTCGTATGAGGATGTCCTCACTGACATCCCAGGTCATACGTCAGTCATCCAACATGACATTATTCTGACTGACGATACGCCTATTCGAGTTCGCCCATATCCTATCCTTTTACACTTTCGTGATAAGGTTGATAAGGAATTGGATGAGATGCTTCAATTAAATATAATTGAACCATCTTCATCACCATACTCTTCTTCTATGGTGATCATTAGGAAGAAAGACAACAATATTCGTCTTTGCGCAGATTACAGGAAATTAAACAAAGTTACAAAATTCGATGCGGAACCTTTACCTCTCTTGGATGACTTATTGGTGAAATTAGCCCATGCTACATTCTTTTCGAAATTTGACCTCTCAAAGGGCTACTGGCAAGTGCCACTCACACCTAAAGCAAAGCCATTCACCGCTTTCTCGACACCACGGGGCCTATTCCAATGGAATTTTATGCCATTTGGATTAGTAAATGCACCAGCTACATTTGTATGCATGATGCGCCGCGTACTGTCTCATCGTCCCGATGTCATTACTTACATAGATGACATCTGTCTTTTTAGTAACTCATGGGATGAACATATTAAGGGATTAAAAGCTTTACTTTCTACTTTACGGGATTATAACTTAACAGCGAAACCTTCAAAGGCATTTGTCGGTTTTCATGACATCTCCTTTCTAGGTCATCATATAGGTCATGGTTTGATGTATACAGAGGACAGTAACGTCTCTAAGATTTTAAACATCTCAGCACCTAAGACAAAAAAACAAGTCAGATCTCTTTTAGGACTAATACAGTTCTATTCTAAGTTCATTCCTCATTTGTCGACTATAACTGCTCCTTTTTCTTCCTTGCTGAGAAAAGGGACAGCTAACATGATACAGTGGTCTAACGAACATCAAATCGCGTTAGATTCTATAAAAAAATTTTTTTCAAATGCTCCTGTTTTGAGGTTGCCTAACAAAGATCTCACCTTTATTCTTCGTAGTGACGCATCTTCTTACGCCATTGCTGCAGTGTTGATGCAAGAATATACAGGCACCTTGTTTCCAGTCATGTACGTTTCGAGAAAATTGACGACGAGCGAAATGAATTACTCCGTTCTTGATAAGGAGTTACTTGCTTTAGTTTGGTCAATCACAAAACTGGAACGATATTTATTGGGATCACACTTTGTAGTGGAAACTGACCAAAAAGCTCTCACAGCACTGAACACTAAGGACGTTAAATCTTCAAAGTCCACAAGATATGCGATAGCTCGCCAGCCATATAGCTTTGAAATTCGTTCAATTCCTGGAGTGAAAAATGTGTTTGCTGACTGTTTGTCAAGATGCCCAAACGAACTTGTCGAACCTAAACCACTTACGGATGTTGAAACGTCCTCACAGATAATCAATCAGATATAATATAAGGAACTTTGTACGGTATCATTCGGTGAACCTCTATACATACTTTGTATGGAACTGAATTATTCGTACCAGCATAATTTCCAGGATATACTTAATTTTATGGATTATAACATAACTTCTGTTGTAGTAACACTTTTATTAGAATGGAAACATTGTTATAGTGATAAATAGATAGTCAATATTCTTATGGAACATATTATACTACACATTGTGTTAGAGAATATCTTTTCATCGTGTATGGAACATTAAGAACATATTCTCGTCGATTACTAACTAGTCGTGATGGAACAGTAACACTGAGTAAAATTTACTATTACTTATATAAATTAGTAATTAGTGAATTATTTGTAACTAAGAACTATATTAATTAGAAGGAATCAATTTAAGCTACTTAATTAATTGTAGAGTGCACATTAACTAACTTTAATAGTTGTAAGTATCTCTTTGTACTTATATTTACTTCTCATGGTACATGATCTTTCCACTTTTAGATAACTAGTCCACCTTACTAATGTTAGAAACATTACGGGTGTTGCTTCTTAGCGTGTTTAATTATGCTTTGTTGCACTTTGCATGTTTTATTTTCATTTTTCTGTTTTTTGATTCAATTGTCATTGATTACCATAATCGTTGTTTTTTCATTTGAAATCATATGTTTCTGGTTTTTTGAAAATTGAGTTGAATGTTTTTATCATCCTTTTGGTTCTCATTTCCAACTTTCTTTTACTTTGAATTTCACCACATCGTTCCAAAGTAGGTCGATTGTGGATGTGTGCTTTAATGCATACTTTCATTTATTTATTTTGATTTCCATTCAATATTCTTTTTCTTAATATTGTATAACTTTATGACTTTGATTTATGATGTAGTTTTGACTCACCTCTCTTGGGTACTTAGTTAAAAAAAAATTAATAGAATTAATTTTTTTTTAAGGGCCGGTCATAAGGAAGCTGTTGCGTACTTTTTACATAGTGGGCAGTCTATGGTCCTACCAGAGTACGCACCAGTCGTGATATAGTTATATTATTTGTGCGTTCGATTTATTCACGCACGGGCGTGCACCATGCAGAGTGTGAGTTTGCTCTTGGCGCACGGGTTACCTAGTTTAGGGGTATGACGTCAGGATTTGAAAAGGGCAAGTCGGACTTACTGTCCGTGTGTGTTGATTTTATTCTGTACAATTCTGTGGAAGAATTGTTTATGAAGGATTGTTTGGTCTTCAGGTTGAAGCCAACATTCAGTTCTATACGTAAGTTGTTTTGAGCCCTCATTTTATTAAAAATGTTGATAGTTAAGTGAAATGACTACTCATCACTGGAGTCTAGCGGGAATCCATATTTGCTGGGTTCCTAGAATGGAACAGTAGAGATCTTAGCCTCACTTAGATCTACCGTAGTGGAAATTCCTACGAGGGAAGAAAGTAATTGGATTGGATTTTTTGTATATTAAATGCCGTTATGCCAATGTCAAAGTCTTGGCATGGTTTTGGAGAGGTTAGTTAAAACCAAACACTAACCTAGATGTATCTCTATGTATGCACCATTAATATGATGTTGAACAGACGGGATAAGAATTGAAGTCTTAGATCAAGACAGTTTTTTTGGATGAATGCAGGATTCAGTGGTTTGAGATTGTGTACCCAATTAGATGTCTTTCGCCAAGGTCAACGGACATTATATTACTGTTCAAACCTAGCATGATCATTATTGGATTCTTATTACTTAAGTGAGAGAAGATTTGTAGATACAAAATGACCAGAGATGTATCGTTCATCGGAAATGTCACCACTATGCATAAATTGTTGATCGTACCCGTCAAGGAACATTGTATCGTCTTGTTAAACGTCTTCGTACCACGTAATAAATTATAATAACTTTACCTACGAGTTGAGTATAATCATGTTGGCCAAATTTGCCTACCACTCGTTGGAGTTCTGTTGACTAGCTCTTTATCAATTTTCATTCTACATTCGCGTCAAGATGCTAGTACACTGGTACATCTACCACTAGCTATCATGTAACCTGAAAAGAGCACAACACCCAGACAAGTTAGTTTATTTGAATGGAAAAAATGATAGAGAAAAGGGGGGGGGGGGGGGAAAGATGGCCGACTTATGGAAAAGTTGTAACTGACGATTAAGTGACAAAACTGAAAATCTAAACGACAAATAAAATAGCCATAAAAATCATATATATGTATAGCTTAGTGTCCCCTGAGCAATAATATGTTTTAATATACATGGTAGTCTAAATATTAGCCAAGATATTGAAATAATACTATATGTCTATGTACACTAAGACTGTTGTTTTTGCTCATTTATCCATTACGTTAGTTGGGGACGCAAGTTTAAAAAAGAGGCATTAGATTGATTCAAATCCGATTGGCTGGTAGAAGAGTATAGGAAGGAGGGTATTGGTTAGGCAAAAAAGCTAAATATATTTTGAAGACTCACTCCTAGAAGTTTGGAGTTTTTTTTTTTTTTATTTGAATTGAAAAGCTAGACCTTCGCTGTGATTGGTCCAGGCTAGTAATATTGGCAAAAGCGTTCCAAGGCTTGTCGCCAGTTGATACAGAAGTTTGTGTAAGCAAGCTGCGTTGAGAACAGCAGTGCTAAGAGTGAAATAATAATTCTTGGCAGTCTGGACCGGGGCACAGCTAAACTTATACCTTAATGCTAATGCCAGTCAACGTATGTTTGTGATATTTCTTTGAATATTGGTAAGAACGAATTATTAATCTTGTTATTACAACAAAATTTGGTGTATGAGATACTGCTTGATTGGGAAGGCTTTACGAATGAGTACAGAGGTCCTTAGCAGACTTATGCAGGGCCTGTGGTGTTGCACACAAGCAGTAAAAATTGACATGAGTTGTATAACTTAAAATGATTTCCACAGTTACCAGTGGGAAGGCTAACCCACATTATTCTATGGGAGAGAATCATTGTTGCAGTGTCAGAGGCGTTGTAGCCATGAGGGAAAAGAATAGGAGCACTGGTATGAGTTGTTATCTCAGAAGAAAATGGTTGACATGGGGTGGTCAGAGAGATCTGACCCTTTTCTTTTATTGAATTATGCCATGTATTGCTTGTGGAATAATATTGTAGATATGTTGTACAGAATCATAACCTTGTTTCGGGGTTTTTTGTTCTGGTACTACGTTAGTTCCAGAACCCTGGTGAATTTACTTGAGAGAGAGAGAGAGAGAGAGAGAGAGAGAGAGTTCCATGTGTTATCCGTACCAGTGAAACTTTACTGGACCAAGCGGTCTACTATACTATACTACACCAGGGACTGTGGCAGTCTGGTCATTCGAGTGAACGAAAGGAAATTGTCAGCATCATACTACTATCTACATCAAGATAAGTGCCTATGTGTCGGCACTCAAAAGTTTATCCACTGACTTTATTAAAAAGAACATAACATATTTGATTATCCAATAAATATTCCACAAGAGACTAATACCTTGTATAAAGAGAGGGGAAGATGACAACACCCCACTTCCACCATTAGTTACCAGTGTTACTTAGTTTAGAGAAATACCTGAATATAATTAGATTATAATAGTCCTTTGTATGGACAGAAGATCCATTGTGTTATTAATCTTTATGTAAATAAAACCATAAAATTCATTTTGTTGTTGGTCCTGACTCAGAAAATTCTGAATCAGGGCATAATAAATTGTAATATAGACTGTTACATAATTTTCAGCCACAGACTTCTATAAGATATATAATAGAGTGTCAGTTTGTTTGTGGTTGTGGTATTGACTCAGTTCTATACATATGTGTTAGATTTTAAATGTGTTTGTAGTAATTTTAATTACACTCATTACACCCTTTCATAACCCTAGACATTTTACGTAGCTATCATACATACTAGTCAAGAATAGGTCTGATTGAGGTCATAAGGTGGTAGCAGAAAGGTACTCTGATAACTCAACCCAAAATTTGTTATAATCAGGGACCTTCACAGCTGACCTCATTCAGTACACTAGAAATATTGAATGATAACATCTGTAACACCAAATCCACCACACCCACTTGCCTCTTTTTCAAAATAAATTACACTTTCAAAAATGTAACGTCCCCCCTCTCCCAAGTGAGTGAGGACATCAATGCGTCTGTCTCTGTCTTTTCTTTACAATATTTCTGTTACTATCTAAGCGTTTTTAATGAGAAAAGGCAATTATTGATCAGACGACTGTCTGCCATATAGTCGTTATATTTTTATTTCTCTCCTTATCATAATTTTCATCTTTGTATTTTTCCCTCTTCAGTTCTTCAAATAACATACTTTCTCTCTACGGTAGGATAATATATCATAATGTGGAATATGATATTCTAATAAACAAGTATTATCATTTTATTGTCACTGTCCTTTCGTTTATTTTATTCTGCATTGATGTTCCTTGGGCCACCCGTTATCTATGCTTCTAAAAGTTTCACTTTCGCCATCTCCAGCCCTACACATCATCTCATCTCATCTCATAATCGGAACCTCTTCCTACCCCGTGAAACGAGTTGTAGAGGGTAGCCCTACACATTAGTGGGTATTTTCAAATTTCCATGTTAGCCGTAATTTTTTCTTTTCTTTAAATCCACCACCGTTTTGCCTCCCTCTCTCGTTCTTTTTCAAAATGAAGCAACGCGTTTGAATTTCATCAGAAAATACAACTAGACAGAAAATGTGAGCTTGTCTCTGTGTTTTTACTATCGTCTCACGATCTAAGTGTTTATACATTCAAATTGCGCTACTAATGAACGGTGTGGGCAGGTGGGTTGTAGTGGATTTGCACCGGTTTTCCAAAATCTGCTAGTAGCAAAGTAACGCACTTGCGTTATAGTAAGCGATGCCTATAACCACGGTCGAATGCCGTTCTATTAATACTTCCTCTCTCTCTCTCCATCACTCATCCGTTTTTTTCTCTCACTCTTTCTTGGAACGAAACACGCCTTGGCTGTCAAAATGTTATAGTTAATTTCAAGGACGGAGTATGAAAGCTTGTAATATTGAGAGAGGGTACCATTCACTTTGCGTTAAGGCTTCTCAAAACCTGCGCGACTGCGGGCGATGGCGAAGACGTTGAGCACAACTTCCCTATTTTATCGCTATAGTATTTGGATTTATAATTGATAATATTTTATGTATTTGATCGGGATATCAGGGATCTTACTACAGTATCTTCCAATGAAATTATAAAGTCTGTCACAGTAGTTTGATACCTCTTGCTATCTAGTCTCCAGCCTTTTTCATCATTGACAGGCGCTATTGAAACCGCTCACAGTGTTTGTAGGATTGGATACACATAAACTCATTTCGCATTTCGTCACGTCTGTTCGAGGTTCCTGAGACACACTTGTAACCAATAAGACTTTCCTTCAACCCGCCCTATAACTACAGGGGACAAAGGTGTTCAAGATTGTTTGACCACTAGGCTCCAGTTAGCAGGACCAAAAGTCCTCAAGTCTTTAGTTTATACTTGATCACGTATCGATCATGAACTCGATCAGGAACGATCATAAAACCTGGAACAAAAGGTAATAGGTGGCCATGGTGTTCCAACAATCTCACCAACCACTGATGTTCATGAGGCAACCATGTCTTCAGTGTTTGTATATAAATGAATGATTTATGGTAGTATGTTACAGAGATAGCATGATAAGATAATGTCTACTGTGCAGAATATAACAAAATACATGAATAAATCACATGTTATGATACTTGGGTATGATCTAACCTTTGCCTTCCACTTATGGATGCCAAGTAGCTTATGTACTTGTTGGTATGTCGTAAGCTTCCAGGCAAGAACTAGCCATGATCTATTTGGCTAACCAATTAATTGTTATGCTTCCTGACAATGCCTCTTCTTTTCTTTGATCCTCAGCCGCCAACCGTCAAAGCAGTCAGTGGCCATCACGCCTAGTGGCGTCTTGTAGAGCAACAACAAATTGATTCCACTTTGCTTGGTCGGCGGCCATCCTTCGTACAGTGCCCCAACTCTGGTTCATTCTTTGCATCTCAGCCTCCACAGTCCTCCGCCAGGTTGTTTTTGGTCGGCCTCTCTTTCGTTTTCCTTCAGGGGTCCAAAGCATAGCTGTTCTTGTGATGGCATCGGGGTCTCTTCTGAGGACATGGCCAACCCAGCTCCAGCGTCTGCCAGCTATGATGGTATGCATGTCCTCTTGCTTGCTCCGAGTACGCAGATCTTGGTTGGTGATGGTATTCGGCCAAAAGATTCGGTGAATTTTTCTTAGGCATGTTGTGTGAAAAGAGGGCAATTTCGACATTTCCTTCTCTGTAACTTTCCAGCATTCCGCACCATAGAGAAGCACAGAAAGCACACAGCTCTGATATAATCTTAATTTTGTGCTTGTGCTGTATTGAGAGGACTTCCAGATGTTGTTTAGGCTTAAAAAAGGCTGTTCTTGCCTTATTCATTCTGATGTTGATGTCTTTGCCTGCCCCGCCGTCTGGTGTTACTATGCATCCTCGGTATGTGAAGGTGTCTGTCTGTACCAGTTGCTGATTCCCTACTGATATGGGCTCAGGGTTGCTCACATTGAGCGGCATGACCTCTGACTTCTTTAAATTGATGTTCAAGCCCACCTGCTGGATGTGAATGTGCTAGTAGTGCAATGTCATCTGCATATTCCAGATCTTCTAATGTAGAAAATGTAGTCCATCTTATTCCTCTTGGACTGCCCTCTGTTGTCTGGCGCATCACCCAATCTATGACTGTTAAAAATAGAGTGGTTGATAAGGGGCATCCCTTTCGTACTCCTGTCTTCACCTCAAAGATTAGGTTGCTCTGCCCAACACTACACGTAAAGTTGGCATAGAGGCTTTTTATGATTGACACTATGCAGCCCTCAGTATTTTCCATAAACTGTCCCTGTGTATGCTGTCAAAAGCCTTTTCAAAATCAACGAAATTAATGTACAGCTGTCTTTGTCATTCTGAGCACTGCTCTATAATGTTCCTGAGAGTGAATATATGATCTACACATCTTCTGTTCTTTCTAAATCCTTCTTGTTCTTTCCTCAGTTTGTGGTCTACTGCTTTTGAAATTCTCTGTATAATTATCCTGCCTAATATTTTGCTGGGAACTGAGAGACCTGACAATGCTGGTGGAGGTTATCTCTAGTTAGCGTCATTGGCTTCCTGTATACCCTTTTTATTATGTCTGATACAATCAAATCGTAAACAAAATCTGAAATAAAATTATATTAATCACACATATATCTTTAATAAACTTACATACCTTCTAGGATTAATAAGCGCACGGTGAGGCTGTATTTGCTGAAGTATATCTGCCCTGCATGCAGCGTGAAAAAAACTGTTCTTGCAGATAATGCCTTCCAGTCGCTCACTCTGGCGTCTGGATTTTGTGTGTGTGATTTTTTAAACTGGCCGGCCGCTCTGTCCTTATATTTGGGCAACTCTCCCGTACGAGAAAGCACCGTCTGAAGTCCGCTTAGATTTTCGTTTAATCTCTTGGTTTGAGGCGATCTGTGCTTTTTCTGTACTTGTTTTCTCTTCTTGTCACTACACACTTATATCTTTCCTTCCTTCCTATGTATCTTTTCATTTTCCCCATATGAAGCTTTCATTCTATTGAAGTTTTTTTTTCGAAATCCGTTTAGGTATGTAGTTATAATAAATTTTTAAAGATCGTGAACTAACTTTTAGCAGATATGATGACGACGAAAAATATTAATTACACTAGTCAACAAATTTTCAAAAGTTATTTGTACCAGAAATTAAATATACCATTTCTTATTGATTTTGACATGCTGATTTCAAATATCATAATGAAATTCACCAATTGGCTCTGGTTTTTTTTAAAAATGATGAATTTACATTACAGTAATACAAATAATGAATGCTTGTTTAATTCTCTGGGGTGAACAGCTACAGCTAGTCTTTCTACTTTAGCATTATAAAAATTGTGGTTACATACTCAATTAATTGATATTTCAACATAAAATGATAGAAAAAATAAAAACATTATTTAAAGTTCACATATCCTGTTTTAAAATGGCACATTTGAACCCATTCCGTCATTATTCAGTCGCTGTTCGAGCTCTCTTTGACTGCTTCTTGTAGTCAATCGATGAGGTGTCTCTTGTCACAGTCCAACAGTAATCATCAAGCACTGAAGGGCTCCAATTGCCTTGATATCTTGTCTCCATAGCAGCAATGTCCTGGTGAAGTCGTTCACCATGCTCATCACTGACCACTCCACAGTTTGACGTAAAGAAATCCAGATGAGAATCCAGAAAATGAATTTTCAAAGACATGTTGCAGCCAAGACTCTTATACTTCAGAAGGAGATTTTCTACAATTTCATTGTAATTATCAGATCTGTTGTTTCCAAGAAAATTGTCCACCACTGACTTAAATGCTTGCCATGCTGCTTTTTCCTTGCCATGCAAAACGCAAAGAAACTCGTCATCATGAAGAAGTTTTCGAATTTGCGGACCAACAAATACTCCCTCTCTTATTTTAGCTTCACTCAGTCTTGGAAATTTTCTGATGAGGTATTTGAAAGCCTCATCTGTTTTGACAAAGTTTTTCATGAGACTCAGCTTAATGTGCAAGGGTGGAAACAAAATCTTGCTGGTGTCGACAAGTGCTGGGTTCTCAACGTTCTTACTGCCAGGCTGCAATGACTGCCTGATTGGCCAATGTCTTCTGATGTAATGGTCACTTCGTGCACGGCTATCCCACTCACAGAGAAAGCAACAGTACTTGGTGTATCCACCCTGTAGTCCAAGCAAAAGAGCGACCACTTTTAAGTCACCGCAAAGTGACCAATGATGATGATCGTAGTTAATATACTTCAAAAGCTGCTTAATGTTTTCATAAGTTTCTTTTATAAGAACTGCGTGACCAACTGGAATTGACGGTAACACATTACCATTATTCAACAAAACAGCTTTAAGACTCGTCTTGGATGAATCAATGAAAAGCCTCCACTCTTCCGGTATGTAATTGATTTTGAGGGCTGCCATTAAACCAGAAATGTTGTGGCACACAGAAAGGTCACCCTCTTTGAAAAAGAATGTAATAAGCAGCTTCTGGCGGTTCCTATACACAGAAATTGTAACATCTTCTGCCAGGAGATTCCACTGTTGCAATCTGGAACCCAAAAGCTCCGCCTTGTTCTTCGGTAAATTTAGATCTCTTACAAGATCATTCAGTTCACCTTGGGTTATTAAGTGTGGTTTAGTGGATGTAGTTTGCTCAAAATCTGGGTCGCTTGAGGTTGATGGTTCAGGACCACCAATGTCCTCTTCTTCATCAGTGGAAGCAGCTGAAAATGATTCTGGCACTCTGGGAACTGGTAGGTCATCGCCATGTGGTACCGAACGTATTGCAGAGGGGATGTTTGGATATTCCAGAGTCCATTTTTTCTTCTTTGATATGCCTTTCCCAATTGGAGGGACCATGCAAAAGTAACAGTAGTTGAGATGATCAGTGGGCTCTCTCCAAATCATTGGGACTGCAAAAGGCATAGCTTGCCTTTTGCCAGTCAACCACAGTTTAAGATGTGCTGCACATGTATTGCAGCATATGTGTGGCGCCCAGCTCTTATCTTGATCTCCTATTCTGCAGCCAAAATACAAACTGTACGCCTTCTTAATCACTTTAGTTATATTTCGTTTTTGTGATACAAATGTCACCTCACCACATATATAACAGAAATTATTAGCACTGTTCACACATGTCCTAGGCATTTCTAACTACGATACTTTTGATAAGGACAAATGCACTAACTAATGGCAAAATTTTATCATAGATAAGATATTTATACACAAAGCTGATGTAATCATAGGTGGGATTGCATCATCAACTTCTAGTTACATTTTTATTGGTCATTAGAAAAAATTATGCAATCGCCCACAACAGTTGCATCATATATATAAATTGACCATAATTAAATAAACTAGTAGCATATATCTTGAAAACTAGAGCCAATCAACATTTTTTAATGTCATTTTCGTTTTCAGCACACCAAAATTAGTTAAGATTAGCTATTTTCATTTCTGGTACATTTTGGTTGTTGACTAGTGTTATTGTTAAAACTACTTACAGTTGAATAATATCCTTTTGGATATCACTCATATTTTATCTCCTCTTGTGAATTAATATAGTTTAGATGTCCCTCCTCCAAGCTTGCTCTTGTAGCTTTAGATTTTCTTTCCTGCCAATGCAAATTTTTAAGGTTGGCCATGTTTCATATATTCACTCCCTTCTTCACTTTCCCCAATGCTGTTCGGCTTAGGCAAAACGCAAATTTTCAGCCACCGTCAACTTCCAAGCAAGTCACACCGCGTTGTCCCTTCACCCTTATCTGTGTGTGTGTGTGTGTCGCGTTACACATATTTTCACAAACAAAGCAAGTGGTACCAAATCTTGCTACAGAGCCTTCTTCTTTAAAACAGTGCGTGCACGGTTAACTATTTGGTAACACATGCTGCAGTTTCTCATTACTTTTCTACCTCTCTCTATCTCCTGCGATAGGATGACGGCTTAAAAAAATCGGGTCCAAGATTGTCTCATCCTGGAATGTATCTCACATTGAACGAATATGGAGATAAAAGTAAACTCCACCTTAAAAGTCGGGAATTAAATTTTTTACACACCGCTAAAAACATCAAAGGCTAGTGGTCGCTTTCAACAATGAAGTGTTTCCTGTAAAGAAAAGGGGCGAATTTGTTGATCGACCAGACCAAAGCGAGGCATTCACGTTCGACAGTAGAATAATTTCTTTCAGCTGTATTTAACTTTCTACTTGCATAAGCTACTGGTAGTAGCATATGGGGCGGTGTGTCTGCCCGCTGTAATAGTGTTGCTCCGATGCCTAAATTGCTAGCATCCGTTCTTAGTACGAATTCTTGTGTGAGATCGGGAAGGGCAAGGATAGGTTCATTTGTCAGCTTATTTTTCAACTCTGTATAAACATTTTCACACTGCACGGTCCATTGTATTTTATCCGGCTGTCCTGTCTTGGTTAAGTCGGTTAATAACGCGCACAATGAGTTAAAATGGGGTACATATTTCTGATAGAACCCGCACAGTGACACAACGGATCTTACATCCTTCTTAGTTTGTGGTCTTGGTGCTTTTCTCATTTTCTCTACATTCTTTGGGACAGGAGACATTTGCCCTGTAGAGATAATGTGACCTAAAAATTCCAATTTCTCACATCCAATATGACACTTAGTTGGACGTGCTGTCAATCCCGTTTCTCTCAGTCTATCTAACAACATGGAGAGCGCGACTATGTGTTCCTCGAATGTAGTGGTAGCTATCAGAATGTCATCCATGAAGTTGGTGATATGAGGATTATGTAATGGTTCCAAAAAATTGTCATCATTCTCGAGAAGATACTTGGAGCGTTCTTTAAACCAAATGGGAGTACTCAATGTAGCAAACTACTGATTAGTGTCAGGTAATGGATCTACCTGAGATTCAGTGATAGCATTTAGTTTCCTATAGTCAATGCATAACCCGTGTTCACCACTAGGCTTCCTTAATAGCACCACACTTGAGCTGTAGGAAGATTCAGACTTTGAAATAATTTTCTCTTTTAAGAGATAGTCAATCTCATCCTTGAGTGCCTGTGCTTGCTATTGTTCAGTCCAAGTCCGCAACAATGCTTCCAGTGGACCGTGTATGGGGACGGCCAAAAAACAACTGTTGCCTCCTTTATTAGTCCTTAACATTCTTAAGTAGTCATCAGGTTCTATTTTTGTTACGTGAGTACGCACCAAATTAGGTGGGTGTTATTTTATGTATAGTTCATTTATCGCGCACGTAAATGCACAATTTTGTGTATGGGTATCTGCGGGCGCGCTTGTTACCAAAAACAAGCCAGATGACGTGAGAGGTTAAAAGAAGAAGCCAGCATCTCATGCCAGACATTGAGTCTGTTGCCTATTTATATATATACCCAGTGTGTTGGGGTAAGAATTCTTCTGGAACAATGACTCCTTGGTAGAAGCCATTGTCGGCTTACTCTACACGTAAGTCCGAACCAGTTTTGATAAGAAGTGAATTGATTTTTTTTTAACTTTCGTGTCACCATCCTCTGTTGGTATCTAGCTAGCACCTTTCTGCAAACAGGGGTGCTATAATGGATCAACGGGGACTTTCACCGAAAACATTTTAATATTGTATAGAATTTGTGGTGAGT
Source organism: Oreohelix idahoensis (assembly GCA_024509875.1). Lineage (NCBI taxonomy): Eukaryota > Metazoa > Mollusca > Gastropoda > Stylommatophora > Oreohelicidae > Oreohelix > Oreohelix idahoensis. The sequence continues at coordinate 164,173 of JAMPIV010009514.1, read as the reverse complement.
TGGGATTATATAAATATTTATAGGCGACTTAGTGTACTGACTGAGATCAGCTGTGAAGGTATCTGTATCTAATAAGGTTGGTGTATTACAGAGGACCTTGCTTGCTACCACATTTCGACCTCAATCAGACTTATTCTTGAATTGTGTGATGACTTCGTTTAATATCTAGGGTTATGATAGTGATGAAGGGTAAGTTCACAACAACCAACAGGCAGATAAACCCCTAAGTTAAGATTCACAACAATTTACAACACTATGACACTCACAAACACATAACACTCTAAAGATTTATCTTAAGTAAGTCAAGTGTTAAATTTTATATAATGTATTAACCTTTTCAATAAATAGATATCCTGATCCTACTACAATGTGAATCAGGAATCACAATCAAATGTAAGCACAATGTTTATGTACAAATATTTATACAAAAGATCTTTGTCCAGACCTATAATAGTATTGTAATATAAGTGTAGTGTTGTGATGCATTATTATGAGGTAATACTGGCTTTTAATGCTAGGTTGTTGTTTGTCATCACGACTTCATGTGTTTGTTATTGGTGGAAATAATATTAAAGGATTCACAGATTCTGTTTCTTTAAAACTTCTGTCCCTTTTATCTTTTTACTAAAGTTCACTTCAGGGGTATTTGATTCAAGGTTGGGCTTTACGTGCTGATATGCTCTTATCTCATATTGCAGCTGCAGGAAACCTGTATCCTCTGCTCGCTTGCTTCTCAGTTTGATAATAGGATAGGCAATGGCCGCTATCTTGTGCTGGGAGTCTGCTGCCAACTTTCTGGATCACGCAGTACTCAGACCGGACGACGCAATATCACCATCTATACCACGGTCCCTGAAAGTGAAGGTTATGCATCCTTCTTACTAACTAGTATATAATACTATTCCACACAGAAGTACATGACAGTACAAACAAACATAAAGTTCAGCGCTTTAGGCCAACTGCTAGCTTTCATGTGACAATATACACCAGTATTCCTCTCCCTAATGGTTACAACGCCTCTGCAATTCCAGCTGTAATCCCTTCCATAGAATAGGATAGGTGTTATGTTACTATATGGCAATCCAATATATATATATATATGCAGTTATACTCATCTCTGACAATCTTTTACATGGTGGAGCAATATCTAGGCTTTGCCTCATGTTTGCTACTGAACCGCACATATACAGACATAATTTATCATTTCACATTCAATTTTCATATAAAATACAGATCAAAAATATCTAGCTTACCACAATTCGTAAGGAAAACACACTAAAGATGACTGACACAGTTTGATCTGCGGTATGTCCAAGCTGTTATCTTATATTTAATTTAGAATAACACTGCTTGCTCTCATCTCTCAAATGTGTAACGATATGGCATCCCTTCTAAGATTTCTTCTGCCGATATCCAGTATTTTGACCAATCGTTTTGAATATATTCAAAAGAGTACCCAGTCATTACAACATTTTCATTCACTTCTACTCCGTTTCTAGGCATTTTTTTGTTATTCATAGGTCACCCAATCCAATTTCTTTTAACTTCAAAGTTTAGCCAATGGCCTCCCACGTACTATCTTAGACTTTCTGTCACTACTATGTTTCACAAAAATCATGGATTTCCATCTCAAGCAGATATGACCAAACATGACAGTATCTCTGTTCTCTATATGTTTTTTTTTACCAATATTTAATTATCTAATGGACTTTTTAGATAATTTATTACATATTCCTAGTCCACTAGCCTTCCTGTACACGAATATATGATTTTCAAGGGGCTAAGTGGTGTAGTTAAGAATACGATCTTTTTTTGATGTTAAGTGTTTAATTCAACTACCACCTGTTCAATCCTATACGACTGTACTATCAGTATAAAGTCAGGAGCCCTGCGAAAAAATCATGTTTCCTAATAAGAATTTAAACCTGTTTTCAAAACTTAACCTCGTATCGTTAGTTTTTTTCATCACTGTTTATTTGAAGAATTTAGGCCATGCCCACTGCGAGTTGGTTTATTTTTAGACACACAGCGAGTGGCTTGCGATACTGTGTTACATGGTCCGTCTACCTCTCTCTGCCTTTTTTCTTCTAAGCCCGTCTGTCTTTCATGGGTTAACTTGTTGCGCGATTTTGCACTAGTGTTAGTTTTTAAAATCAAGGTCGTCTAAAAGATTTTATTACACATTCTATTTTTAGAACTACGGTTATCGCCGTATCGTTAGGCTTATGCATTTTATTTAGGAATGAACGAATTAGGACAAGTAGAAATCTTGTGTTAGCCATTACGGCGTTATACAACTAAGGCGTTATCTATACTGGGAAAGCACTGGTCTTTCTCCATTCTTCTTCCTATCGTATTATTTCGTTCTGCTTTACCTTTATGTTCTAATTTATGTATGGGTATTAGAATTTTTCACCACAGAATTCATGGCTTCATCGTTACGGCTTATCGATTTGTAATATTATGTGGATTGCCGTCGCACGAGTCACGGCGACTCATGGGATGAACATATTCAGGGATTAAATTCTTTACTGTCTACATTGCGTGATTATACTCTAACAGCAAAGCCATCGAAGGCATTTGTCGGTTTTCACGACATTTCCTTTCTGGGTCACCGTATTGGTCATGGCATGCGGTATACAGAGGACAGTAATGTCTCTAAGATCCTGAACATTACTACACCAAAAACTAAGAAACAAGTAAGATCGCTGTTAGGTCTGATTCAGTTATATGCTAAATTCATACCTCATCTTTCAACTATTACTGCAACCTTTCTCTTCTTTATTAAAGAAGGGCGCAGCTAACGCGATTCGGTGGTCGGAAGAACATCAAATCGCGTTAGACACCATCAAGACTTTTTTTTTCTAGAGCTCCTGTTTTACGATTACCTAATGCAAATCTTCCTTTCATATTGCGCAGTGACACGTCTAGTTACGGCACTGGAAGTGTATTGCTACAGGAATACGAGGGCACCTTGCACCCGGTACTGTATGTGTCGAGGAAACTTACGTCCACTGAACAAAAGTACTCGGTGCTCGACAAGGAACTTTTGGCTCTCGTGTGGTCGATAACGAAACTCCAGCGATATCTTCTTGGATCACACTTCTTTGTTGAGTCTGATCAGAAAGCACTTACTGCGTTGAATACGAAAGACGTCAAGTCAGCGAAGTCCACTAGATATGCGATAACCCTGCAGCCATACTGTTTCACCATACGGGCTATACCTGGATCGCAGAATGTTTTGGCAGACATTCTTTCCCGCTGCCCGAGTGAATCAAGCGAGTTGTGACGTTCTACAAAGAATGAAAACTCTACGCATACAAAGTCGCATTTATAAAAACACCACGATCATGGAACTATAATTCGTTACATCAGTAACATTTTGTGTATACCTATTCAAGTATATAGAGTTGAAAACGTTCATTGGAATCGCTATGATACACAAAACAGTGACTTATATATAACTTTGATAGTAACATAACTTTCGAAAGTTATAACATTTTTTCCAGAAAAATACATTGAGTATTTATATAAACATTCGTATAATGTGATGGACTTAATTTTTCACAGTGGAATAGGTGGAATTTCTACGTGTTTAGACTTTAATATAAAGGAACGTGGTATTTCATTGACTGCTTTCGAAAATAACACATAATCTTCAGAAACTTATTAGAACTTTTAAAAATTTTTAATTGACTGAAACATTATTCAGAAAATTTTAGCAAATAAACTTGGTTAATTAGTTTAATATTTAATATAATTAATTATAAGTATCCTAGTACTAGTTATTAGATCGTGTAATTATCACTCAGTATAGTTAGCGATGCAACATGCGTAGTTAAGTAATGCTACCAATTATCTTTAGAAACGGTTAAGTGTCTTGATCACTTCCGGTGTTGTATTCGTATTCTTTTATTTTTTCACTTTTCATTCGTGATACATTCTTATCTTTTCATTTAAGTTCATTTATTACCATGATTTTCTTTAATAGTTGTTACATTTGTTTTCATTTAATCATCTTTAATGCTTTAATTTCTTTCATTTCTTCCACATTGTTTCAAAGTTGTTCAATGTGATGATATGCTTTTATGCATATATTTTTTTTTGAGTTGAGTTGAATTGGATCTTTTCATTCACTCTCTTGTTATTGATTGATATACCTATCATGTATTATTATAATATATAGTTGTTAACTTGATTCACCTCGCCGCGTTAATTAAAGAAAAAAATTTAATAGAATTAAATTTTTTGCGGACGGTGGTAAGGAAGCTGTTGCCTCCTTTATTAGTCCTTAACATTCTTAAGTAGTCATCAGGTTCTATTTTTGTTAAGTGAGTACGCACCAAATTAGGTGGGTGTTATTTTATGTATAGTTCATTTATCGCGCACGTAAATGCACAATTTTGTGTATGGGTATCTGCGGGCGCGCTTGTTACCAAACAAGCCAGATGACGTGAGAGGTTAAAAGAGGAAGCCAGCATCTCATGCCAGACATTGAGTCTGTTGCCTATTTATATATATACCCAGTGTGTTGGGGTAAGAATTCTTCTGGAACAATGACTCCTTGGTAGAAGCCATTGTCGGCTTACTCTACACGTAAGTCCGAACCAGTTTTGATAAGAAGTGAATTGATTTTTTTTAACTTTCGTGTCACCATCCTCTGTTGGTATCTAGCTAGCACCTTTCTGCAAACAGGGGTGCTATAATGGATCAACGGGGACTTTCACCGAAAGCATTTTAATATTGTATAGAATTCATGGCTTCATCGTTACGGCTTATCGATTTGTAATATTATGTGGATTGCCGTCGCACGAGTCACGGCGACGAAGAGAGGTTAACCAAGTATTAGGACATAACCTTCGTTGTTTATTTTATATGCAAGTATGCATGGATCTGCCATGTCAGAGGTACCAAGCCACTTAAGTACCTGACCAAAATTATAGGACAGAGTTAATATATTCATTCCAAGATTAACAGTTTGGATAGTCCTAACGGTCATGACATTGACGCAAGGTCAAACCCTTATCTTATGTGAGGAATTTAATATGATGCCTATACCATGCCTATACATGCTACATGTATGTTTGCTCTGTGGAATCCATGTTGAAGTACTATAACCTGTTGTCGTCAACGTATTTCGTCCTAAATAAATTATGATGCCAGTAAATGTAACGAGTTCTCCCATGTCTGCATTGGCACGGTTCGAAGTGCCCAGTTACGAGTCCAGTTCACGGATGTTTTTATCATACCAATCATTCATTCGTCATTCGCGTGTACATTTATAGATGTGCTCCAGGAAAGAGCAGCCACAACAACGTTGTCTGACCCACACCTATTTCTATTGTAAGGGGCAGTATACCGAAATGGGGCCTGTATCCGTCAATTGTTTGGTACAGCCCTGGTTCCTACCTCCTTTGGCTCTTTTTTGTTTCCGCAGCTTTCTTAATACTGGCTGATGACTAACAAAATGTTCCAGATGATCCAGGCCATGGTGTTCCGAGCAATATCTAGTCGGGGTGGGATGTCTTTCGTCCCCTCTCTGTACAATACGGAGAGTTGTCATGGTTACTGGTGTAACAGTAGACTTGTTGTGATTGTGTTTTCTCTTTATCACTGCATCTACCTGTTGTTTTCTCTTGTGAGTTTTCTTAATGGGCCTACCTCCGCAACAATGCCTCCCTAGGTCCTGTAACTGGTCTACACTTCTGAATGAGTTACCTGGTTACATTCTCAACAGGATTTCATATACCAACCTATGTCTTCAATTATTCCTGGCCAGTAATATTGCAATGCTATCTTTTGACCAGTGGCCCCTTTTCCTCTGTGACCACTGCCTGGTGTAGCATACTCTTGCTCCATAATTTCCTCCCTGTAGAATTTTGGCACTACCAGCTGTCCATGCCCTTTAGGTCCTTTTCCAGCTTGTCTGCAAGTAGGCCATTTTCCATATAGTAGTCTCCTTTCTCTGGAGGGTTATGGGCCTTTGGCAATTTGCCAAAACAAGGCGTCAATGTGCTGTCTGCAGGTTGAGCCTTCTTCATCTTTATAAGATAAATGTTTATTGAATTTTCCTCCTCCTTTTTGGTGCTCAACCTGGTATGGTTTGCTGCCATGACAACACGTTTTATTAGGTCACCCAAAAAGACATATTTACATCCTATTACCAGCGGATATATAGGATCATCACTCACTGCTGCTCTTATCACTCCTTCCACATAGCGAGTTCTCACGTTGATCCTTGCTATGGGAAGTGTCATGGTGACGGTTCCCTTCATTGCCCCTTGTATGTCCACTGTTTCTGTTGTAAGTTGATCAGGGTGCACTAGGGTTGCACTCACGACTGAGTCGAATTCCAGTCCGGAATCATAGAAGCACTGAATTTTAGTGCCATTACATGTTACTTCCTCGCAGACAGGGGGATGATGGAGGTCTTTCTGGCTATCTGCCAGGTCCTTCCTTCCCTTGTTCCCTGTTGTAAGACACGCAGCGTGATAAGGAGGGGTTTTCCGTCTGCATTCTGCAGTATTGTGGTTACTCATTTGGCAAGATTTACACCACTTTCCTTCCTTTCTTGAAGGTTTATTATCTGATCCTAGAGGGTTTTTGTTTTTATAATCAGTTCTGTGTTTGTTCTTGTTGGAATTCTCCCTGTGTTCATGATACTTCTGACTGAGCTGCTTGGTATCTTTCGGCCATGGTTAAAATATCTTCCAATCTCTCTGCTCCTTGCTCCATAAGAAATTTCCTCATTTCTTGAAGCATGGATTCTCTCAGTTGTTCCATCATGACCATTTCTTTTATATCTTGACATTTTCCTAAGCTAATCCATTTTGTCAGATATGTTTCCAATGGTAGTTTTCTCCTGGAAGTAGCTTAGCAGTTCGGAATCTCTTTCGGTACTTGTGCGTTAATTCACCGGTTAAATCAAATTGTGGATATTTATTACCCAAACCGATCACCGTACTCTTTCTTGACTGAAAAAGTGTCATTGTCCTCTCCCCCCTCCCCCGTTGCTTAGAATTTTTTTTTTTTAAAACACGCCTGCCGTTCGTAAGGTTGTAGTCACGTAGCACATTCTGCCGTAGGGGAGTGAAGTGTTATAGACTTCGATGCACTGGGTCCCAGCTTTATGAGGTGGGTGGCCTGTTCCCTTCCTCGCTGCCGTTGCCTTCTCTAACTCAAGATCAGAGGCAGGTACCCTTTTACAGCTGGTTAGACTGATGCGTGACACCTGTTCCCTTTCTCGCTGCCGTTGCCTTCTCTAACTCAAGATCAGAGGCAGGTACCCTTTTACAGCTGGTTAGACTGATGCGTGACACCTGTTCCCTTCCTCGCTGCCGTTGCCTTCTCTAACTCAAGATCAGAGGCAGGTACCCTTTTACAGCTGGTTTGACTGATGCGTGACACATGTTCCCTTCCTCGCTGCCGTTGCCTTCTCTAACTCAGGATCAGAGTAAGGTACCCATTTACAGCTGTTATGGAGTGTTAGAGACTTCACCATACTAGGTCCAGCATCGAGAGATGGGGTCTACCTAGCTATAAATGGGTACTTAACTTTGAGTTAGGGAAGGAAAAGACAGCGAGGAAGGAAACTGGTCTCCCCACCTCTCGATGCTGGACCTAGTATGGTGAAGTCTCTAACACTCCATAACCAGCTGTAAATGGGTACCTGACTCTGATCCTGAGTTAGAGAAGGCAACGGCAGCGAGGAAGGGAACATGTGTCACGCATCAGTCAAACCAGCTGTAAAAGGGTGCCTGACTCTGATCTTGAGTTAGAGAAGGCAACGGCAGCGAGGAAGGGAACATGTGTCACGCATCAGTCAAACCAGCTGTAAAAGGGTGCCTGACTCTGATCTTGAGTTAGAGAATGCAACGGCAGCGATTTCCTTTGTTTCCTTTGTACCGTTAACTTGTAGAACTGATTCAATTCCGTTCTATTGGTTTATAAACTTTTTTTTTTTAAATACGGGGGGGGGGGGGGTGGAGGGCGGGCCTGTCGTAAGCGTGGTAACTATGAATGCAGGAGAAACGCTTTTTTTTTTACTTGCCTCCCAAATCACAATGTGAAATCAACATTTTTCAGTCAAGAAAAAGTATGGTTCTCAGTTTTGGTAATAAATGTCCAGAATTTGATTTAACCGGTGAATAAACGCACAAGAACCTCTCTTTCTATAAGATTCAGAATTCTTTTCGTACCTGACCAGTAAAGCTTGTTTTAAGATTTCATAATTTTCCTGGTCTTCCTTTGAGAGTTTTAAATAAACATCGTATGAAACTCCCCTCAACTCCTGAGATAGCTTAAGGCTCCATTTTTCCTTTTCCAATCCATAGGTAGAGGCCAATCTCTCATATCTATCAAGGTAGACTCAATGGCATCCTCCTTTTCAATAAATGGATCCAGGTGGAAACTCACGGCTCCATGTGCCGTGCTCTGGTTGGAGCTACACTCAGAGTGAGGTGAGCTAGCACCATGATTGCTAGCTGCTCCCTGGAGTTCAAGTTCCTTTAAACTTAACTCATGAGCTCTTTGTGACCTTCTTTCTTCAGCTTCTAATTTCTTAGCTTCAGCTTCCATGCTTTTGGCTTCTCTTTCTGCTTCTAATCTTTTGGCTTCTCTCTCAGCTTCAAATCTTTCTGCTTCTAATTTTCTTTCCTCTCTGTCCATGTGTTTGTCCACTTCCGTTGTGACATACTGGATAAGATCACTACCTGACATACCTAGTTCTTTTCCCATCTGCATGATCGCAGTCCTAAACTTCACCATTTCAGCCATGATGCTTGCTTACCAGAGGGTATATAATTTTACCTTCACTAACCAACTAACTTAATTAAAATTAATTAATTACTTTGAACAAAACAAATCCTTAAAACCTTGTGAGCGTCACATATTTACTTAGTACTCAATGGTACTATTATTACGAAAACATTTCTAAGTTTTAGAAATTTTCAACAAATTTTATTGTTACAAACTATTTGTGGCTCAAGATAGAAGAATTCATAGATAATGGCTCAGGATAAAAAATAATATCCCGCGAAAGAGCCCCCAGTGTAGAGAAATGTTTTTCTTGTGTGATGATAGTGGTAGAGAAGAAATATAATTTCTCTCCAGAAAGTATGAAGTCCCAGTGCCAGAGAAGTACACTGGTATCGCAATTGAGTTACGGCTGTGAATACTCTGAGCTGGACAATAGGTTTAGGCTTCAGAAGTATACTGTGCCACTTTCGCTATAGTAACCCTATGTGATAATATAATTAAATTAGAAAAAATAACTCAAAATTTAAGTTAAAAATTTACCAAGTCAAATGAGTACAATTTCATAATTTATTATGTACATCTGTCTATCCTTGTAATGAGAAATGGATGTTGAAAGATGGTAAAATGTATGATTATTTATATTTACAAATTAAAATAAATAATAGTAAAATGTCTTGGATGTATCTTCCAATGAAATTATAAAGTCTGTCACAGTAGTTTGATACTTTTTGCTATCTAGTCTCTAGCCTTTTTCATCATTGACAGGCGCTATTGAAACCGCTCACAGTGTTTGTAGGATTGGATACACATAAACTCATCTTGCATTTCGCCACGTCTGTTCGAGGTTCCTGAGACACACTTGTAACCAATAAGACTTTCATTCAGCCCGCCCTATACCTACGGGGGACTAAGGTGTTGAAGATTGTTTGACCACTAGGCTCCAGTTAGCAGGATCAAAGGTCCTCAAGTCTTTAGTTTATACTTGATCACGAACTCAATCAGGAACGATCATAAAACCTGGAACAAAAGGTAATAGGTGGCCATGGTGTTCCAACAATCTCACCAACCACTGATATTTATGAGGCGACCATGTCTTCAGTGTTTGTATATAAATGAATGATTCATGGTAGTATGTTTCAGAGATAGCATGTTAAGATAATGTCTACTGTGCAGAAGATAACAAAATACATGACTAAATCACATGTTATGATACATGGGTATTATCTAACCTTTGCCTTCCACTTATGGATGCCAAGTAACGTATGTACTTGCTGGTATGTCGTAAGCTTCCAGGCAAGAACTAGCCATGATCTATTTGGCTAACCAATTAATTGTTATGCTTCCTGACAATACCGGTGGAGGTTATCTCTAGTTAGCGTCATTCGGCGTTGTACTGGCGACCAGGTGTTCATGGTTCAAACCCAGGCGTCAGCGTTTGAAGAAATGTTTACGGCCGGAAATTTGACTGAATAGCCTGAACGGCTCCTGTGATAAAACCTCTGTGGATGGGAAGGAGCGAAGCTCCTGACCGGGTTGGAAGGAAAGTCCTCAGGTTCCCCAGCCTCGCAATGAGATGTCATTGGGCCGAAGGGCTGAAAGCCCAAGTGCCGCTGGTTAAGGGAAAAAAAAAAAGTTAGCTTCATTGGCTTCCTGTATATCCTTTTTTTTATGTAGGATACAATCAAATCGTAAAACAAAATCTGAAATAAAATGATATTAGTCACACATATATCTTTAATAAACTTACATACCCTCTAGGATTAATAACAGCATGGCGAGGCTGTATTTGCTGAAGTATATCTGCCCTGCATGCAGCGTGAAAAAAAACTGTTCTTGCAGATAATGTTTTCCAGTCTCTCACTCTGGCGTCTGGATTTTGTGTGTGTGATTTTTAAACTGGCCGGCCGCTCTGTCCTTATATTTGGGCGACTCTCCCGTACGAGAAAGCACCGTCTGAAGTCCGCTTAGATTTTCGTTTAATCTCTTGGTTTGAGGCGATCTGTGCTTTTTCTGTACTTGTTTTCTCTTCTTGTCACTACACACTTATATCTTTCCTTCCTTCCTAGGTATCTTTTCATTTTCCCCATATGAAGCTTTCATTCTATTCAAGTTTTTTTCGAAATCCGTTTAGGTATGTAGTTACTACTTACAGTTGAATAATATCCTTTTGGATATCACTCATATTTTATCTCCTCTTGTGAATTAATATAGTTTAAATGTCCCTCCTCCAAGCTTGCTCTTGTTGCTTTAGATTTTCTTTCCTGCCAATGCACATTTTTAAGGTCGGCCATGTTTCATATATTCGCTCCCTTTTTCACTTTCCCCAATGCGTTCGGCTTAGGCAAAACGCAAATTTTCAGCCACCGTGAACTTCCAAGCAAGTCACACCTCGTTGTCCCTTCACCCTTATCTGTGTGTGTTTGTGTGTGTTTGTGTGGCGTTACACATATTTTCACAAACAAAGCAAGTGGTACCAAGTCTTGCTACGGAGCCTCATGATATTTTATGATCTATGCTGTAGTATTTCCCTCGAAGGTATTTTAACTCTTTAGCTATAGTTCACATTGTTTTATTAGCTATCCTTTGTGTTTCATGTTTGTAAGAATCCCACAGGTAAAAAAACTCTTTGGTTTTAGATGTTACAAGTTATAATTTTTTTCCCCGTAGCCCCTTAAAATACCACCCACTCCCCCACCCAATTCCCTGAACCTTATGACAATCAAAATGCGGAGACAGTTTATAGGTTTTAGTAAAATGTGTACAATATATATCGATTTTTCAAAATTTGACTGCCAAATATTTTCATGTTGAGACTAAACAGTTAAAGGCTACCTTAGCTTTCGTTATCTTTGTTGTCTTGGTTCATAATGACCTTTACATTGTTCAGTCATTATCAAACAGCAGTATATCAGTGGCGACTCGTTCGTAGGGGATAATGGGGTCCATCCCCACAAGAACTTTGAAAAAAATATTAATATAGCATTTAGTAGTGGCGTATAACAAGTCTCCGTGAAAACATTGTAACTGCTATGAACCCTTTTCAACTCTAAACCATCTCTCCCTCTTATTCTTTCTTGCTCCTCGCTTTTAGTCTTCCAATTATTATTTTATCCTGGATCAACCGAGTGCCATTACCAAGAGTGCAAATGAAATGTACTCATCCAGCCACCCACAACGCGGGGGGGGGGGGGGGGGGGGGGGGGGGGGGCGGGAAGAGGAAGAAGAGAATTTAAATGCTCATGCACAGACTATTCCAGCGGGGATATTTTCATTCATACCCAATATAACTACAGTTGTCTTTTCTTGACAGTGTTGTGATTTAGTTAATGTTAATAAGACAACTCTGTGATTGAACCCCAATCAGATGTTTTTTTAAAGTTAAATAACAGTGATCAGCGCAATGCCTTTCAAACAAAAATTAAATGTATGTCATTTAGGATAACATCAGCCTGCATGCTTTGTTTGTGTCAACAGTAAAGGCAAATTTGACAAACCTAAAGGCAAACTGACGTTTCACTGTGAGTGGTTTCAAGTAATTGTAAAGTTCTTATCAGCTGTAATTTTTCGATTTGTCACTGTATACAAATATTTTAGTCGTGTTAGTGCTACACTGACGACGAATAACCTATAGGCCTATTGTTCTTGCTGTGTATAATATTGTCACCTTAAACCCTTGTTGTGGTGTTCATATGAACACATGTAAGTACACAGTTATTCAAAGATGACCCCACCAGTCAAAACTCATTTGAGCCGCAACTGAAATAGTCAGTCACAGTCACAGAGAAGGCCGTTGTTTTCACATTTAAATTCTTCTTACCGTACTTCAACAGACAGCAGCACAGAGGGTGACACGTTTTCTGTGTCCACTGCATCTAGGATTAACACTAATTTGTGTGCTATATGCGTTCAAAACTAGTGCTATCTCGTGACGTACCACAGTCTACATTACAAGCAGTACAATACAGGTATGTCAACATCTACAAGCGTTTCATAAATATAGTTGTTAAATCTTGGTATTTATTGTATATTGTGACCGTACATTTGTCTCTTATTTCTTTATTTCTTAGATGCCCTACAATAAACTGTTGTCTATAACTACGTAGAAATATTTGCAGATGCATCTCAGTAGTAATAACAACCCTGAAGGGCTACCAAGCTAAAGGATTGAAAATTCTGATAACCTCACGTGAAAGTCTGGTAGTGGATACCAGCCCATTGCAACATTTCAGGCAACGAGTCGGCAGACAAACTTGCTAAGAAAGGAGGAACGCTGCAACAAATTGATATAGGGACAAGTTATGAAATGGCAAAAACAACAATAAATTCCACATTCTAGTCCTAATGGTAAGGAGAACACACAGGGCATATAAAAAATGATGCCTATCATCAACTATCTTCGTCGTGTAACGACTTCTCACCGATTTTTTCTTCTGTCTATGTTTTGTTCCTCTACAAATTTCTCCCATCACTAGACAAGAAACCAAAAGTCTCTCTCTCTCTCTAGTCTTATATTACACAGTATTCGCTCAACTCAGGATTCTCACAGTCAAATGGTAATAAATTATTCCTTTAGCCAGCGAGAGTCATTCCACTATGAAGGTGAAACACAGTGCTACGACTAGTCCGGAAGTCGACCCTTTGTGTCACGAACTGGACGCACGTAAATCAGCAGTGGATGCTAGGGCCAGTTAAAATGAAGATAACTTGATACCCCTGGGACCAAAATAGAATTTGCAACAATGCCACCCAAGAGGTCGACCAAAAATACAGCTGGAACTGTGGAGGGAATTTTAAGCCATTAGACCGCTAACCATCATTCGAAGCAGACGGAATCTATGGGCCCCGGAGTGCGTATTACTTGTTGCGAAAATCCGTAGTGAACTCAGTTGAGCGAAGTAAGTAGATCTAACACTGATGATTTTATAACATGAATAATCATACGTTTATCCACAGCTTATTATTGCAGTACCTTTTGTAAGCAGAGTTTTAAATGTATTTCCATTTTCAGTGACAATAATTGTTATTTGCATATTTACAGATCACTCAAACTAATGTATGAGTTTGCTGAGGTCATAAAATTAATTAACCACTGATCTTTATCTCACAGCCAGGCAATAAATAATTGATGTATATATTGTTGTTACTTTGGGATTTGCCTATTGATCCAAGCAAAACAGAAGTGTATTAGTGGTCTTTCTATTTATTATAAGGCTTCTGTGTTCTCTGTCAAGACTAAAAACTTGATAAAAAGTGTCCTCAATCACTTCTCCCTTTGTCTCATATTCGATTACATGTATTTAATGCAATCCTATGCATGTACCATGTTGTATGATTGAAGAACTATTTTATTATCGGTATAAGAATTTTATTGTCTACATGAACCAGAACTTTAAGAATGCTTACAAGTATTTAGCTATTTAATGAATTTACCACTTGACTGACAAAATGTAAGTCAGCAGTTCTCAAGCCTTGAGACCATGACTACCCTCTAAATGATTTACTGCTCGAGTAGCAAGAATGTATATCATTGGTTCTAAGACCTTGTCAGCAATGACACCCAACATGTTACGGCAGCATGGGAGACTATAACCCAGTGGTTCTCAAACCATTTATACCACTGACCCCAAATTGATTTTACTGCTCTATGGGCACAAGGTAGACCAGTTGTTCTCAAACTTTTGATGACCACAGCCCCAAACTTTACAGTTGGTAAAGCTAACAGCCCATATGTTGAAAATCACTGCGGTAGACAAGCTGGAAGCCAGATATAGATTGAGATCCACCTGTATGCTTATAACGTCAGTTATGCTATAGTATTTCATACATAAAAGATAGCACCTTGTTAGTGATGTTAACTATGAATGTTCGTTAGATTTCTGATGGACGATTAGCGTCCAGCAGATATGGGAAATGCCTTCTCTGGCAAGACTATTAATGGAGCTTAAATTGTTTGTCAATCCAGTCCTGCCAGGCTGTCTTACCAGGAAACCTAACCATCTGCAGTGTTTTCGAGGACAGACATACTCCATCCCAGTTGGTGATGAGCCCTGTGTCAAGACATCCTCTGAAACCCTAAAAAGAACTTGCCATACTGGACCTGGAGTGCTGGGACAGATTGAACCCCCTGGCAACAAGACAACATAAATTCAGCAGCATCTGAGATGAGTAGTTTAAAATGCCAGCAGAACCAGTACAGAATAGTCCAATTGTCCTAGGATGACAAATTCATTCTGATAGTGTTCAGAACCATTCATAGATTAGGGAACATATCTTATAGTTGTACATTTGAATATATGTGAGAATCTATCTTCATTTTTGTAAACTTTACATAACAGAGTCTGTTGTTATTTTTCTTGTAATATTTAATTGGGTTGTATAGTTTTAGTAACATAAATCTACACCCTGGGGGCAGAGCCATAATTAATAAACACTATTGGGTCGGGATATTTTTTAATGTGGCTGGGCACCAAATCTCTTATCCAACTATATGTACTATACATATTCCTTTGTAGGATTTCGGATAAAGAATTTATCACCTAGAGAATATCCTGTTTAGTTTCGCCAGAATTCTCTTTTAAGAAATTTTCTAGTGGACTAATTCCCGAGGAGAGACTGTGCATTCAACCTGCAGTCTGGAAGATTTTCCTCTAGATATTATTTTTTATTCTTCCATCAAGTCTGTCATACTTCTCCTTCAAAACCACACCACGACAATCTGGGCGAGACCAGGTCATAATTATCCTGCTACATACTGGGCATAACAAATTGAGGTATCATCTCTACCACAAGTACAGGATTGGTGTTACAGATCTTGAACTGTGAAACTAAGGCCTTTATCGTTTGAGTTATCTTGTGTCTCATTTGGTTTGCTGTTTGGACCACGTACTTGAAGACTGGAGTTTGTCGTGTGCACCGCTCAACCCCATGTGGGTTATAATTAAGATTTATAGTGTTCATCGTTCTATATAGCATATTACATTGTTATTTTTATTGTGTGTAGCTCTTCTAGGCTCTAATTTATCTGCCGTTTGTTGTGGCATTGTTTAAAGTATATGGTTTTTGTAATGTATCCTCTTCCATGATACTATATTGCTATCTCTCTCGCTATTGACATTCTGTTCTTCTTCTTCTTCTTCTCGTTCGCTGTTGTTTAGAAATGTCTACACAAGAAGTCCGGTTTTCTGGATGTATGTTGCTGTGGTTGAAAGTTCTTCAAGACTCCCAAACAGCTTTGTGTGGATGTGCGTCTCTGTGGGCCAATGTTCAGTTCACAATTGACTAAGCATGTGGCAGTCTTGCAGGATGTGTTCGGCTGTCTGTGCTGCCTGTCCACACGTACATAGGGGTGATGGGACCAATCTCAGTCTGTATAAGTGACTGTTCAGTCTGTTGTGTCCTGTTCTCATACGGAACAGGATCACCTGTTTTGCTCGATCAAGATATTGATAGTTGTCTCTTTGTTGATCAATTTTCCTGATGGCCTTGATAAGGGTCTTCTTTTCCTGGAATGTGATTGTTTGTTCTTTTTGTTCCTGTGTTGCTCCCTCTTTTGCTAACATATCTGCTCTCTCATTTCCTGGTATGCCACAGTGTGATGGTATCCACTGTAGCACTACCCTTCTTTTGATATTTACTTCGCATAGGACTTTGTTTAATTCTGGCAGTTTATCACTGTTGAGGGCTTGCAGAACTGACATTGCATTGGTAAGGAATACAACCTGCTGACATTGGCTTATTGTGTTATTTATTATTCCTGCAGCAATGCTTATGGCCTGTACTTCAGCAGCATAGTTTGAACAGAATATTCCAGTAGGTGAACAGGTGGATTCATTTTCTTTGTCTGGATAGACCACATAAACTCCTGCGCCTCCGTTCTTCACTGCTCTGGTTGCAGATCCATCAGTATATACTTGGATCCATGCTTCTCTGGGGTATAGTTCTTCAATCATGTCACACGCTGCTATTTTCCTTTGGAGAGTATTTAGCTCTCCCATGGGGCAGGTGGTAGTTATGGAGGTCTTAATACTGAAATTTTGATGTTGTTCCCATGGGGTTGGGAGGAGTGTGGGAGTTATTTCCTTAGTGATGTCTGGTAGTTCATCCTTGTATGTTCTAATTAGTTTTTTGGACCGATGCACAAAACTGCTTCTCTTCAACCTCCCACTGGCTAAATCTCCAAATCTAGTTTTCATTGGATGTGCGGGCATGTTCTTGTACTTTTCTGCTTGGATCAGGGTCTTAGTGTCTCGTCTGTATAAT
The DNA here is from genome assembly GCA_024509875.1 of Oreohelix idahoensis. Lineage (NCBI taxonomy): Eukaryota > Metazoa > Mollusca > Gastropoda > Stylommatophora > Oreohelicidae > Oreohelix > Oreohelix idahoensis. The sequence continues at coordinate 147,157 of JAMPIV010009514.1, read as the reverse complement.
AAAGGTGGAATGCCTGTGATTTTTTCCATTTCATTTATTGGTGTGGTCTTCATGGCACCCGTGATCAACCTAAGCGCTTGATTTTGTACTTTATCTAAGGCTTGTAGGTGTGATTTGGCTGCTGTAGACCATGCTGCTGATCCGTACTCTAATATAGGTCTTATTGCACCTGTATACACTTTCTTTAGTGTTGTTTCGTTAGCTCCCCAACTTGATCCAGCTATTTTCCTCAGTATGGAAAGTTTTCTTCTCGCTTTAGCCTCTGTTCTCTCGATGTGGTGCCTCCATGTCATTCTCTTATCTAATGTAATGCCCAAGTACACCGGTTCCTCATCTGTTTGGACATGTATATTTCCAAGTCGTATCTCTCCTGCTTTGTCTTTGTTGGAGAGCGTGAAAAGTGTTGTTGATGATTTTTCAGCGTTGATCTGCACCATCCATTTCTCTGCCCATGCTGCTATGTTGTCTGCTGCCCTTTGTATTCGCTTATTAGCGATAGTTAGATGTTCTTCTACACACCACACCACCAAGTCGTCAGCGTATAGGGCAGCTCTCACACCTTGTGGCAGATCGTGGATGAGGTCATTGATGAATACAAGGAACAGGGTGGGAGACAATACTGAGCCTTGAGGAACTCCATGTTTTAGGAGGATTTTCTTGCTGTTGTGACCTTCCATAGTGACTCTTGCTTTCCGATTGTGTAGGAACGACTGGATCCATTTTCTCATATTACCCTTGATTCCGTTCCTTTGCAGTTTTACTATTAACCCGTCTTTCCATACTTTGTCAAAAGCTTTTTGGAGATCTATCCATAGGGTAAAGACTTTTCTCTTTTCTTGGAAGGCATCTTCAACGATCTGTGACAGGTATGTGATTTGGTCTTCTGTGCTGCTGCACTCTCTAAACCCTGCTTGTTCTGGCACTAAAATTTTCTCGGATTCCAAGTACCATTTCAATCTTCTGTTGATCATCCTCTCCATTGTCTTACATACACAGCTTGTTAGGCTTATTGGTCTGTAGCTGGTGGCCTTCCTGTTGTCTTTTCCTTTCTTTATGATGGGACACATGAGCGCCTCTCTCCATATCTGTGGCACACTGCCTGTCATCCAACTGTAGTTGTATATTTGCAACAGTTTGCTCATTGCTGTATATCCTAGGTGTTTTAGCATTTCGTTGGTTATACCATCCGGGCCTGGTGATTTCCTGTCTTTAAGTTTCCACACGGCTGTTTTTAACTCGTCCATATTGAAAGGTTTGGACATAACGTCCGGACTGTTTCCATTAGTTCTAGTGTGGATTATTTCTTGACGAATGTCTCGTTGTCTGCGTAAATTGACGGAGATGTTACTTTCATTTCTGTAGGATTCCGCAAATATGTCTGCTGCTTGTTTGCCGGTATATAGTTTCCCTGCATCGTCTAGTGTAATGGTTTGTCGTTGAGAATTGTTATCGTCATTCAATTGTTTAGTGAGTTTCCACAACTTTCTCCCTTCCTTTTCAAGGTTTAGTTTATATGTTTTTTCCCTCCAGCTTCTCCTCTGGGCTTCTAGCTTTCCTTTAATGAATTTTGCTTTTGCCTTTTGTAGCATGATATGGTTCTGTTGGGATGGTTGTACCTCTGCAGTGTGCCTTGCTTCATTCATATCTTCATGTAGGTTTTGTAGTGTGTTGGACCAATATGGTACATAGTTCTTCCTCGCTCCTCTCGGTATTGTCTCCTTTGCTGCCTTGAGTACTCCATTATTAAAATCCCAGATGACTCTGTTAATGTCTCTGTCTAGTACCTTAATATCTTTTGTAAGCAAATTTGCTCTGTGTTGATAAATGGACCAATTTGCTTTTTTATAATTCCATCTTGGCTGACTTGGACTTGTATTAATTGTTCTATTAATTTTGATGAATACAGGACGATGATCACTTCCACCGAGTTGTTCTCCTATTTCCCTTTCCACTATCCCAGCCAAATCAGGTGTGCAGAATGCCAGGTCTGGAGTAGAGGTGCTATGCCATCTTCTGGAGTAAAAGGTTGGAGGATCATTAGGGTTGTTTAGAAGGGTTAGGTTATTGTCGTCTTGCCAGTTTTCTATCTCTTCGCCCCTTCTATCTAGCTGGTTGTATCCCCAGCTTTGGGAATGGCTGTTGAAGTCTCCCACCGCTATGAAGTTGCCAATGGGGACATCTATGCTAGTCATGTTCAGTGGTATGTCATTGGGGCAGTAGAAGTTTAGGAGATCCAGTTCCAGAGTGTTATGTTTTAGATGGATTACTTGGTATTCTGCACCTTCTTTATATGTCTTGGATTCTATAGCGTTGAGGTTATTCCTTATCAGTGTTAGTATGCCACCCTTCTTCCGATCTTTTCTGTCAACTCTGAAGCATTGATAGCCCCGTATCTTAAAATGTTTTCCTTCCTGTAGGTGGGTTTCTTGTATGCAGCATATGCTAATTTCTTTCCGAAATAGGGTATTCTCTAGTTCAGTCTTTTTGTTGTTGACTCCCTCTGCATTCCAATGCATGACATTCAGAGGGGCCGTCGTCTTATCTGGTTGGCCAGTTACTTTCTCCTTCCGCCTCCTGGCTCCATTTGGCGGACTAAGGAGACCTCCAGTAGCTGAGGGTGGATTCTGTCGAGGCTCAGAATCCGGCACTGCTCCTGCCTGGAGGGACTTCACAGGGCGAGCACCATAACGATAATTTTTTGACATCTGTTGTGTAGACATATTAAACCAAAGCGGGTTGCATGGTACCATGGTTGCTGGTGCGCCTCCTGGCCTGGTACATCTGACTTCAGCACCTGTTTCTTAAGGCAGAGTGTGCTCATGCCTCCCCCTCTGGCTGGGGGATTTGATCTTGCCTCCCGCTGGGGTTGATACCCAACCTTCGGCAAGATTACTGGGTATAACGGGGTCCACCACGAGTAGGTGAGGTAGACTTGGGCAGGAGAGGCTAAGAGACATGTTGAGTCTTGTATTGCGCATCACTGCCCCATTTGGACCCCGACATTCTGTTAAATGAATGAACTGGACGTTTATTGGTTTTTGAATTGATCATTTTTTTTTAAAATTTTATACTGATATTGTGTGGACATTTTTTAATCTTTTATTTTTTGTGTCTCATAGAAATTGTTATCAAGGAAGCAATGGCAATTTGCAGAATATGCATATGTGACTTATTTAGCATTTATGTTCATACGTGATTTTAAGGCATATATTTTTTTTTAAATTAATGAAGAAAAATATCCCGTTCAACCTCTGAAGGGTTATAATTAGGATATATATTGTTTTCAATTCCAAATAATATGAACAACTGCCGATATGAGAAAGTGGCATCACATTTGTCAAATCATTGTAAATAGGGACAATCACAATTATGCTTATACGTTAAATAAATTTAAAAAAATAAAAAATGTATAAAACAAAAATAAAATAAAAAAATAAAAATAAAAATAAAAAACGAACAAAATCAAGAAGACACTGAACAAAAATAATATTAAAGTGGAGGGGTGTAAAGGCCTGGTGGTTCCAGTTATATAACTGACTTTAACAGATATTTAATTGACTTTCATCTGTTAAAAGTCATATGCATTGTAAGAACAGCATCAGACCTTCACATTCCCAGCCACTATATATTAACATTTGTTCGTGTTAAATATTGTTAGACTATATTATGCAGCTCCCTAGGTCTGTCTATTCTTAACACCTCATATATTTATAGGTAAGTTTGATGCTTGCAAATAATCTAATATTGGTATTCTCATTTGTTCATACCTCTTACATTTTAACAAGAAATGTTCTATATTATTGTCTTGAAGACATCCTGCACAGTAAGGTTCTTCTATTCTGAAATAGCCTTTTCCCAGCTGTATGTTAAAGGCATATGATTCTAAGCTGCCCCAAGCCCAGAAATAATTTTAAGCTCTGGCTTACCGGATTTATTCTTTCTAACCATACGTCACGCTGAAATGTTCTAGACACGTAATACAGGCCTATTAAGTGAAGAATGACCTATGTGGGTACCTGGGGTTTCTGATAAAACAACGACAGAATAGAATAACTGTTCCCTCAGGCATGTCGTAAGAGGTGACTTATAGGACTGACAATATCATCGTGGAAAACAAGTAGCTATAGCAACCACTGCTGCATGAATGATTTTTGGTACTTGCTTCATGTAAGGGAACCAGCTTCAATAGCTCCAGGCTCCACGGGGAAAAGGAAATGAGGATGAAGTGGGGAGCCTGACGAAAAGGACTTTAATGTACGTAAAAATGATGTCCTGGATAACTCAGTCTCACAAGGCCCGCAGTCCTATTTTCTAGGTTTCATTGTTGCCAAACAATATCACAAAAATGCTATTTGCGACGAAAAATTTTCTTCTGCTTCCCTTTCAGGGGGGGGGGGGGGAAGGAGGGGGGTAATTAAAAAAAAAATTGTGGTTATTACCTTTAGCCTTTTTTTTTATGGCGGTCACAGACATTTTTTTTTTTTTAGTTACCTCCCTTGGAGTGGATGGAAGGTTACATATACAAAGTCGGCAAGTATCGATTTCATACGTATGGGGGGAGGAGGACCAAAAGCCATTGAAAAAAAAAAAAAAAGCACAAGCCAGTGATGCAAATCCTCCGCTTGTACTATACAACGTATTTCAGTGCGGATATCACGGTGTAGATGAAAATGTCGCTCCGTAGTTCATAACTGCTAAAATGTATTTAAATTATAAAAAACATTTTTTTTTTTTATAGGAATAAAATATCTTGCTCAGCCTGCGGTGTATTATAATTATCATTTATAACGTATATAACAATAGATCCATTTGCCATAACCTGCTTTAGAAAACCTACCTTACAAATAAATAATAAAATTAATATAGAATTAGTTTTACGATAGAATAAAAATATGGGACGTGTCGGGGTTTACTATCTATCTATCTATCTATCTATCTATCTATCTATCTATCTATCTATCTATCTATCTATCTATCTATCTATCTATCTATCTATCTATCTATCTATCTATCTATCTATCTATGAATCTATCTATCTATCTATCTAAGTGTGGTCTATTACATCTATCTATCTATCTTATCTTGCTATCTTATCTTATTTATACCTACCTCACCTATTATTCTGGAAGTTGGTACGTTCATTTATTATACCAGGGTCTGAAATGGTTCAGACGATGTTAAAAATGACTTCTTAACTGAGCAGATATTCTCCTTTCTAGTTCCGCTTCGTTGTTAAACATGTCATGTAATGGTCTAATGTAGACTTTCTCTGATTTCACCAGCTCTTCTGCTGATCATACATCTTTCTCATCTCGTTTACTGTATCTGCTAGATTGTCAATGAATTTTCTCCTTTCCTCTTCATCAAAATTATTGTTGATCATTGCAAGGGGAATAAACTTACAATACTGTTTTATTTTTGTTGCTTCCCTTTGATTGCTTATCGTCCTTCTGAAATGTGATTGTCAACGAATCTTTCTTTCTTGAGAAGTTCTATGAATCTTAACCTAACTTTTACTGCATCATGATGCACTATAAATCAAAGCATATGTATTTCTTTGGTATCATGTCACATCATATTGTGCCTGAAATTCCAAAAAATGTTATTTATTTCTATCATCTTTATGAATTCCAGCAGTGTGGTTCTTTATCACCTATCCTACTAAGATTCCATGTTCCAGTTTTAGTCTTTGCTCTAGTCATTGTTCATTTATAAATCCATTTATATCAGTCAATTTAATAGTTTCTTTTGTTTCTCTCTGCTTCTTCTTCTTTTTTCCACTTTCGCTCCTCATGGAGCATGGTTCCACTGATGTAGTTGTCCCCTTATTGGCAGCTCATATCAAAGCAGTCACAAGCTCTTGCAGTGATATTTTCTGTAACAATTTATTTGACAAGATGAGATTACCAGCCTCATGTACAACTTCTTATTAGTTGCCTCTTACAACATGCATGAGGGAGTAATCCTCTTATTTTGTTTTGACACCTCAGGGACATCAGGAATTACACAGGGATTTGTTCCGCTCTGAGCAATGTAAAATCTAATGCCATCTTGCTGGGCCGGCTCAGTTTTACCATAGCCCCATTAGGCAGCACATTTCAGGATGGTCTGAATAATACTCGTACCTAGTAGTCTTGAGAGATAACCCACAACATACTTCACCTGACTTGGAAATCCTCTGTTTCATGTCATTGCTTGATGGGCCATTACCTAACTATCTGAAGCCTTCAACAGTGAATCTGACTACAGGACAAGAGACAACTGTGAGGAAGGGGGGTAGACAATGTTAAAGAAATCCTGATGAATCAAAGCATGGCACTCGCCAAAAAAAAAGTTATCTCGCTGTGGTAAAGTGGGATGTTATAAATATTTATAGGGGACTTAGTGTACTGACTGAGATCAGCTGTGAAGGTATCTGTATCTAATAAGTGGGGTGTATTACAGATGACCTTACTGGCTACCACATTTATACCTCAGTCAGAATTATTCTGGAATATTGTGATGACTACGTTAAATGTCTAGGGTTATGAAAATGATGAAGTGTAAGTCACAACAACAACAGACAGATAAACAGTTTAATTTATTCCACAACACCCTACAACACTGTGACACTCACACACATATAACACTCTATAAGACTATCTTAAATGAGTCAAGTGTTTAAGTTTAAAAATATATGTATTAATTCTTTCAATGATGGGTATCCTGATTCAACTACACAGTGAACCAGGAATCACAATCAAATGTAATTACAAGTATTATGTACACAGTTTATATATATGAACTTTGTATTGACATAGTTTATTATTATTATTCTATGTGTGTAATTTGTGCAGTAGTAATATGAGGTAATACTGGTTTTGTTCAAGCTTGGTTGTTGTTTTTCATCATGACTTCAAGTGTTTGATTATCGGGGAAATAGTATTGGGAAAAGTTCACAGTTCCTGTCATTTGAACCAATTAATTGTCCCTCTGTGTTTAATAAAATGTCAATTTTTGAGGGGGCACATAATGTTGAGCTACTCTGGCCACAGAAGCTTATCTTTCGTGATGGCGGCAGGAAAAGACTCCTCTGCTCGATTGCTTCACTGTGTTCTGGAGACACCTCACTGGTCGCTATCTGGACCAAGGAGTATGCTGTCAGCCTCTGGATTCAGCAAAACTCAGACCAGGGGCTGCTTCAATAACTAGGACCACAGTCCCTAAAACAAGAAGGTTGTACCTCCTACTTCAGATCTAATTTATAATCTATTTCCACACTAAACGCAATACATAACAAACACTGAGTTCAGAGCGGTAGGCCAACTGCTAGCTTCATCTGAAACAATTTACACCAGTATACTCCTCCCTAATGGTTACTACGCCTCTGCAATTCCAGCATTATTTCCTTCTAGTCAATAAGATAGGTGTCAGTGTACTATTTGGCAATTTCATGCAGTTTTCTTTTCTCCGACACGTTCTGTTCAGGTTGGAGCACTATCTAGGCCTTGCCTCATGTTCGCTAATGAACCACGCACATATACAGACATAAATTATCAATTTACATTCAATTTTCATTACAAAGATATCGAATATATCAAGCTTACCACAATTCATGGAAATAATACACAGATACGTTGACTGGCGATGAATATGGCACAAATTCCGATCTGCCTCTGTCCCAGACTTTTATTTAGAAAAATATGATCTGGATCTCAACGCACTGTTTCTTAGTAAGTTTATTTTAAAATGTGCCACTGAACTGACGCTCTTAATTGACTATATTGGCGGGTCTAACCAATCGGGCCATGTTTACACAGCTTTTCAAAAAAAGTACCCTTACTACCGTTTCCCCTAACAACAAAGAATTAGTATTTGTAGTCCGACTAATCGTGTTTAGCCTTACATTTACTTCTATCCAATCAAATAGGATTTTACATGGTGGCCCATTTCCCGTAAAATAGTGGTTTCAAAACATGCCACTGTGCGATTATTTTTTGGTGTTGTCTGACACCCTCACTATTTTCTTTTGGCTATAATTTGTTAATTCCTAGACTATTTGCGTAACACTTAACATATTCTTTGTCAGCAAGTCCTAAGGAACCCAAATATATAAGTTTAATGGGGCTAAGGGGCTGCGTTCAAAATATGCATTTTCTTCTACCTTCCGTTCACTTCGATACGATGTGGTGTCTGGGTACTGTCAGGCTTTCAGACATAAAACAGTATAATGTCATGTTTCCTAATAAGCGTTTTTCAGGTTTTTAAACCTAACTCTCGTATGGGTAGTGTTTTTTATCACGGTCTATTTGAAAAAAAGTTAGTGCTTCTGGCCTTTCGCGCGGGGAGGGTGGCATTAATTGTATATCGCGAGACGCGTGTTAGTGTTGCATGCGTTCCTGCTTTCAGCCCTCCCTCTCTCTATCCTAAGTTCATCTGTCTTTCCGTTTATGTTAACGTAGTGTATAAAATGAAATTAATGGAAGTATTAATTTAGGTCATTACGCAGTGTGCCTAGCTCAAGGTTTTCTTAGAAATACAGTACACATTTTATTGTAGAAAGCGTGTAGTGATGCAGTAGACTTTACTATCAACGTGAAACGTTACAATTTGCAGACGAAGTAGAAAACAAGGGGGATTTTTGTACGCCATTGTGACAGCACTGTACTTTTACCATTTCTCTTTCCTTTTATTGAATTTATGTGTTAGGCTTTACATTTACCTTTTAATTTATATATGTGGATTTAGAATGTTTCACGACAAATTCTCCCCTCTTAAAACAGACGTTATATGTCAGTCTATAATTCTATATACACATAGAGAAATTTATTATTAGTTCTGGGGCTTACGGTGATTATCATCACAGGGATGGCGGCTTAAAAAATCCGCTCCCAGATTTGTTTTTCCAGATATATACTCTATGCTAAACTCAAATGGCTGCATAAGTAAGGACCACCTGAGTAATCTAGAATTTTCATGCCTAGCCTGCGCTAGAAACGACAATTGTTTGTGATCCGTTTGCAACTTAAATGCCTTCCCATACAGATAAATATTGAATTTCTTTATCGCCCATATTACTGCAAGACATTCTTTTTCGCTAGTTGAGTAATTGGTTTCAGCTTTATTCAACTTTCTGCTAGCATATGCCACTGGGCTCAATTCCCCATCCAATGCATCTGATTTCTGTAGCAGAGTCGCACCTAACCCAATATTACTGGCATCCGTCCTTACAATGAATTCTTGACTTAAGTCAGGTAATTTCAAAATAGGTTTGCTTGTAAGCTTTTCCTTCAATTCCTGGTAAGCCAATTCACATTGTGGTGTCCATGTAATTCGATCTGGATTTCCTTTACGGGTCAAATCAGTTAACGGTGCACATATGGAATTAAAGTTTTTGATATACTTTTGGTAGAAACCACATAATGAGACAAAGGATCTCACGTCTTTCTTGGTTTGTGGTCTCGGGGCTTTCTTTAGTTTCTCTAAATTCTTGGGGTCAGGGGTCATGTTTCCCTGATGGACTGTGTGTCCCAAGAATTCTAATTCTTTACATCCAACGCAACATTTGGTTGGTCGGGCTGTTAAATTCGCTTCTCTAAGTCGATTAAACAGCTTATTCAGAGAGTCAATGTGTTCCTCAAATGTTTCTGTTGCTATAAGGATATCATCCATGAAATTTGTGATGCATGGATTATTCAGAGTGTCCAATAATTTTCTCATCATTCTAGAGAAGACACTAGGCGCATTCTTCAATCCAAATGGCAATCTGTTAAACTCATAGTGTCCCTCTGAGGTACTAAAAGCTAGATATGGTCTAACCTCAGGCTTTACTGGAATCTGATAGTATCCTTTACTCAGATCCACTTTTGAGAAATATTTAGCTTTATTTAGCCTGGCAAACAACTGATTTGTATCCGGCAATGGATCCACCTGTCCTTCTGTAATAGCATTCAGTCTCCTGTAATCTATACAGAGTCTATGTTCTCCAGAGGGTTTCCTTAAGAGTACAACACTGGAACTATACGAAGATTCACTATGTGAAATAATTCCTTCCTTCAACAAATAGTCTATCTCTTCCTTCAAAGCTTTTTCCTTAGCAAAAGGAATCGAATAGGGTTTCATACAGACAGGTGTGGGGTCTATCAGTTTCATATCATATTCCAATAAGTTTGTATGCCCCGGTCGGTCCGTTAACACCTCTGTATGATTATCTAGAACCTGTTGCACTCTCTCTTTCTGATTTTTCGTTAAATGTGTACTGATTTTCACCTGTGCCGCTGTCTCACAGGGGTGTAATGGATATTCAAATGATGAAAGTGGTTCCTTTTTCATCTCCATGGCAATGGACAAGGTCAACAAGTGTGTCTCTTCCTGATTTTCTCTTTCCAAATATTTCTTCAGGAGATTCACATGATAGATTTTTTCTTTCCCCTTCTTATCTATCTTATAATTGGTTCTAGACACCTTCTCTAGAACTGTATATGGACCTTGCCATCCAATTTGTAACTTATTCTGACTACCGGGTAGAAGAAGCAGTACCTTCTCTCCCACAGCCAAATCTCTGTCTTTAGCCTTCCTGTTGAAATAGGCAGCATGTGTTTTTCCTGGCTTGTTTCAAATTTTCATTGGCAAGTTTCCAGCCAGTTTTTAAACGAGTGGTCAGCTCATTCACATATTGGTATGAGGATGTAATATTTTCCTCTGCCTTTTCATCAGTCCACGTTCTTAACAGCGCTTCAAGTGGACCTTTTATTGGCCTTCCAAATAATAATGTTGCCGGGGCCATACCGGTTGAACTATGGGGTACCTCCCGATAAGCAAAGAGGGCGGCGTGAAGGTACTGGTCCCATGTATCTGGTTTTTCGTGTGCCAACTTTCTCAGGATCGACATCAACGTGCCATTAAATCTTTCCACTTGGCCGTTCCCTTGGGGATGGTACACACTACAATGAAAGTGTTTGGCCTGGAAGATCCTGAAAACTTCTTCTGTTAGTTTCCCCTTGAACTGAGAGCCATTATCAGTCAAGATTTGATTGGGAAAGCCTAACCTTGTGAAAATTGTGAGTAATGCCTCTGCCACATGCTTAGAATCAATCGATGACAGGGCTACCGCCTCTCCCCACATAGAACAAGTGTCCACCAGAGTCAGAATGTAGCTGTTCCTTCTCTTAGTTCGAGTGAGAGGTCCCACCAGATCCACGGCAACTCTCTCAAAGGGTGTTCCCACTATGGGCATTTCCCCCAGAGTTGCTGGTGCAGTCCAATGTTTAGGTGCTACTTTGGCACTCTGGACAGGATTTTACATATCGTTTGATATCTTCAGTTATTCCTGGCCAGAAATAGTGACAAGCTATTCGCTGTCCTGTTGCGCTGATCCCCATATGACCACTGAAGGGAATCGCATGCCCTAGTTCCAACACTTTAGTCCTATATGAAGTGAGAAGGACCAGCTGTCCGTGACCATTGGATTCAGATCCAGCCTTCCTATAAATCAGTTTGTTCTTTATATAAAATTCTCCCTTGCCTGGAGGTGTATGAGATTTTGGCAACTTCTTGAAATACGGCTTGAGTGTTTTGTCCTCCGCCTGTGCCTTCCTCATCTCATCTGGATGAGTATTTATTGGATTATCCTCCTCCTTTTTAGACTGTGATCTGGTCTGCACTGTTGCCAATATCACAGGTCTCTTGGGATTTCCCAAGAAGACATATCTACACCCCAATATCAGAGGGTAGATTGGCTCATTTATCACTGCTGCTTTTATGATTCCTTCCACATATCGCGTTTTCACCTTTATCCGGGCGACGGGAAGTGTCATGGTAGCTACATCCTTGGTTGCAGTTTGAATCTCCACTGTTTCTGTGGTGTATTGATCTGCCTGCACCAGGTGAGAACTCACAACGGAATCATAATCTAAACCTGTATCACATAAACACCTTATGGTGACACCATTACAGATGACATCTTCACACACTGGGGGATGGTATGGTTCCTGTAGTTCCTCAGGTTTGAGCTTTTTTCCCTTTTTTCCAGATGTCATAGCAGCACAATGAGGAGGTTTCCTTCTACAATGGTCAGTGTCATGATTGTTCATCTTACAATTTTTACACCATCTCTTTCCTTGGTTGAAAGATTTTCTTTCATCATATTTCCTTTCATCGAATTGTGGGGTTTTATTTTTATTGTCATACCGTGGCCTATCAAACTGGTGCTTACCTTTGTTTTGATCTCTAGGATCAAATTTATTAAAGTTCTGTGGTGCCCTAAAATTATCTACCTGATAACGACGCTTATTCCTAGTATTCCTTCCAACTGATAAAGTAAGCTTTTTTTCTAGTAACTAATAAAGTATGATTGTTCCATATACCTTTCCATATCCTAATTGATACAAGCTGCTATTCATTCAATCTGTTGCATACAGTTTGTTCATGTGTATTCACCACTGCAGAGGTAACAGTTTCTTCATTGCATACGCTATATAGGCTAATTATCCATGTGTGTACTGCTGTGCTGTTACCGGGTATGATATGTGAAGGGTGTGTAGAAAACAGTCACTCACCCCACGATAGCTCACGTACGAGTCATGGAGGGTTAAACGTCTTGTGACAGTTAAAGAACAGTTTTATTACACCACAACACGGTCACAATAACGTAGACGAAGTACAGCATGTTACACAGGTCATAATAGCATACCAAAAGAAGGATCCACATTATATAATAACAATAATCCATCAAGAAGAACTACTGGCAAACGCAGTGCCAATAGTTATAGGCCTCAAATATATATGACGTCTCAGCGCTCTTTAATTCATGTACATACGACTGCTGACCATTGCAGTACTAGTAAATAATAGGCCTGTAATATTTGACGTCTCAGCGCTCTTTAATTCATGTACATACGACTGCTGACCATTGCAGTACTAGTAAATAATAGGCCTGTAATATTTGACGTCTCAGCGCTCTTTAATTCATGTACATACGACTGCTGATAAATAATAGGCCTCATAATATAAGTCGACATATCAAGCACTGTCTTTAATCCATCTAGAAGACTGCTGATAAATAATAGGCCTCATAATATAAGTCGACATATCAAGCAGTGTCTTTAATCCATCTAGAAGACTGCTGATAAATAATAATAGGCCTCATAATATAAGTCGACACATTAAGCAGTGTACAGGCTTCCCTCAAAAACACTGGGCTGATTTCTCCAGTCACGCCCAGGACACAAACTCTTCAAAAATGTACATAATCTTTAAACACTGGCCTGTATACTCCAAGGCCTAAGAAACACATCCTTAATTAATATACAGTTCATCTGGGATAATCACACATAATATATCTCAGCATAAATGCCTGTACACTGGTACACATTGAAAAACACTTTACATCTCTCCAGTGCATTCGCCCGGTACACACTAACATTCTCCCCCAGAACACCCCAGCCAAAACACATCCGTCGGGCTTCCCGAGAACTCTCGCTCACAGCTCAAAAATAGCTTAGAACATTTAACTCACGTGGAACTCCGCCACCGTGACAAGCGTTCTGAATCTCGAAGATTCGAATGCTATACACTCATATATTTTTTTAATAAATTAACAGCCAGACAACAGCTGTTCAAGTGGGATAATCATTATAATCTATTGTACATCCGAGACTCATAACGATTACTGCCCTTGCTTAAATTTGGACTTATCAGTTTACACCACCCCCCGGGGAAAAAATGATAACATCATTTTTTTTGAAAACATTACTCCGCCAAAAAATTAAGTGGGTGATAAAGCTCTAATCCGAAAAATTAATCAACCTGTTAAGTCCAAATACTATATATCATCCAAAAAATATCAGCATTATGAGTAAAGCAGAAAACAAAGCATACAAAATAATCAGCTAAGTCTACCAAAATAATCTGCTTTCAACAAAGTTAAGTCCATACAGTATAGAATTAACCTAACAATATACATGATTCAAGTATCAGTATAGTAGGATGAATAAGAATACAAATAGTATCAAGTGACATATAAATGCAACATGAAAGTATAATCCACATATGAACCGCTACCGAAAAGTCAGTAGAAGAAATGGACTAAAATGAAGAATAATCAGGAAAGACAGAAGAAAAAACATAGATATGTCTGCAGAGAACGATGGATTAATACATCGTAATAACCATTTGATCAAAAACGTATTATATAAATACATATAATGATGACAAGAAAGTATAGGACACAAAGACAATGTATGTGTATATCTAACAACCACAAAAGAAAGCTGTAGATAAACGAAGCATAATCTAACCTTAACCCCGTTATACAACTTATTCATAAGTAACAATGAACTATCAGACATTATACACAAAAAATAATACCGATATAAATAAACTCCAAATAACGCACCATGAAGCGTTAAGTAAAAACAAATCATTACTCCCTCTAGCGCACAGTTAAGCGCAGGGCACCGAAAAAATTTTACAATCTTAGAAAACATTTTCCAAAAAGTAAAAAACAAAAATATTTCATAACGCTAAGTTAAATAAAAATGGTATTTTAACTTTTTTTTAAGCTTTACCTTATATTAATATACCAACAATGTAATTAGGCTACAAAATGTATGACCTACAAAAATTCTTATACTTAAGCAGACACAAAATCAAAACAATCTGCTGGAAAAAATGATGCATGTCTAAATTGCAAGAAAAAAATAGAATCAAATTATTTTAAATTCACAGGTGTTATTCTTTCGAAAAAAACTCAGAAACCAATGTTTCAGAATATATTCTTAACTTGCAATACAAAATTAACTCTGATATAATCAAACTATATTTCCAAAATTATGTTTCACAATATAATGGTTACTACATAATGTCTTAGAATGTTAATACGTAAATAAACATGACATCAAAACACAAGAAAAAATTCTAAATTTAGTGAGTACAGAGACTCTCTGAAGATGACTACTGCACCATGCCTAGCTAATGAGGTTGTGCATAGGGCTGACAAACTCATCATGCATATAAAACAGTCCTAATAATCATCGCTGCAAAAAGACATCAATGTTTGATGTATCAGCTCTAGTAGCGCTAAGCTCACAACAGAGCATAAATGTCAACCATGAATTGACTAAACGAGCATAGTCTTCTGACTAGCGTGCGTAAATACTATAGTCCACTGCTTTTGTCAAAAAGTTACAGAGACAAGTCACTCGCAAATGATATCTTACACCTTACTGCAATCATAATACATACAATATTCGTCATAACACAATAGTGTAAGAATAGTATGAAAATAATTGTTGCATCATCAAAACATCGTCGTACAAAAAATAAATATGTGCATAAAATAGTGCATAAAAAATGAGGTTACACACTATCTAATAGAAGTTATATAGTATCTTAATACATTTGTATATAATATCCGATATTTATTTGGTACAATAATATCTATATCTTAACCATGTTAAACAGGCAATAATTCCAGCCGTGTTGAATAATCTCATAAACTTGGCAAGATAACCGCATACAATTCAGAGTCAACTTGCTGTCCGGTTTCACTTGGTTAACCACATGGATACAAGGTGGCATACCTTACTCTCTCTGTTAATTAATGTAACACCGGAACATAGACTTCTATTGCAAAGCTGTCGCTGTGAAAATATACAAATGAAAAAAAAATTCTCTTTTAATTCACAGTAAGATTTAACGATGTAAAACGGAAATTAACGTTACATTTACCTAAAACTGTGGCTTGTATGAACCTGTAGCCCTTTTACCGATCAACAAGCCTTCCCTTGACACCTGTAAACACCACAGGAGGCTTACGGGGCAGAAAATGATCGTAGCTCAAGGTCGTCGCTATTGGATGCTGAAAAAATTTCTACCCTCATGACGGCGAGATACTCTCTCAAAACCACAAGTAGAACAAGCAGTTGTATTTGAGACACTATACTTATTATTATTACCTTGTTTATCAATAACTTTTGGCCTTTGTTGAGAAAATTTAACATAGTTGTCATTATTATTTCTCTTTTGATAAAAATATCTGCCAGATTGTTTATGTTGACTTCTAGACTTATTATCGTAAAATTGATAATCTTTCCTGTAATCATTTTTACCATACTTCTCAAAATCCTCAGAACCAAAATATTTAGATCTGTTAAACTGTTTCTGGTTTCTTGGAGAAGACGGTTTACAATTTGCTGATCTGCCTTGATAATGTTTAAAATCTGTATTATCTTTCCTGTCAAGATTGTTTTTTTTCTTTTCTGTGGCAGCGTGCTTAACCTCTGAATCAGTAATAGGGATAATAAAATCCTTATGGCTACTAACATATTGAGTATTACTTTGGGCACTAGTCCTACTAGTCTCGTCCCTTGTTATGTTCTTATTAGGCTTTCCAACTTTAGATCCAAGGTTAGTTTTTTGAACATTGACATGAAATTTATCCTTGTCTTTACTGTGATGTACAGAATCAAGTATCACAGTAGAATTAACCCTGTTGGCCTGTCGCCAGGAATTATTAATATTACTAGAATAGTCACTAGTACGATGAAAATTATATCTGCCACGCAAGGATACTCGCTCACCATGTTTGATGTTATTTTTGGCATCGAGTGTCTGTTGCTGACTCGACGCTTTTACGACGTGTTGATAACCGTCTTTCTGTCTAACCTTGTCAACATTGACAGTAGACAGCATTTTTCTACCTAAAATTATATCAACCAAACCGTCCACTCTTTCCCTTAATTCCGTAATTTCAATATTTTTAAGTGAAATCTGTTCACTTTGTTTCTTAATTACGTCATCAAATGTCAAAACTCTACATCTCTCCTCCGTCAGTGATTTCTCAATTTTAGCTACCTTCTCTTTCTCCATAGTTAACTCTTCTAATTTCACCTTCTCATCCTTTTCTTTGCTCGCTCTCCTCTGTCGCGCCAATTTCCTCAATCTCATCTTTTGAACCTCTTCTTTCTGTGGCTGAAGTCGCGCCACCTGAGCCTTAAGTCCCTGGATTTGAGCAGCTTGTGCCTTTAACTCATTAATATTTTCCTGGGATACAGTATTCATCTTCTTAAGTTGGTGATTGAGAATATCATTATCATCCAGTACATCGCCAAGCATTTCTAAATAAGTCTTCTCACGAACATTAGTCTCAACCTTCAACTTGTCATACATCTCTTTCTGTTCTTGAAGTTTCTGCGTGAGATTAATAGTTTCGCCTTGCTTATCTCCCAAATTAACTTCCAAGTATTTAATCCTGCACAATGCCGAATTTAATGCTTCTTGCCCTCTTTCAAGATCCAAGTTTGATTTATATAAATCACTTTCAAGTTTAGTAACTTTTGCCTGTAATTTGCTCTCCTTAGCAACACTTTCTAAAATCTTCTCCCTTTCCTGTAGCGCACTATGTTTAATTTCTTCCATCTGCTTCTCATCCTTCAACTTCTCTTTCTGATCATCAAGAAAGTCCTTGAAAATTATCTTCTTTATATTTCTCACAATGTGATCGTGTTTAATATCCATATGATGATTCATAAACACACGAAGATAATTTAGTAAATCTGCTAAATCATCAGACATTACCAAATGAGGAATGGACTGAAAATTATTCTGAGCAAAAATTCTTAGAAAAAATGACGCATTAGCCAGAAATCGATCCATTACGTGTTCTTCGAGTTCTGGGCATTGCAAATTCTCATTATTCTGGCCATCCTGAAATAAATATACCAATATAGGCAACATATTATCTG
This sequence comes from Oreohelix idahoensis, assembly GCA_024509875.1. Classification (NCBI taxonomy): domain Eukaryota; kingdom Metazoa; phylum Mollusca; class Gastropoda; order Stylommatophora; family Oreohelicidae; genus Oreohelix; species Oreohelix idahoensis. The sequence continues at coordinate 129,434 of JAMPIV010009514.1, read as the reverse complement.
GATCCATATCAGAATCAATGTCAGGATCCATAGTGGTACAATCACTAAGTCCACTATATATATATAATTACCACTTATAATTACTACAAGTTTATGTCCCTAGCAATTCGGAAAATTACCTTTTTCAGCTCACAAAGCTAGATATCCTTTCAAGTAATTGCAAATATCAGTTAAATACTGTATACCATACCAACGGGCTGATCACCCGTTTTCCAGTCACTTCGATTACGGAAACAACAGCAGATGGATTGATTTGCCGTTGCCCTAAAGACGCCAATAGGCGTGATGGGAAACAATGGCAAAGAAAACCTATCTGCTGTTGCCCTAAGACGCCACTAGGCGTAATGGCCACTGACTGCTTTGACGGTCGATGGCTAAGGACGGAAGAAGAAGAAGAGGAATAGCCTTAAACACTCATGCATCAAAGTCTTACATTAAGTTACAAACAACTAACATATTATATAGACAGTAAGAACAACGATTACAAAGACAAGGTACTCAAGAACAAACGATAACGTTCGCAGAAGTCAACTGAACAGTAAGGCTTAACTAAGGCAAAAAATTTTTCAAAGCATGAAATGATAACCGCGAATAATGGCAAGACAATAACAACACCGTGTATAAACGAAAATGTGTATAAAAACTGAAAGATAGGAAATAGAGAAAAACGCTCACAAACAAATTAATCAATAAACTAAAAAACAGAGAAAAATACTATGAGAACCACAATGAAACGGTACGTCACAACTACACACTTACTTGTCCCAAGAGACAACTAGTAACCTAAACTTCGGTAAGGTTTGTAATCTTAAACCGGAATTGTCATAGAATTGACAGTTACTAACCAAATCCTAAAGAATGCTTATGAAGCCCTGGGTAAACTGGGATATAATCTTCATAAGTAGACATGAAACATAGAATATTTAACATGAAATACTCATTATAACAAATAGTACACAATATATATAGGAAGACTTGTTGACACAAGATAAAATGGCACAGTTTCCACAACATAAACCACTTATCTTCAATAAAGGGAAATTCGCCCGTCCAAAACGCTGCACATCACAAAGTCTGCTGAGGAAAACAGTTCATCGCATAAGGTCACCGCAGCTTGACACTTCTCACTTCAGGTCCTTTGTCCTTGCCACGGTACGATGTGTGCTCGTACACCGCACAGGTAAACATGAACTGTATTACTGTCAATCATCTACTTGAGACACCCGTGTAGAATGACTGCACATCAGCTTGAATTCCCTCTGTAACTGTAGGGGTAAACAGTCTGTCAATCTCGTTGATAATCCACTTGAAAGGAAGTACTTGACATCTCTTGTTTACTATGCTGGTAAACTTCTGTAATTGCGCCACCAAAATACTGGCACAGATCACTTGACAGCCTCAATTCAAAAACAGAACTGAATCATGAAGCATATCTTGGCAATGGAAATGTTAGATATGTTATAGTCCTCTATGTAGAAGGCTATTAATAAGCTGCACTCCATCAGATATGTTCCCGCCTAGTTATGTTAACGTCTGTTTTTGGGTAAGTCTTTATAGTAGGTATCACACCACGTAAGTTTGAAAACAACTACTATTGCACACGTAGTTGGTGATGATGATGGATTCTTAAATGCACCACACAGCATAGAAGAAAGTCACATAACGCAGATGACGTGGGATCACGTCCGAAAGTTTTGGCCACGACTGTTGCCGCTAGGCTTATTGATTGCCGCCACTGTAACAATCAGTATTTGTTGCAAAACGATGTTGCATCCACTGTTGCAGATGAAGTGTACAATTGCTAACCATAGAGTAGTCGAATACCAAGGTTGCTATATATTATATCACGCCACACAGGCCCTTATTATAAATGTCGTAAGTTCGATCCAACTTGAACTGGAAACCACCACTGATAACGACGCTTATTCCTAGTATTCCTTCCAACTGATAAAGTAAGCTTTTTTTCTAGTAACTAATAAAGTATGATTGTTCCATATACCTTTCCATATCCTAATTGATACAAGCTGCTATTCATTCAATCTGTTGCATACAGTTTGTTCATGTGTATTCACCACTGCAGAGGTAACAGTTTCTTCATTGCATACGCTATATAGGCTAATTATCCATGTGTGTACTGCTGTGCTGTTACCGGGTATGATATGTGAAGGGTGTGTAGAAAACAGTCACTCACCCCACGATAGCTCACGTACGAGTCATGGAGGGTTAAACGTCTTGTGACAGTTAAAGAACAGTTTTATTACACCACAACACGGTCACAATAACGTAGACGAAGTACAGCATGTTACACAGGTCATAATAGCATACCAAAAGAAGGATCCACATTATATAATAACAATAATCCATCAAGAAGAACTACTGGCAAACGCAGTGCCAATAGTTATAGGCCTCAAATATATATGACGTCTCAGCGCTCTTTAATTCATGTACATACGACTGCTGACCATTGCAGTGCTAGTAAATAATAGGCCTGTAATATTTGACGTCTCAGCGCTCTTTAATTCATGTACATACGACTGCTGACCATTGCAGTACTAGTAAATAATAGGCCTGTAATATTTGACGTCTCAGCGCTCTTTAATTCATGTACATACGACTGCTGATAAATAATAGGCCTCATAATATAAGTCGACATATCAAGCACTGTCTTTAATCCATCTAGAAGACTGCTGATAAATAATAGGCCTCATAATATAAGTCGACATATCAAGCAGTGTCTTTAATCCATCTAGAAGACTGCTGATAAATAATAATAGGCCTCATAATATAAGTCGACACATTAAGCAGTGTACAGGCTTCCCTCAAAAACACTGGGCTGATTTCTCCAGTCACGCCCAGGACACAAACTCTTCAAAAATGTACATAATCTTTAAACACTGGCCTGTATACTCCAAGGCCTAAGAAACACATCCTTAATTAATATACAGTTCATCTGGGATAATCACACATAATATATCTCAGCATAAATGCCTGTACACTGGTACACATTGAAAAACACTTTACATCTCTCCAGTGCATTCGCCCGGTACACACTAACATTCTCCCCCAGAACACCCCAGCCAAAACACATCCGTCGGGCTTTCCGAGAACTCTCGCTCAAAGCTCAAAAATAGCTTAGAACATTTAACTCACGTGGAACTCCGCCACCGTGACAAGCGTTCTGAATCTCGAAGATTCGAATGCTATACACTCATATATTTTTTTAATAAATTAACAGCCAGACAACAGCTGTTCAAGTGGGATAATCATTATAATCTATTGTACATCCGAGACTCATAACGATTACTGCCCTTGCTTAAATTTGGACTTATCAGTACCTGTTTCTTTTTATTACCTGATACCTCTGCCTGAGCTGCTTGATACCTTTCAGCAACATTTAGCAACTCACCCAGTCTCTCTGCACCTTGTTCCATGAGAAACTTTCTCAGGTCTGGAGCCATGGACTCTCTTAATTGTTCTATAAGGATCATTTCCTTAAGATCTTGGGTTTTATCCAGAGAAGTCCATTTCTCCAAGTATGTCTCTAACCGTGCAGAAAACTGGTGATAGGTTTCACCTGACAGTAGTTTAGCATTCCTAAATTTTTTCCTATAAAATTCTGCGTTCTTTTCATATCTTAACAAAAGAGCCTGCTTTAGCATGTCATAATTTTCTTGATCATGTCTGCTCATTTTGGCAAAAACTTCATAAGCTGCCCCACGAAGCCCTTGAGATAACTTTAAGCTCCACCTTTCTCTTTCTAACCCATACGTGGTAGCTAATAGTTCATATCTATTTAGATAGCTCTCAATATCATCTTCTTTCTCAACAAAATGATCTAAATGAAAGTTCATAGCTGAGGTTGAGGCTCCCTGACTAGCAGTAGCATCGGAGGTAAAGGGACTGGCACCATTTTCAGGAGCATGGCCTTGAAACTCAAACTCCCTTAGTCGTAACTCATGTTTCCTTTGTAATCTCTTCTCCTCCTTTTCTGCTTCCCTCTCTGCAGCTAATCTCTTGTCTTCCCTTTCTGCAGCTAATCTTTTTTCTTCTGCTTCCCTTTCAGCCTTTTTCTCTTCCAACTGGAGCCTCTTTATTTCCGCCTCACGATCCGCCTCCAGTTTCTTAGCCTCAGCCTCAATCTGCAGCCTCTTAATTTCTTTTTCAGCCTCTAACTTTCTTTCAGCCTCTTTTTCTAATCTTCTTTCTTCGCGTTCAATAAATTTGTCACATTCAGCAGTGACATAAGCAATCATAATTTGCCCGTCCATTCCTAACTCTTTAGCAGTCTGCACAGCAGCAGATCGAAATTTGGCCAGGTCCGCCATTTTCTAACAGGTAAATGTATATAATGTCTAACTAAACAATACAATCTGTAACTAAATATCCAAGGACAACCACAGGCACTGAGAGCTCAACCTTATTTAATTCCACCCAAGGATACCTTTTAAATTTTTATTATTCCCAATATATATATAATAGGAGAAAGTTCAATATCCCGGGAGCGAGACCCCAATATATGTGGTAAAGTGGGATGTTATAAATATTTATAGGGGACTTAGTGTACTGACTGAGATCAGCTGTGAAGGTATCTGTATCTAATAAGTGGGGTGTATTACAGATGACCTTACTTGCTACCACATTTATACCTCAGTCAGAATTATTCTGGAATATTGTGATGACTACGTTAAATGTCTAGGGTTATGAAAATGATGAAGTGTAAGTCACAACAACAACAGACAGATAAACAGTTTAATTTTTTCCACAACACTCTACAACACTGTGACACTCACACACATATAACACTCTATAAGACTATCTTAAATGAGTCAAGTGTTTAAATTTAAAAATATATGTATTAATTCTTTCAATGATGGGTATCCTGATTCAACTACACTGTGAACCAGGAATCACAATCAAATGTAATTACAAGTATTATGTACACAGTTTATATATATGAACTTTGTATTGACATAGTTTATTATTATTATTCTATGTGTGTAATTTGTGCAGTAGTAATATGAGGTAATACTGGTTTTGTTCAAGCTTGGTTGTTGTTTTTCATCATGACTTCAAGTGGTTGATTATCGGGGAAATAGTATTGGGAAAAGTTCACAGTTCCTGTCATTTGAACCAATTAATTGTCCCTCTGTGTTTAATAAAATGTCAATTTTTGAGGGGGGGCACATAATGTTGAGCTACTCTGGCCACAGAAGCTTATCTTTCGTGATGGCGGCAGGAAAAGACTCCTCTGCTCGATTGCTTCACTGTGTTCTGGAGACACCTCACTGGTCGCTATCTGGACCAAGGAGTATGCTGTCAGCCTCTGGATTCAGCAAAACTCAGACCAGGTGCTGCTTCAATAACTAGGACCACAGTCCCTGAAACAAGAAGGTTGTACCTCCTACTTCAGATCTAATTTATAATCTATTTCCACACTGAACGCAATACATAACAAACACTGAGTTCAGAGCGGTAGGCCAACTGCTAGCTTCATCTGAAACAATTTACACCAGTATACTCCTCCCTAATGGTTACTACGCCTCTGCAATTCCAGCATTATTTCCTTCTAGTCAATAAGATAGGTGTCAGTGTACTATTTGTCAATTCCATACAGTTTTCTTTTCTCCGACACGTTCTGTTCAGGTTGGAGCACTATCTAGGCCTTGCCTCATGTTCGCTACTGAACCACGCACATATACAGACATAAATTATCAATTTACATTCAATTTTCATTAAAAAGATATCGAATATATCAAGCTTACCACAATTCATGGAAATAATACACAGATACGTTGACTGGCGATGAATATGGCACAAATTCCGATCTGCCTCTGTCCCAGACTTTTATTTAGAAAAATATGATCTGGCTCTCAACGCACTGTTTCTTAGTAAGTTTATTTTAAAATGTGGCACTGAACTGACGCTCTTAATTGACTATATTGGCGGGTCTAACCAATCGGGCCATGTTTACACAGCTTTTCAAAAAAAGTACCCTTACTACCGTTTCCCCTAACAACAAAGAATTAGTATTTGTAGTCCGACTAATGGTGTTTAGCCTTACATTTACTTCTATCCAATCAAATAGGATTTTACATGGTGGCCCATTTCCCGTAAAATAGTGGTTTCAAAACATGCCACTGTGCGATTATTTTTTGGTGTTGTCTGACACCCTCACTATTTTCTTTTGGTTATAATTTGTTAATTCCTAGACTATTTGCGTAACACTTAACATATTCTTTGTCAGCAAGTCCTAAGGAACCCAAATATATAAGTTTAATGGGGCTAAGGGGCTGCGTTCAAAATATGCATTTTCTTCTACCTCCCGTTCACTTCGATACGATGTGGTGTCTGGGTACTGTCAGGATTTCAGACATAAAACAGTATAATGTCATGTTTCCTAATAAGCGTTTTTCAGGTTTTTAAACCTAACTCTCGTATGGGTAGTGTTTTTTATCACGGTCTATTTGAAAAAAAGTTAGTGCTTCTGGCCTTTCGCGCGGGGAGGGTGGCATTAATTGTATATCGCGAAACGCGTGTTAGTATTGCATGCGTTCCTGCTTTCAGCCCTCCCTCTCTCTATCCTAAGTTCATCTGTCTTTCCCTTTATGTTAACGTAGTGTATAAAATGAAATTAATGGAAGTATTAATTTAGGTCATTACGCAGTGTGCCTAGCTCAAGGTTTTCTTAGAAATACAGTACACGTTTTATTGTAGAAACCGTGTAGTGATGCAGTAGGCTTTACTATCAACGTGAAACGTTACAATTTGCAGACGAAGTAGAAAACAAGGGGGATTTTTGTATGCCATTGTGACAGCACTGTACTTTTACCATTTCTCTTTCCTTTTATTGAATTTATGTGTTAGGCTTTACATTTACCTTTTAATTTATATATGTGGATTTAGAATGTTTCACGACACTCGCTCTGGAATGAAAACTGCGTCTCCACACAGCGCTTAACAACACATGCGGACAGAGAAAGAGAAATGAAAAATGAGAGCTAATTATCATAGTTTTTGCTTTATTCGTATTAATGTTTAATCTATATTCATCGATTCTGTTGTTTACCTTTTCACTAATTTTTGTAAGCCCTACTTCTAGTTCGCTTTCAGCTAACAGTACTGACGTACTGAGGTTGTTTATTATTCTTCCACTAGTGTTTAGCATTGGAATTTCCTCTGACAGTTTTTTTTCCCTCTAAGTCTTAAAGTTAAATAGGCAAGGGAACAACATACATTCTGTTTTGTGCATAAGACACTGGGGAAAGCACAGAAACAGATATGGAACAACGTGATGCTCTGGTCTAACAGGGAGTCAACAAATTTGATGGAAAAGACCTAGCAAAGATCATCTTCACCATTCAGCAGATGATTTATTGATTGTGATCAAAACCATGTGAAACCTCTCTTGCAACATTACACTAACCAGAGTATAATTTCTCCCTTTATGACAGCTTACATATAAACAGAGTTGTTGCAGTTAGCAGACTACTGGAAATCTGCAAGATGAACAGCCAAATTTGCATGTGCTGTTTGTAGAACTGTAGTTTGTTAGTAAACATCAATCTGTATTCTGGAAATTTCAGATTTATGTCATGGATGCCACAGAATTCAGATCTCGGGGGCGGGAGGTTGTAGACTACATTGCAGGCTACCTAGAAAACATCAATCAACGGCGACCTCTGCCAACTGTAAAACCAGGCTATCTTAGAGAACTGATCCCTGATGAGGCACCAGTAACTGGCGAAAGCTGGGAAAATGTCAAGAAAGATTTAGAAAGAGTCATAATGCCAGGAGTAAGCATTTCTTTACTCGATGTAAATGTATTACTGGTACATATTAGTATCAGAATGGAAAGATAGGTTCAGTGATGGAGTTTTTATATTGTTTGTGTTATTAATGGCAAGTTATGGGAAGCAAAAATGTGAAAAGAAAAAAAACATAAATTTAAAAATATTACAGACAAACTGACCAGATTACATCCAAGACATCTTCAATATCATTGCTGTGCATGAAAATAAATGCAGTCAAGCACTGGAATGTGGGTTAATCTTACATCCTAAAGACGTTCATTCAAATCATATAACACAACGGAATTTTATGCCATATTTATTTTTAACAGAAAGTGCGTCTTATGGTCCGAAAAATATAGTTATGGTAAGTGATGGAACTCCGTAGGATGAAACAAGAGGATTGGTGGCTTTCCTTCAGTGATCCTCAAATCAAGGAAGAGTACTCACTGGTGACGTCAATTGAAATGTCCCTTTTAATGAACGTGTTAATTACACTTTTAGGGAACTGTTTGAGCTCAAAAAAAAAAGAAGGTTAAGATGCGATGGTTGTCTTTTGAGAGAAATAAGTTTTTCATTCAAATACCAGAAATTCAAAACTTACTAGTCTTGCCAAGCTGGAATATGAGGCAAAGTTATAATTGCAGGGAAACAGCAGGCAGCCATTATCCTTTGAGTTATCTTGTGTCTCACTGAAATGGTTATCAAGGAAGCAAAGGCAATTTACATAAAATGCATATGGTATCACCCTAGAGCAAAGAACTATTAAGAAAGGCTATAACCACCCATCATCTGTAATAGTGACAATCCATCAGTACTATATTTAAGATTTTTGTTGCTCCAAGCCAGATCTTACATGCCTCCCCCTATCAGCTAGTAACTTGCATGTATAAGACTAAACATTAGTTCTCGGCACATTCACGTTCAATGTATTCATTCACTGTTAACAATTCTACATTCAAATGTAATTCATTTTCAGCTACACTCGTAGCTAGAAAAGTTTGATTTGTTCGTGATATTTGGCGCCTCAGAAAATGTACCCCTCTTGGCCATGATCCACCATAGTACATTCGTAAATATTGTACTACATTCCAGAAACCAGTGACAAGCTGTAGAAAAGGTTAATGGGCAATATGCAGTCAGTCACATTGTATTGCTAGGTTTTTCATGTCCATGGAGTCGACATAAATAATACTATTGATTTAGTTTTATGTGACAAGCTTGTCAAAATGAATAAATTCAACGAAAAAGAAATACATAAGCGGACTTGTGATAAACATAATAAAAAGTTTTGTAATTTGTATAAGGCAGCAACAGTTATACAGCTATGAAGTAGTTTAACAGGTGCATATTGCTTTTGTTTTCTAAACAGGTGACACACTGGCACAGTCCCCATTTTCATGCCTATTATCCAGCAGGAAACTCCTACCCTGGAATTTTGGCAGACATGATTTCTGATGCCATCGGTTGTATAGGATTCACATGGGTTGGTTCTTTAATTTTAGTGATTGTGGATGCAAGATTTAATTTGCTGTATATATGACAAGTCAGAAACCATTCACTTCTTTCAAACAGGATCTGGTCACCAACATGTTGCTATAAGTATCTCACCACACTAACTGGTTTGTTCTATATTTCTATGATCAATTTGAAAATTTGTAAATGCTTGATAAAATTACTAATAATGGGGGGGTATGAGGAGACAAAGAAAGAATAGCACAACTGCCTCACTCAGGTATGTGGCTGAAGGTGACTTGTACGAGGTTGTGGAGGGAGCTGGTTACGTCATTATGTTAAACATATTGCCACAGAAATCAAGAGTTTGTATTATCATGGTTACATGCTCCTCAAGGAGTCAACAAAAATATGAGATGATGATTAGAATCAGAAGCAACAGCAAATTAAATCTTTTCTATATAGGCACAATGAAAGTAGTTCATTGGAAAATGAGGTAAGAGGGATTGATTGAAAGATGGCTGACTCGTTGAAGAAAATATGGTACATCATGAAATAGACCACACAATATGTTCAAGACAGCTCTGGATTTTCTCCATGACACTTTAAGACAGTAATTCTTCCAGTTTGACAAAACTAGTTAATTATAAAATAGAAAACATTAAATAAACAAATACTAATTAATGTAAGTCAGTTATACAATTAAATGATAGATTTACAACTTTGGACAATACAGGGTTTACATTTGACTGCCACAGGAGATAAAGACAAGAAATATAGACAGATTAAGAGAAAAAGGCAAAGAACACTGCAAAAATGTAAAAATAGATGAACACAAAAAAATGTATATATAAAATGAGCAATACAGAAGGATGAAGAAGAAATAAAGAAACAGATAACATGAAGAAAACTGTAACACTAAATAAGCAGGTGAAAATACAGAACCAGAAAGAAAGAAATATAAATGCAAAGAATTTACTAACAAAAAAATCAAAAGAGAAAATGAAATGACAAAACAATGAAATAATATAAACAACCGACCTGTGCTAAGACCAAATTTGCAAACTATTCCTTCTAACATGGCCCTCATGCCCATCCTGCCCAAAATAGATTTAAACAGTTTGACAGAACTAGCAACTAATACATTACGGTCATATAAGTATTTAAACCAATAAAACAGTATTGAATCAGTTTTACAAATAACGGTTCACAAAAAACAAGGGACGTTTCGGGTTTTACCCTTCGTCAGCCACAGTTACAAACAGGTGACAAGGACAAGAATTACATATAGGTACTACAAAAACATACGATGATGAGAAGTATACAACAAATGGGCGATACAAGCAGATGGAAAAAGTAAACAACAACAGTGATGAGAGAAAAAAAAGAACAATAATGATACCAAAAAAAATAATAAAATCTAAAAGAAATACCGAAACAAGAAAGTAAATAATCAACGAAACGAAAAAAAAAGAGAATTAACAAAACTTTGGAACAAGTAAAAGTTCACTATGTTCGATCCGAAGATACTGTGAAAGAAAGCCGTAGTATTCCGTCACAGAAATCGCAAGGAAGTGACGTATGATAGCGACAAAACAAAAGATATAAAAGGATACGAAACGAACCAAAACAAAAACATAAGAAGATAGATCTAAAAGACAACGAATCAAGAATGAAAAAGAGAAAAGCTACCAGAATTTATGCAAAATGATGTTGGATATTCAATCCATCAGGAGCTAAAACACCCATTTTAAAAATAAGATGATTCTCCAATGAAAAGCGAGTCTTGTCATTACCGGCACATGAAAGGAGGGCAGTAACATGAATATCGGAATTACCTGAATGGTCAGGCCTATTGAAATGAAGGGCCACCGGTAAATGTTTGCCATGATAGATGTCATTCAAGTGCTCACAAAACCTGTCTGCCAAACGCCTGCCAGTTTCACCAATATAGGTAATGCCACACCTCTTGCAGATGATAGCATAAATCAGGTTTCTGGATTCGCACGTGAAAGACTCTCTAATGATAAATTTTCCTTTTGGAAAAGTGACTGTCTGAGTTTGGAGTACAAACGGACAGCTCTTACATATCCGGCGTTGGCACGGTTTAGTACCAAAGTATGAAGGGCTAGTATGTCGCAAGCGACTGTGTACAAGAATATCCCTAAAATTCCTATACCTACGATATGCCACCAAAGGGGTATCACGAAACAACTCTCTGGTATCAGGATCAGGATAGGCAGATGTCGAAACAGAATTCTCTTCACCGCCAGACAGTGAGGATGGAAAGTTAGAACCAGTTTGAGTCTGTCAGATTGGACAGAAGGTTTAGTAGTGAGTGCCATCTGATGAGTGATGCGTGTGATACAATTAAGAGCATCAGACAAAACATGTTCTGGATAAAGACATCGGCGAAAGAACTCGAGCATCTCTTGAGCTCGCTCATGAAAATCATCGTCATCGTGACATAACCGACGCAAGCGAAGAAGTTGAGAAAAGGGAATGGAATTTTTACAACTGAGAGGATGTGATGAAGTATAAAGAAGGAAACCATGAGCGTCAGTAGCCTTATAATAGACAGATGTTTTAAGACAAGTAGGGCTAATATTCACAGTGATGTCAAGGAAGTTCACTGAGGTCGTAGAGATTTCAGAAGTGAATTTGATGGCAGGATTGAAATTACCAACATAGTCAATAAATCGACGGAAGTCTACCTCAGACATGTCTGTAATGCCAATACCATCATCAATATAGAGGCGGTAAAACTCGGGTATTGGTCCATCATAACTTTCAAAGACCAAATATTCAAAGTGGCCCATAAACATGCAAGCGTAACTGGGGCCCATCTTAGTGCCCATAGCGACGCCACTGATTTGGTTGAAGAATTGGCCATTAAACTCAAAAGAGTTGAGAATAAGAACCAACTCAGCAAGGCGAAGAAGCGGACCTGTACTTATAGTAAGATCAGTACGCTGGTCGAGAAAAAATTGGAGTGCTTTGAGACCATCAGCCTGTGGAATAGAAGTATAAAGGGAACAAACATCTAGGAGGAAAAGATGGTAAGTACTATCAGGCGTGAATCTGATCGAATCAAAAGTAGTGATAGCATGAGTAGTGTCTTTCAAATAAGAAGGCAGATTGGCGACTAAAGGCTGGAAAATACTATCACGGAATTCAGAAATACGTTCAGTGGGACAAGAACAGGCTGAAACAATAGGCCTACCAGGGTTAGCAATTTTATGCACCTTAGGAAGCATGTAAAAGGAAGGCTTACCAAGACTACTATCAAAAATATGGAGAGATAAAGCACCAGAAGGAAGAAGATCATCATGAACCAGGCAACGAATAGTCTCATAAACAGCAAGATTATTACGGACTGTAACGTCACCAGAACAAGGTGAGTAAAAGGTGGTGTTACCTAGCTGTGTAACTCCTTTGTGAATGTATAAGTCCTTATGCCAAACAACCACAGCACCACCTTTGTCTGCCGGCTTGATAACAATATCATCACGGTTTTTAAGGCGTGACAATGCCCGCCATTCAGAAGACATGAGGTTAGATCGACGGAGACGGCGTAGAGTGAGCTGGTCAATGTCATGTAAAGTATTGGCAATATATAAATCCAGAGCACGAGAAGCTCCTGGAGCTGGAGTCCAGTCTTGTTTAGGTTTGCCAAAACGATGAAAGATGTCATCAGTATCAGAAAATTATTTATTTATTTATTTACATTACGGTCATGTATGTTGTGTTCATCCCACAGGCATCAAGCCCTGCTTGCACAGAATTGGAAGTTTCTATGATGGACTGGCTGGCTAAAATGTTGAAATTGCCAACAGAATTTCTGTTTAGTGAGGAAGGAAAAGGTGGAGGAGTCATACAGGTATGATGTAGCAGTAAGGTGCATCATGTGTTCTAAGTGTCAGAAGCTATATTAGATAGAAGATAGGGAGAAGTGGTAAATATGGAGTAATTGTTTTGATTGTATTGATCATTTGAAAGAATGATAGGAAACTCCATACAGAGCATTACAACCGGATGCAATCTGATCATCAGAACCTGTCCCACACCACAGACACGTGTTTTAACCTCCCTATCTTCTTTACACTCATTCAAAAGTGAATGTAACAATGTTGTCAAAAATAAATTACTGTCCTGAATTCCATAGCCCATTATGGTAGTTTCACATCTAGAACGGTGCCTTTTTTCACAGTTTCACCAAGCTGTTTAAGTGCCCTTGTTTTTGACTGTCCTTTCAGGCCTTATTGTTTTCAGCAGAGCTGAAAATTGATCATCTGATAGATGATAATGCCGGGGATGATGATGCCATTGTATACATTAATGGGTCTGCAGAGCTTCTTCTTATGGTCCATTGGCCATTTGTTTTGCTGCACTGCTTTTGCATCCTCTTATCATTCTCTGCTTCTTAGATTTCCCAAAGTACCATATCTCTGCATTCCTTATTTGATGCTTTTGACCTCCAGCAAAGGTCACAATGGCCAAATCTCTGATTAGTAGTCTGCATGTATCCGATTACCTCCTTTAGTGTGAGAGTTTCTTGGACATGACCTACAGTTGTGTTCACCTTCAACTTCCTGCCAGTTTTCGATGTGGTCCCAACTAATTCATCTGATAATTCACAAGGCATCATTGCCAGGAAAAAACCTTGAGGAAGGAAAAGAAAGAGTAGTTATATAGGAAGTTGTTTTGATTCATGATTATGCAAGGGATAACACACGGGTAGTTTCCCATTACAGGTACTTTCCATTGGTTTGTGTATGGTTGTCTCCAATAGCCTCCAATAGCTTGGACTAAAAAGTCAAACCCACAAGGCAATAGGGAGAGAAGAGGTTAAAGCACCTCCATCTCGCTGATTGTCACATCATAAAGCTTCAGATTTGACACAGATCGCTGCCCATCACAACTATCTCACCTCACCCTCAGTGACAACCACCTCTTTTGGTTCACAGCTGATTATTCTGTATTCACAACGAACCTCTATATCCAGAAGCCATTCAACCATCCACCATCTGGTAGGAAGACAGGTTCCTTCCCAAGGTTCTGAAACAAGCCATTGAGCAAAGGAAGCTTATTCCACATGTTAGAAAGAAGCGACCCACTTTTCTTTGGGCATGTTATGAGTAAATGAAAACTGGAATATATCGTAACAACAGGAATGATTGAAGATAAAAGAGATAGAGGAAGACAAAGAGAATGCAACGGGCTGATCACCCGTTTGCAAGTCACTTTGATTACGGAAACAACAGCAAATGGGCTGATTTGTCGTTGCCCTAAAGACGCCACTAGGCGTGATGGGAAACAACGGCAGAGAAAACCTGTCTGCTGTTGCCCTAAGACGCCACTAGGCGTAATGGCCACTGACTGCTTTGACGGTTGGTGGCTAAGGACGGAAGAAAAAGAAGAAAAGAGAGCAAATACTGGACAGTTTGACATCGCAGCATGGAAAGAAGTCAACAGCAGAATTGATAAATTGTACTGGAGACAGGAAGTTGTGGAGAGACATGATCGTCTACGCCACCAGACATGGTACTAGAAGAAGAAGAAGTTACAATGAAGATTATGTTAAGAACAGAAACATAAATAATAGGTAACTGTATAACTATACAAATGTTTAGTACTTGTCTGTAATGAATGGTTGAAACAACACACAAATAAAGGAGGAACTTTTACTGTGCTGAAACTAATTAAAATATTAAAGAGGTGCTGAAATATCACATATGACAAGAAGGAATAGTTTTATAGAAACATACAGCCAGTGTGTTGACCACTAGTGGGTCTTCTTCATGGAAAAACACAAATAATCACTATGTGATTCTAAAATGCTGAAAATCTATTTCTATCCTATAATTCACATTGTTAGGTTTTCATTGTTGTCCCTGCAATTAGTAATGAACAAGAAGGAAATAAACAAAGATGTTACTTCTCTTTATGGTATTTCACTGTTGTTCAGTAGTTTTATTGTAGATACTTATACACATCATTAGAAAAAGTAGGACAAAATGTAATATTTATTTTGCTTCAGATGATGGTTGGGCTGAATGATTGTTAAAGTGCAAAAGGAACTTAAATAAAAGTGTGAAATAAGAACTTTTGAATGGGTTGTGAAAAAACAGGTCATGGTAACATGACATTACTGCTCCATGACAAAAAAACTTATTGTTTGACCTTGCGTTCTGAATAGTCATTCATAGTAAATAATTACATAAGTATTATTTTTTGCTAGTATTTGTTTACAGAGCTTTTCTTGATGGACAAGAGCATTTCCTGTTGGTAGAAATATTACTAAGCTTTCTCATGTTGAGTATATATATTTTTTCACTCATAAGATGTTATGTAAAACAGGGTTTAGTTGCAATTGAATTGCTAGCATTTTTCATGCTTCATCACACAGACAAACACTTGATCAGTAGTCATTCAACTTCTATTACACACAACTAATGAAGAACCAATGCCCAAGGGTTCACAGAAAATGGAATGAATGATAAACCTACAAGCTATTTCACAGAGATAACTGTGTATGTTGAATGTGGCCTGTGTTCCTTTACTTTGATACACTTCTGAGCTGTGTGCAGAGCATGTTCAGAATGGAGGATTGTGCATACAGTTAGCAGTCTCACCATGTAAAACAAATGGAAACAAACACTGTTACTGCAAATGGCACTAAGTGTTTTGGAACAGTTTTTCTGTCAGGTGATTAACTGCTGTAACTGCCTCATGCTCCATAAGAAGCAAAAAGGGCCAGAAGGAGAAGTATGTTTTTATTCACAATCCTATGCATACAATGCCTAGTATTTTTAGGTCCCCATAAATTGTGTACATTTTGTTTGTTGAATACTTGCATACAGGGCACTGCCAGTGAAGCAACTCTTGTAGCTCTGCTCTCAGCGAGAACAACAATGTTTTCGAGACTCAAAGCTGATGACTCAAGTTTGTCACAGGGGCAGATAATTGATAAACTCATAGCTTATACATCTGAAGAGGTTTGGGAAGAAAATAACAAATTTTTAGTTTGTTTTTATTTTTATTTCATGAGTTTTTAAAGCATCACATAATGGTGGCTGGTTAAACATTTTAAAACAATTTTGTTGTGCAAGTTGTTCAAATCTCTCCTCACTCCTAAAATGACTTGCCAAAGATACTACAACTTCTTCTTTGTTCCTTACATAACCACATCTATCTCACAGAATAAATTATGTAGTTTGTCACACACAGCCACAATTGTCTGTCATTTAGACATTCTTATCTTTTAACTCATTCTCTTCCATGCTGTTTTTGGGTTTTACCCAGGCTCCAAAATGGATGCAATTTTTTCAGACAGGTGAAATTTTAAAAACAGACAGTGGACAAATACATAAGTTTAGTAGGTACATATGTTATACATTTAAATGTGTGAAATTGACTGGAAAATCTTATGAATTGCTTCATATAATTAATTGATGTGAATAGGTGTGTGTTATGTCTTGTGAAATGTAGACATGATTTAAAAAGTGTTAAAAAAATTAAATAAAATTGTATACTTAAACTTAAATATTTCAACTCCCAATTAATGTATGGCAATAAAATGTTCAGAATATCAATGCACATTTAGTTTGAAACATATCTAGAAATTTGTATCACTATCACTTCATAGATGTAATGTTTATGATTTTGTTCTCAAAACCACATATGTTTGTAAAAACAACCACACAAAATGTGTGCAATTTTTCTCTTCAGGTAAAACAGATAGTAGATAATCATATTATTTAACTAGGTGCTTATGTTATACATACAAATGTGGGAAATTGACTGACAAATCTTTTTAAATGCTTTAGCTCATTATTTGATGTTAAAAGTGTCTGCTATGTCTTGTGAAGAGTACAACTCATTAAAAAAATGTTTAAAAGATAATATAAAATTGTATACTGAAACTTAAATATTTCAGCTCCCAATTAATTTATGGCAATAAAATATTAAGATTATCAGTGCACATTTAGTTTGAAACATATCTAGAAACCTTTATCACTATCACTTCACAGATGTAATTTTTATGATTTTTTTTTCTCAAAACCACATATGTTTGTAAAAACAACCACTCAAAATGAGTGCAATTTTTCTCTTCAGGTTATATTTTAAAAACAGGCAGTAGATACACATTTTATTTAACAAGGTGTTGATGTTATACATAAACATGTAGGAAATTGACTGAAGAATCTTGTGAAATGCTGTAAATAATTATTTGATGTAGGAAAAGTGTCTGTCATGTTATGTGAAGTGTAGACCTGATCAAAAATAACTGGGGAAAAAGATAAATAAAACTGTGTACTTACATATGTCAGCTCCAGTTTAATCCTTAGCAGAAAAATCTCAGAATATCAGTGCACATCCATTTTGAAACACAACACATTTTTACCAAAATCACTTCAAATATATAGCCTAATTTATGTGATTTTTTTCCCACACCACATATTTCTGTAAAAACCAAACAACTATGACTAATATTATTTCATCTTCTTCTTCTTTGATCATTAGCCACCGACTGTCAAAGCAGTCAGTGGCCATCACGCCTAGTGGCGTCTTGTAGGGCAACAACAAATTGATTCCACTTTGCTCGGTTGGTGGCCATCCTTCGTACAGTGCCCCAACTCTGGTTCATTCTTTGCATCTCAGCCTCCACAGTCCTCCGCCAGGTTGTTTTTGGTCGGCCTCTCTTTTGTTTTCCTTCAGGGGTCCAAAGCATAGCTGTTCTTGTGATGGCATCGGGGTCTCTTCTGAGAAGATGGCCAACCCAGCTCCAGCGTCTGCCAGCTATGATGGTGTGCATGTCCTCTTGCTTGCTCTGAGTAAGCAGATCTTGGTTGGTGATGGTATTCGGCAAAAAGATTCGGTGAATTTTTCTTAGGCATGTTGTGTGAAAAGAGGACAATTTCGACATTTCCTTCTCTGTAACTCTCCAGCATTCCGCACCATAGAGAAGCACAGAAAGCATACAGCTCTGATATTATCTTAATTTTGTGCTTGTGCTGGAGAGGACTTTCAGATGTTGTTTAGGCTAAAAAAGGCTGTTCTTGTCTTATTCATTCTGATGTTGATGTCTTTGCCTGCCCCGCCGTCTTGTGTTACTACGCATCCTAGGTATGTGAAGGTGTCTGTCTGTACCAGTTGCTGATTCCTTACTGATATGGGCTCAGGGTTGCTCACATTGAGCGTCATGACCTCTGACTTCTTTAAATTGATGTTCAAGCCCACCTGCTTGATGTGAATGTGATAGTAGTGCAATGTCATCTGCATATTCCAGATCTTCTAATGTAGAAAATATAGTCCATCTTATTCCTCTTGGACTGCCCTCTGTTGTCTGGCGCATCACCCAATCTATGACTGTTAAAAATAGAGTGGTTGATAAGGGGCATCCCTTTCGTACTCCTGTCTTCACCTCAAAGATTAGGTTGCTCTGCCCAACACTACACGTAAAGTTGGCATAGAGGCTTTTTATGATTGACACTATGCAGCTTGGAATTCCATAAGCCCTCAGTATTTTCCATAAACTGTCCCTATGTATGCTGTCAAAAGCCTTTTCAAAATCAACGAAATTAATGTCTTTGCCATTCTTAGCACTGCTCTATAATGTTCCTGAGAGTGAATATATGATCTACACATCTTCTGTTCTTTCTAAATCCTGCTTGTTCTTTCTTCAGTTTGTGGTCTACTGTTTTTGAAATTCTCTGTATAATTATCCTGCCTAGTATTTTGCTGGGAACTGAGAGAAGAGTGATTCCTCTCCAATTATTACAGTCTGCAAGATCTCCCTTCTTGGGCAATTTGACAACTATTCCTTTGTTCCACTCTGATGGTGCCATCCCCGTTTTCCAGACTTGTGCAAATAGTGGTTCTAATAGTTCTGCTGCTAGCTCAGGGTCTGTCTTAAATAGCTCTGCATTTAAGTTATCATGACCAGGAGCTTTTCCGTTCTTTAACCCTTTGATTGCTGTGATGATTTCTTCTTTTCGTGGAATGTCTGTGTTTACATCTAGATCATTTTCAGCCTCAGGAACATTCTTCTTCTTCTTCGTACACTCTCAGATGTCCACTTGAATGTTCTCAAAGAAAGCAGTAGTCAGTTTGAGGCTATTTGAATCCCCATAAAGCTTTTCCGCGAAAGGAACTGGCGTCGGCCATATGCACTTTCTCTGTACCACATATAAGGGGCAACTTTGAAGCAGATGTTCAGCAGTCATTTTATCAGTGCCACAGTTATACTGATTGGTAGTTCCTATCTTTAGCTTGTTGAATAGATGGTATCTCAATCTGTTGTGGCCAGTGCGGAGTCTGAAGATTACCACTTGTTCTCTTCTGTGGAGCTGGTAGTAAGCATCATTTTGTGTGTGCCCTGGATGTTCTACATTCCATTTGTTTCTGTAACTGATTCTGATAAAACTCTTTGCCTCCTCAAAAGTTATGCTTGCATCAGGCTGAGGTAGATGTGAACCTTCTTTTGCCATTCTGTCAGCCTCTTCATTGCCGGCGATATTACAATGAGATGGGATCCATTGGATCACAACACTTTTGAATCGTTGACAAAGTTTGTGGAGCACTACTCTGAGATCATCCAGGTCTGTATTATTTTGGCTTTTCAACGTTGCAATTACTTACTGTGCATCAGTAAAGAAAGCAACTTGTCTCTCTGCCGTTTCTTCTGTCAATATAACCTCTGCTGCAGTTTTCAAGGCCTCTGCCTCTGCTCTGAAGTTGCTGGAGAATCGTCCTGTCACCACTGACAGCCTTTTTTCTGCACCAGTGCTTAAGGTCAGAAAGACACCCCCACCTCCATTTTCTGTTGCATTTGTTGCTGATCCATCTGTGTATGCATGGGTCCAGGTGTTGCATGGATAATGTTTATCTATGTATTTTGTCGCTATGGATTTTCTATCTGTTGCAGTTTGGCTCTTTTTACTTTCAATTCCAGGAATGTTTTCTATCATTTTAGGGAAACAATTTTGTTTCCAAACTGGAAGCTTGTGTGCAGTGTAGATGGGTTTAACAGTGGATATTTCATCTATGGATACTGCTCTCATTTGTGGTTTGGTTGATTTTACAAAATTACTTCGTTTGAGTCTTTGCCTTCTAAGAGCATTCAATTGTGTCTCTGGTGGTTCCTTATTCAGAGTTTCTCTGAAGTGCTTTGCCCATCTTGTTTCCTTTCCATCTGATGAGATTTCCTTGCTATCTCTTACTAATGTAATATTGTTTGCACCTCGTTTTCCGCTGATGAATTTAGTTATTTTGTATACTGTGCTTTGTTCATTTCTCAGTGCTGCCTCTTCTGCCTGTCTTGCAAGATCATCTAGGAAATTCCTTTTGTTGGCTCAGGTTTGGCGTTAAACTTCCTTGTCCAGCTGACTGTACTGTTCGCTATATAGTTGCTTTAACCTGGGGGACTTCGCTTCTGTTTTCTTTCTTTTCATTTCCTTTCTCAGTGTTATGGTGTTTAATGTTTCTGGTGTTATCCAGTCTTGCTTCTTCCTTTCCTGGAATCCCAAGCATGATTTGCTGCTTTCCTTATATATTGTTGAAATGGTGTTGAATTTCTGGTCTATATGAGACATTACAAAGTCAATGTCTTTTCCTGACTTTTGGCAAATTGATATCGTTTCTTTATGTCAGCCGCAAAAGCTTTTCTGGTAAGGGGGTCCTTCAATTTGCTGATGTCAAACCTTTTCTGTGTAGTTACAGTTGGTCCAACCTTTCTTAGTTTCACTTTTAGTTTTGCTACTACTAAATGGTGATCACTTCCCACGTCTGCACCTCTTCTTACCTTCACATCTTGTAATGCATGTCTCCATCTACCGTTAATCATGATGTGGTCTATCTGGTTTCTGTCCCGACCATTTGGTGATTCCCATGTTAATTTGTGAATTTCTTTATGTGGGAAATGTGTTCCTCCAATGACCAGGTTGTAATACTACAGAAACTTATTAATTTATCCCCATTTTCGTTTGCTGTTCCGCTGCCGCATTTCCCCATTACTCTTTCATTATATGTATTGTATGTACCAACTTTCGCATTGAGGTCTCCCATTACTATAATAAGATCATATCTAGGTGTGTCTTCCATTTCTTTCTGCAGTTGTTGATAGAATTCATCCTTGACCTCTTCATCGCTGTCATTCATTGGTGCGTAGCATTGTATTATTGTAGTATTGGTGAATCTACCTCTCAATCTTAATCTTATCAGTCTGTTGTTGATGGGTTTCCATTCCAGTAATGTCCTTTCTATTCCTTTCTGTAGAATAATGGCTACACCTTCATTGTGCTGTTTATCCTCTCTTCCAGAGTAAAGTACTGTTTCTTCTGTTGCTGTTTTAACTTTTCCTGCCCCTGTCCATCTGCTCTCGCTTATCCCTAGAATGTGTAACCTATAGTTTCTCATTTCTGCTGTGACCTGTTTTAGTTTACCCGTCTCATTCATTGTCCTGACATTCCAAAATCCTATTCTTGTATCATGTTTTGCGGTCAGGACGTCCATTCTCATGTCAGTGGCTTCCTTTCGGCTTTCACCACTGACAGTCATACGAGCCTCAGACTCCGGATGTCCGTCCCGCAGCAAAGTTTGTTTATTTGTTGTTGTTTCCGTAACTTAATTTTTTTTTTACATAAACAGGGGTGTCAGCCCTATGCTAAAACCCCCAACCTGGAGGACCAGGGTGTCTGCTTTAGTCTGACCCCTGCCCACGCAAACCTGTCCAGCTTGGTAGAACCTTCCAGGAGTAAAACTCCCGCTGGCATAGCTCTGGGGGTAATCAGGGTACGCAAGCCGCCATACCTCAACAAAGTATTGACACCGGTGATGGCAGTAATATTATTTACACCAACCAAATTCTATTTTACATTTCCCAGAAGAATTTGCCACTATTCACATGCTTTTATGGTAGTCATAAAAACATTGTGGGTGTAGATGTGGCTGGTCTGGACATCCAGTGCAATAATAATGAGAGCGCTGATGACGAGCAGGTGTGCTGCAGTGGAAACAGTTCTTATCTCTTTTTGCATAACACAAGATGCCTTGTGTCACACTGGTACTCTGAAGTTGAGGCAGCTTGGGATCTAACAATATTAGTAGCTGCATTATCTTGGACACTAAGTGGATTCAAAACAGTAGAAGCTTCAGTTAGTTGGTGAAGCAGATTTATTTTGAACTGCAGCAGTGATTGCTTTTCACCTCAATGAAAACAGTATAAAACTGGAGCATTCACCTGCACTATTTCATTCAGCCAGATGAAAATGTTTTTTTCCACCATTTAACAGATTTTCTGTTGTGCACACCATAATAACCAACTTTTTGATCCAGGAGATCACACCCATTCATTGAATTGTTGTATTTATCTATCATTTTTGTTTTGACAATGTGCTTCCGTGTCGTTATGGTCTCAACTTTGGCCTGAGAAGATACAAGGAAAACCAATTTCTTGGCCTTTTTGTCTCTAAATGCTGTACACAACACTGTGCTTGTTTGTGTCATATACCATCTGTATTCCAGATAACTAAGGCGCAGAGTCTTCAGCTGTAATGGAAAATTTATCTGGATAATGTTCAGAGTATCAGTGTAGTATTGCTTCTTCTCCAGTAAGAAGTCAATGAGTTCTCTTGTGATGTAATACCTGTCAGCAAATAAATGGTGTCCTGTACCCAAAGGCTGTATTAGGGTCTGACAAATCTTGACAGCATGCCCACTGTTTGCATCCACTTCAGGATCATATGAAGTATCGGAACCAAAATATGTGAACATGTTCACCACATATCCAGTTGCTGAATCACATAAACCAAAGACTTTTATGTGATATTTGCTTAGTTTACTTGGATTATACTGCTTATATTGCCATCTGCCTTTATACCCTATTACCATTTCATCCAAACTGAGATTTTGGAATGGGTAAAAGGCACTCTGACATTTTTGCAACAACATGTTCATAAAAGGTTCAATCTTTTCTTTTCCTTGTGAATTTTCATCAGAGGCATGAAGCATTGTATGATATAATGCTTCAAATCTACTTCTTGAAAACATCTGACGAAACCAAGGAGTATAAAAGTCTGCAGATGTAGACCAGTAGTAGCGAATGCATGGTCTTTTCTGAATCCCAATTTTTATTAGGACAGCAATAAACTTATCAAGTTCATGGCGTGTGACTTCAGTCCACCGAGAATACATTGAATATTGTTTCGCAGGGCTATTTTGAGTACATTTTAGTCTGGCATAATCTTTGATGCAGTGGCACATGAAATCTTTAACCTCATCTGTAAACAAAATATTGAAACATTTCAATGGGGTTGACAGGTCAAGCCCCTCAGTTACACCTGGTGTTCTCTTTGGACAAAATCGAAATGCATTTTGTGTCATGCCCTCATGTAAAGGGCAATTTTTACTATCTTGCAATATAATACATTTATATTCTTATTATGTTCGCAAATATTTTGTAAGCAAAGTATTTCCTTTTTAAGTGCTTAAGGAGAAGTCATTTTTGGGTTGCTTCCCTTGAAAATAGTTCTGTCATCTTCGATCGGACTCCGCAGACGACTCTAGGCCTACTGCGATTTATTCTGTGGCTGGGTAGGAATAGATTGTTCTTGCTTCAGTATATCTATGGCCTGAATTTATACGTAGTGTTTGTATGAGTAGGACGAGTCTGTCTTATATATGGATATCTTTGCATTTCTAAGTCGAACTAATTTGGTTGTCGCTAGAAAAGGTCAAAGGCTATGCAGCGGAAGTATCGCTAGCAAAGGGTGTGATCCATGGCTGTCATCCTGTGAGGATGCCGAGTTTTGTTGTAGCAGGCTTTTTGCCGAAATAGTGATCTATATATGGATGGGGAAAAGTGATAATCATTTAGACATGTTGTATGTACTTTACCCCAGTGTTTATTCTCTTTTGCCAAGGAATGGCAAAGTTATATTTCGCATAAAAAGGTAAAACCACAATTTATTATGAACTTGGGCTTCGCCATCGTTGTTGATAAGCAGATGCACAGTGGTACTTTTAAAAAGAATATCCATTCAAAGGAAGAAGACATTCCTATGTATCAGCACTGGATTGTATGATATTATTCAATTACCTCTATGAGAGAACCTATGAAGAAATGAGGACATTTAATGAATGACTAATTTTGGTCTATATTCTTTAGTGAGTGAAGCTCACGAGAGAGAGAACAGCCATGTTGAAATTCATATACTTTGTATTTATCGAGTGAGAAAAAGGGATGCCTGTACTATCGCTCGATGAACCAAGAGATCACTGCTACATGTGAGAACCCATGTCTGGGATTCCTATATTATGAAATATATCTATATTGAACTTTACGTGAAGGAATATTCGCTAGACGAGGTTAGGTCTAGGAGCCTTCCTATGTATTGGTTATGGTCTGACGTGCCCAGTCAGTAAAGCCAGATGATTTACATGATGGAACGCTGAATGCTTATTTACGAATGCTCCATTATGATATTTGCCAAGCATGAATGCTAACTTAAGATGATATTCCTGTGATCAACATTATGCTGTCTATGTCGACATTTGTTCCTGTAACCATACACGTACTGTCCAAGTGTGCGTCCCATTAAATGTTATAAAAAGACCACCGTAGTTCCAGTACTTCTTGAATTCGAACAGTGTGAGTATGAGTGATGTACTACCAACCTGTCAACTCTATCGAATCATTCTACCATTCGCGTACTGACATTCAGATACACACTCATTGTTTACACTCACATTCTTGTCGGAGCCTCATCATGTTCCAGGACAAGATGACCTGTATGACCAAAACTGTGCTGGGTTTGATGAGTTGACAATCGTTACACTTTACTACACCAGTCCCAACATCTACATTTATCCACTGGTGGACATTCACATCATTTAGCAAATAAAGCATGATTCAACAACTAGTAGCCAGTATGAGTTAACAACTACACACAAAGAAAGAGTTTAACAACTGGTGGCCAATGTGGGGAAATCACAATATGCTAACCAGTTATCAGAAAATCTGAAAGGTGATTCTCTGACTAGTTTAAGTTTGGTTGAAGAGGCTGACAAAGATAACTATGATGTTATTAGGGCAGCCTTGTTAAAGAAGTATCAGTTGTCTGAAGAGGGTTATCGGAAGTTGTTTAAGACAATGGAGCCTGAGGCAGGTGTAGAATTCTCAGAATTCATTGCAAGAACACGTCTTACATTTGATCGTTGGATTGAGCTATCCAAAACAGAAAAGACTTATGAAGCCCTTATGGACTTGATACTCAGAGACAAGATTATGTCAAGTATAAATAAACCTTTCCTCGAATTCTTACATGAGCGTAAACCTAAGTCTCTAAAAGAAATGGAACAGTATTGTACCCAATACGTCACTGCACATCCGGACGTAGCTATTAGCAACAGTAAGGTTAAAGAAGGTATGCCAGTTGCTTCTGCAACACCATACAACCCTAATCACTCTCACAAATTCCAAGGACCTCAAAATAGGTTTAATAAAAAAGGTAACTATTACAGTTATCAGAACCAAGGTAACCAATCATTTCAGGGTTCTTCTTCGAATACCTGGAGAAGAGCTGACAGCCCTCGATTCAGGGGTGGTCATAATTACAGGAACTTTCGCAAAGGAAGTCATTCTAGAAACTATCCAAGTTTTCCTTCATGGAGACAACAGGATCATAATTACCGAGATACTCATTATAATGAATATGATGATAGTAACCAAAGGAGCTATGATTCAAACCTGAGTAGAGGTTATAATAGTGGAAACAATGATAAGTACAGAGGCAATAATAACAGAGGTAGAGCACAATTCAAAAAACATAAAGCTCATTACCAGGCGAACTCTGCACAGCAAGAGTCCCACGAAGCCTATAAACAAAATAAAGATAATGATGACTCTAATAATATGGCATGTGCCGCTTTTGATTTTGGGAGAGCATCTCAGTGCCCCCAATGCAAAACATTATTTGAGCCAACCACAGTGTCTACTTTAAGCTGTGGCCATCCTCTTCCCGCTCTTCCTGCGTCAATCGCGCATGATGGGAGAGGTTCTCTTGTCTTACACAAAGGTTTAGTAAATGACAATCCAGTCTCAGTACTTTTTGATTCTGGATGCACAACTATTGGGGTTAGGCAGTCACTCATAGATCCTTCTCATTCTACAGGCAAAGTAGTCAAATGCGTAACATTTGGCGGCACCATAGAGAAATACTCTACCGCTATCATTAGGATTGCTACTCCTTTCTTCACAGGAGATGTACACGCATGTCTTTTGCCGGATCCGATCGCTGATCTTATCATCGGTCGCATTCACGGAGTCAAAGAATGCACTCCGGAGCAAATTTCCGTTTGGGAAAATCAAAATATGCAATCTGCTAATGCAGTAGTCACTAGAGCTCAAGCTCTCAATATGCCTGAAACTTCATCTGTTGAAGATAATGAAGTGCATAACCAAGATGATCCCTTGGTAATTTCTCGTGACTCGTTTATAAAACAACAAGAAGAAGATCCGACTCTTAAGAAATTCTTCACTCTTGTAACAAAAGGTGATCCGAATAAAGATTCAAATTGTAAATCTTGGATTACAATGAAGAATGGCGTACTTGTACGTATGGTGCAAGACTCCACTAAGTCAAGTCATTCTCAGATTCTTGTACCCAAGAATTTGAGAGTTAAGATCTTACAACATGCACACGACTCTCAGTGTGCTGGTCACATGGGTTTTTCCCGTACAAAGTCAAGAGTTCTTGCGGCTTTCTTTTGGCCTTTTGTGAACAAGGACATACGGATCTATTGTCGATCCTGTAAAGTATGTCAAGAAGTCAAATCCAAAGGTCCTCGTCATGCTGCGCCTATTCAGGCTGCAGATATTCCTATTCGTCCATTCCAGAAAATGGCGATAGACATCATTGGTCCATTCAAGATCAAATCTGCTAGAGGACATCAGTTTATCTTAACGTGTGTAGACATGTGCACACGTTGGCCAGAGGCTATCCCTCTAAAGAGCATTACTACCGCTGACATTGCAGATGCTCTTTGGCTTATATTTTCTCGGCTGGGATTCCCCGGAGAAATATTATCAGATCATGGCACCCAACTGATATCGGATACCATGTCTCAAGTAATGTCTACTCTACAGATAGAGAGATCTTTGAGTAGCATCTATCATCCTATGTCCAATGGGATGGTCGAGCGACTAAATAGAACACTTAAGAACTTATTAGGGAAGATAACTGAGGATCATCCTCAGGATTGGGATAGGGTTTTACCCGCGGCCCTCTTCGCGTACAGAGAGGTCCCCAATGAACATACAGGGTTTTCGCCCTTTGAACTTGTCTTTGGCGCGCGACCGCGCGGCCCAATGTCTTTGCTGCATGATCTTATAACAGCTGACAATATTGACGATGACACAAAATCTTCTTACGAGTATGTCATCGCGCTGAGACAAAAGATTATCGAAGCATGCAAATTGGCAACGTCCTCTTCTGAGTTTGCTAAGCAGAAGGCAAGACAATTTGCTAATAAGAAGAGAACTTTACGACAACTTTGTCCTGGTGACAAAGCATTTGTTTTGCTACCTTGTCGTGAAAATAGACTCCTTATTAGTTGGAAAGGTCCGTACGATATAATATCAAAAATTTCAGATGTTGACTACATCGTCGATATTAACGGGAAGCATAAAACCTTCCACATCAATATGCTTACGGAGTTCCATGAACGTCCTGACTATCTACAGCCTATTTTCCAGGCAACGGACGATTCTCATGTCAAACATGGTCATTACTCATCACTGTCTGTAATACAGGATGAGGAAACAAGTTTTTCGGATGTTAATCTCCCGCTTCCAATGATCCCACTTCATTCTAGTGAATCATGGAAAGACGTTACTGTTTCTCCTGATTTGTCTCTAGGAGAACGGCGACAAGTTTCGTCTATGTTACAAACATTTCAGGATGTCCTCACTGACATCCCTGGACAAACTCATGTCATTGAGCATGACATTGTTCTAACTGAACATACTCCAATTAGGGTTAGGCCTTATCCTATCCCTATACATTTCCAAACACAGGTTGAAAAGGAGTTGGATGAAATGATAGATTTACAAATAATCGAACCATCCACTTCTGCATATTCTTCGCCGATGGTTATTGTTCGAAAAAAAAAACAATAACATACGTCTTTGCGTTGACTATCGCAAATTGAATCAAGTTACGAAGTTCGATGCTGAACCTATGCCTTTACTAGAAGAGTTACTTACTCGTCTTTCTAAATCGCATTTTTTCACTAAACTTGATTTGTCTAAAGGATATTGGCAAGTTCCATTATCCGAACGCGCCAAACCTCTTACCGCTTTCTCTACTCCCAGAGGCCTTTTCCAATGGAATTTTATGCCTTTCGGCCTTATGAACGCACCAGCTACATTTGTACGCATGATGCGTCGAATCCTATCGTATCGGTCAGATGTCATTGCTTATCTAGACGACATCTGTCTTTTCAGCGATACTTGGGAAGATCACTATTCAGGATTAGTTGAATTATTATCAACTCTACGTGAGTATAACCTGACAGCAAAACCATCTAAAGCTTGTATTGGCTTTAGCGAAATTGCTTTCTTAGGCCATCGAGTAGGTCACGGTTTCTTGAAGACAGAAGACCATAATATCACTAAGATACTTAACATCTCTATCCCTAGGACTAAAAAGCAAGTGCGAAGTCTTTTAGGTCTCATACAATTTTATGGACGTTTCATTCCGAATCTGTCCTCTATCATGGCACCTCTCTCTACACTATTAAAGAAAGGGTCGCCTAACATGGTTCACTGGTCTCATGAATGCCAATCTTCACTAGAGAAGATCAAAACTATGTTTTCATCACCACCTATTTTAGTGTTACCTACAACAGATAAGACATTTGTTCTTCGTAGTGACGCTTCATCCACTGGGATTGGAGCGGCACTAATGCAAGAGTACTCTGGAACTCTGCATCCTGTAATGTACATATCCAGAAAACTTAATGCTGCAGAAAGGAATTACTCGGTTTTAGACCGTGAATTATTGGCAATGGTTTGGTCAATTCTCAAACTCCAAAGATTCCTTCTGGGCGCGCATTTCGTAGTGGAAACTGACCAAAAAGCTCTTACGGCTATCCAAAGTAAAAACTTGAAGAGCTCGAGATCAACTCGATACGCAATCGCTCTTCAACCTTTTCATTTTTCGGTACGAGCTATCCGTGGTTCAGAAAATGTGATGGCGGACATTCTGTCCAGATGCCCACATGATGCCACTTAACTGTTAAATATTGGATCTTTTTAATATGTATAACTTTACAACAGTTATTTTTTTGTTTCTTTACTAAGATACACATTTGTAATTTAATAATAGAATGATGGTATTGCTACTTAGCGGTTTATTGATGTTAATTCACCGCTGTTCTTTGATGATTGTTTCTTCATAAATCATAAATTTAAGATTGTAGTGTGAATTTTTGGTATGCATTGTATAATTACCAGAATTGTATTATACGTACATCACACCTTCCTGGAAACATTTATTCGTAGGGAAACAATTTCTCTCAGATTTTGAGATATATATTCTCACCAGTCATATTAGGAATTATAGTTATTCCTGATATTTTCATCTGCGCAGTATTCTTGCGTTGTGAGCCTATTCTACGGTGCTCCTAGATGTATTTAAAAAAAAAATTTTATTTTTTTTTTCCCGGGAGGTGTGGTAAGACTGTAAAGGGCAATTTTTACTATCTTGCAATATAATACATTTATATTCTTATTATGTTCGCAAATATTTTGTAAGCAAAGTATTTCCTTTTTAAGTGCTTAAGGAGAAGTCATTTTTGGGTTGCTTCCCTTGAAAATAGTTCTGTCATCTTCGATCGGACTCCGCAGACGACTCTAGGCCTACTGCGATTTATTCTGTGGCTGGGTAGGAATAGATTGTTCTTGCTTCAGTATATCTATGGCCTGAATTTATACGTAGTGTTTGTATGAGTAGGACGAGTCTGTCTTATATATGGATATCTTTGCATTTCTAAGTCGAACTAATTTGGTTGTCGCTAGAAAAGGTCAAAGGCTATGCAGCGGAAGTATCGCTAGCAAAGGGTGTGATCCATGGCTGTCATCCTGTGAGGATGCCGAGTTTTGTTGTAGCAGGCTTTTTGCCGAAATAGTGATCTATATATGGATGGGGAAAAGTGATAATCATTTAGACATGTTGTATGTACTTTACCCCAGTGTTTATTCTCTTTTGCCAAGGAATGGCAAAGTTATATTTCGCATAAAAAGGTAAAACCACAATTTATTATGAACTTGGGCTTCGCCATCGTTGTTGATAAGCAGATGCACAGTGGTACTTTTAAAAAGAATATCCATTCAAAGGAAGAAGACATTCCTATGTATCAGCACTGGATTGTATGATATTATTCAATTACCTCTATGAGAGAACCTATGAAGAAATGAGGACATTTAATGAATGACTAATTTTGGTCTATATTCTTTAGTGAGTGAAGCTCACGAGAGAGAGAACAGCCATGTTGAAATTCATATACTTTGTATTTATCGAGTGAGAAAAAGGGATGCCTGTACTATCGCTCGATGAACCAAGAGATCACTGCTACATGTGAGAACCCATGTCTGGGATTCCTATATTATGAAATATATCTATATTGAACTTTACGTGAAGGAATATTCGCTAGACGAGGTTAGGTCTAGGAGCCTTCCTATGTATTGGTTATGGTCTGACGTGCCCAGTCAGTAAAGCCAGATGATTTA
Source organism: Oreohelix idahoensis (assembly GCA_024509875.1). Classification (NCBI taxonomy): domain Eukaryota; kingdom Metazoa; phylum Mollusca; class Gastropoda; order Stylommatophora; family Oreohelicidae; genus Oreohelix; species Oreohelix idahoensis. The sequence continues at coordinate 98,399 of JAMPIV010009514.1, read as the reverse complement.
CATGATGGAACGCTGAATGCTTATTTACGAATGCTCCATTATGATATTTGCCAAGCATGAATGCTAACTTAAGATGATATTCCTGTGATCAACATTATGCTGTCTATGTCGACATTTGTTCCTGTAACCATACACGTACTGTCCAAGTGTGCGTCCCATTAAATGTTATAAAAAGACCACCGTAGTTCCAGTACTTCTTGAATTCGAACAGTGTGAGTATGAGTGATGTACTACCAACCTGTCAACTCTATCGAATCATTCTACCATTCGCGTACTGACATTCAGATACACACTCATTGTTTACACTCACATTCTTGTCGGAGCCTCATCACGTTCCACAGCAATTTCTAACCACTCTGGGACATCTTGTGAGGATACACCTGCCTCTAGACTTGTGGCAGTTCTCGTAGCTTTACTGTTGGTCAGAATGGGGTTTTTACCCCTTCCTTTTCCTTTAGTAACTGAAAGTTTAGCCCTTTTTATACCAGCCCTACCTGATCAGCATCGCCGTCAGAATAAACACTTTCATGAATATTCTGACACAAAGTCTTTACAACGTCTTCATCAGAATCACTAAACCTAACTTCTAAATCACTGTCGCTAGAATTATCTTCTGTCCACTGAGAAATAAGCACTCGTGTTTACTCAGCTGAGAGCTGGTGTTTAGAAGAAGAATCTCGCTCCATTTTGTTTGTAAACAAAAGATTAGAAATGGATATAAAACACACAATTTTACTCGTAGTATCACAAATTTATTTTACGTCCACAAACGTGCCGGATGTAATGAAATGATTTAAAACTGGCTAGTTGCCAGGTAATTTATAATTTTCCGTTCAAATTCGACATATATCACCTTGGCGCATGGTACGCCCTGGGTGGCATGGAAGACCTATCTGGCGCGTGACGCGTCCGTTTGGACAGAATGAGTTAAAACTACATCTGTCACTCATGAAATAGGTCACCTATTTCATATAGTTACATATTTCTCTCATGAAAGAGGTGCTCTTTTATATAGGCACATCTCTGTGTTCTGTTACAAATAGCCAACTCTCTCATAAAATAGGTGGCTTATATCTCCAGCTTAAGCAGTTTGTCTCAGGCTTCTCTCATCACCATGCAGCTGGATATGACCATGATGTCACTCTGTTTTCCAAGTTGAGCTGACATTCCTGGAGGACATCTTCTACCATTTGATTTTGTCTTCTATGTGGACTATCCATCTAGTCAGTTTTGTTGTTGTTGAATATATGGGTATATTTTAGTCTGCAGTACTAAGTTCTTAACACTAGGAGTTGTGATATACTTACAAATTTATTTAAAATTCGGAATCTTCTGTTAATGAATATTTATATAGTTGTCAAATTTTGATTTTACCAACATTCCTGCTTGTACCTCAACTCCAGGCCCATAGTTCTGTCGAACGAGCTGCCCTCATTGGTTTGGTGAAAATTAGAAAATTGCCAACAGATGAGAACTGCTCTCTTCATGGTTCCACACTTGAGTCAGCCATCAATGAAGACAAGGAGAAGGGACTTGTGCCTTTCTTTGTAAGTTTGACATAATTTTTGTTTGGTTTTTTTTTTTTGGTATGAACTGAACCTATTTGCCGGGCAAGTACTTAGTATCTTAGTAAATATAAGACTCATAGTATCTCTTTCTAACTCCTTTTTGAGCAATACATCACTTGAACAATAAATGAAATTCACACATAGAGCAGGTGAATGAATAATAAATTCTGGTGTCTACACTGATACCCAATCCTTGCAACCTCGCGCCCAATATTTCTTATCTAAGTAATTCACATTCCACAGAAAAACACACGGGTGCCGGACACATCTGGACACTTTTAAGACCTCGCACCAAAGACGCAGACACTTGAATTAAACATGTCGTGTCACCCGGAAGAGCTGACACTAAAATCAAGGGTTGTACCCAGCCAAGCATATGTCATGCTTGACAACTTGCTTATGTCATCATTCTTACAATTGATACAACATGCTCTCAGTGAGAGCAATTTGTGGTACACAAATAACACAAAAAAGATTAACTGAAGTTTGTGCACCCAAAATCAGCTCCCAGTACTGCATTAGATACTTTTTGTTCCACTCAAATTCAAAGGTCACATCTTTGGTGTCCTTATTCAAAGGACCACAGTGATGGGGGAAAAATATGACCAGTTGCAAGGACCTCATTAAAGAAGACGTAGCTAACTTTCTTCTGGATGCATTAAAACTGATCTAACAAAAGATTTCAGTGGCCAAGAATGTGACTGAATTTCACCATATTGTTTACCGCAACAGTTGTTCAGAAAAAAAAAATTATTATTTTTTTAAAACAGGATATTGATTTAAATAAATCAAAGATAGGGTTTTTACAATTAGTAGAATTTTTTTTTTTGAATCCCCAGCTTTGTGCCACCGTTGGGACAACATCATCATGTGCATTTGACAATATCTCTGAACTAGGACCTATTTGTGAGTATAATAGTTACAATTATTACCATCCCCACTATCATTAGCATCATCATCAACAACATCATCATCAGCAGCAGCAGAAAATAACAAAATTGTCAACAGAATTATTATAATCATTTAAGAATTTCATTAACAACAGGCAACTTTGAAGTTTTCTTTCATCACTTAGGCACACAACATGATGTATGGATGCATGTCGATGCAGCTTATGCTGGAAGTGCATGCATATGTCCTGAATTCAGATACCTGTTGGATGGAGTTGAGGTCAGTTATAGCTGATTATACTAGATAATCAGTGGCGTACTAAGGGGGGTGTGAGGGAGGCGGTACTTTTAGGTGACAGCCAGGAATGGGGTGCCATCTGACACTATTATGATAGCACTTACTATTAAAATATACTTGCAAGTGTGTTTTAGGGTGGGTGAGGGATGCCTAAGGTAGGATCTGCCCCATGTGCCAGATACTTTAAGTATGCCTCTGTTGGTAATTCTAATGTTTAATTTTACATGTGTAAAGTAATTTAGTATACTTATTTTTGAAATCATGGCATACAATCTGTATATTGTTATTTAAGTTATGCAATTTTTGGGAGACGCATAAAAAGTAGGAATGCAGTAAGCGACCCATAGCTAACGAGGAAGAAGAAGACGACTGGCACATTTCATAGTCAGTCATCATCATTACTTTTCAATTGTATCTGGAGCATAGGCTTTCAATTAGCTCCCACCAAAAGTAATAATGATGTAAATTATTGCATCTGTTTTGTGCGATCCGTTTGAGCTCTTTCCATTTTTTAAAATCCATTTGAAGTTTATCCCCAGTTGCCTTCTTTGTGAGTTTTAGGTTTCCTTCTATTCCTTTTATCTTATGGATTCCAGTACAGGGACTGCCCTGTAATGCTATCATCTGGTGTCTCAATGTTTATCCTATCCAGTACTAAAGCCTCTTGTTCCACTGGTCTGTCTGTGTCCATCAGTACTACTTTAGTGGTCCTTAGCATACAATCTTAATCCTTCAATTCTGCAGAAAAACTTATATATGGAAGTCTGCAACTTCTTGGTTATCTTTTATGTTGCTATTCATAGTTTAGAGTACAATAAGGAAGATTTGGCATTGAAGTTGAAAATTCTTATCTTTATATTGAATATCAGTTCCTGTTATTTTCAAATATTTCCCAGTGCAATGAAAAGTCCTCCATACTTTCTGTATCCCTAGGTTGACACTGTCCATTCCTCTAACCTGGTCTGTGTTGTTCCCAAGGTATATGTATGAGCCACATTTAGTGCAGTGTTTCTGCTAGAGCAGTTTGGCAATGATTTACCAACTTATTTTCATAATGTTTGGCTTTTCTTTATTGATTTTCAGATCGCATAGCTGTGACTTCTCATCAAGTATCCTTATTACTTTCCTAATAAGAGATAATTAAACTGACAAAACAAATCTGAACAACTGATCTAGTAACAATTCAAGTCGTTAACAACTGATCTAGTAACAATTCAAGTCGTTAACAACTGATCTAGTAACAATTCAAGTCGTTAACAACTGATCTAGTAACATAACCGTTAAATCAATGCAGTAACAATTCAAGTCGTTAAAACACTGATCTATAACAATCAAGTCGTTAATTGGGTCTAGAAAATACACAGTCGTTAACAACTGATCTAGTAACAATTCAAGTCGTTAACAAATGATCAGTAACAATTCAAGTCGTTAACAACTGATCTGTTAACTTCAAGTCGTTAACAACAATTAGTTAACAAGAAGTCGTTAACAACTGATCTAGTAACAATCTTGGTCAGTAACAACTATCTAGAACAAAGTTCAGGGACAGTCAGTATAACAATAACTGATCTAGTAACAATTCAAGTCAAAGGAGATTTCTATTAACATTGGGAAGTCGTTAACAACTGATCTAGTAACAAAGTCGGATAACACTGATCTAGTAACAATTCAAGTCTTCAACTGAAATGTGAACAATTCAAGTCCTATTGTATGATCTAGTTAACAATTCAAGTCGTTAACAAAGACTGAACTAGTAACAAAAAGTCGTTAACAGACTTTCATAACAATTCAAGTCGTTAACAACTGATCTAGTAACAATTCAGAGTCGTTAACAACTGATCTAGTACAATTCCAAGTCGTTAACAATGATCTAGTAACAATTCAAGTCGCAACAGTGGAGTAACAATTCAGATGATCTAGTAACGATTCAAGTCGTTAACGACTGATCTAGTAACAATTCAAGTCGTTAACAACTGATCTAGTAACAATTCAAGTCGTTAACAACTGATCTAGTAACAATTCAAGTCGTTAACAACTGATCTAGTAACAATTCAAGTCGTTAACAACTGATCTAGTAACAATTCAAGTCGTTAACAACTGATCTAGTAACAATTCAAGTCGTTAACAACTGATCTAGTAACAATTCAAGTCGTTAACAACTGATCTAGTAACAATTCAAGTCGTTAACAACTGATCTAGTAACAATTCAAGTCGTTAGGCGAACAATTCAAGTCGTTAACAACTGATCTAGTAACAATTCAAGTCGTTAACAACTGATCTAGTAACAATTCAAGTCGTTAACAACTGATCTAGTAACAATTCAAGTCATGTTTCCATCTGTTCATTATGGTACTATTATTCTTTGCCTTCCAGCTCCCTACAGATCATAGGCCTTTAGTTAGTTCATTTCAAATACTCCTAACTTGCACCATCTGCTCAAGTTCTGTCCATAGCTTCTTATCTCTATCATCACTTCATTTTTATTGTGCTTTTTGAGTCTCCATACATTTATTTTAGCCTGTAAACTCCATTAGAACAGCTTAGTGATGTTATTAGCTTGTTTCCAAACGTTTGTACTCTCTACAGCCAATGTCATTTCCTCACTTCTTGTTCCACTTATGTGTGACTAGTTTTTTCTGTCAGTTTTATGCTGGAGGTGCTGTCATACAATTTTAAAATGGTAGGATTAATCACATCTAAACATTTGTGTAATTTGTTTGTGTACAAATGGTTATATCTGTGAGCAGTAGTGGTGTTTGTGAGCAGTAGTGGTGTTCTAATTCTGTAACACTTAGAACAGTACTTTTATGCTGTCATTAACCAGGTGTATATTTGGTCAGTGTAGTTTACATTCCATAGCTGCAGACTTTTTTGGCACTTCAGCAGATATCGGCTGAGATAACCCAACTGAAATATTGCCACTCCCATCAACTGCTTCCAGACACTATTAATTTGGATGCTCCAAACTCATCAAAGGCTGTGCTAGGGTAACTTAGATATACACTCATAAATTTCGTTCAATCAGGAGTGGTGCATGTTGCATCACGCCTAGTGGCGTCTTGTAGGGCAACAACAAATTGATTCCACTTTGCTCGGTCAGCGGCCATCCTTCATACAGTGCCCCAACTCTGGTTCATTCTTTGCATCTCAGCCTCCACAGTCCTCCGCCAGGTTGTTTTTGGTCGGCCTCTCTTTCGTTTTCCTTCAGGGGTCCAAAGCATAGCTGTTCTTGTGATGGCATCGGGGTCTCTTCTGAAGACATGGCCAACCCAGCTCCAGCGTCTGCCAGCTATGATGGTGTGCATGTCCTCTTGCTTGCTACGAGTAAGCAGATCTTGGTTGGTGATGGTATTCGGCCAAAAGATTCGGTGAATTTTTCTTAGGCATGTTGTGTGCAAAGAGGACAATTTCGACATTTCCTTCTCTGTAACTCTCCAGCATTCCGCACCATAGAGAAGCACAGAAAGCACACAGCTCTGATATAATTGTCATGAAACGAATGTGTGTAACCTCACTACTTTGTTAAATCATTATGTCGGGATACAAATTTGCCCCAGCCAATCAACGCACAGTTGCTGAGCCGGAATAAATTACCTGAAGTTACGCCAGGAAAAACTTAAGCCCTGTTTTTTTTCGGATGTGGGTCGTGGCTATCTTGTTCACGCAAGATGGCGGAAGAAAACTGAATAAAATTAGGCTGTATGAGCATAAGACGAAACTGCAGGCAACCAATCAGCTTGCTCCGCCAGGAACCAACCAAACGCTTTCCTTTACCAGTAGAAGTTATTTTACCTGCCTATATAATCGGGCGAGATTTATGCTAAAAACACGCAACACCGAACACGAAGCCAGAGACGACCGACTGAAGAGAGGAGCTGTCAGCTTTGATTTATAGCTTACCTGAGAGCATTGACCTGCAGCCTGCTTCGCTAAGTCGAGTCAAAATCTGGCCTGTTTAAATCTTGGAGGGTAAATATAATTTACTATAAACTGGTAGGAAAATAGGTTTTAATATGAACGTATCAGGTTACTGATTGTATCTTGGGGAATTAGGTATAATGATTGTATTTCCTAATATGATTGAATAGACGAAGACTAATAGGACTTCAGTCTATTGTCTCAGATAACTCCAAACTGAAATATAACCAAAACAGTCCTTGTTAGGACTCAACCTATTGTCTCCTATAACTTCAATCTATTTTCTCAGACCAACTGCAATATAATCAAAACAGTCCTTGTTAGGACTCAAACTATTGTCTCCTATAACTTCAATCTATTTTCTCAGACCAACTGCAATATAACCAAAACAGTCCTTGTTAGGACTCAATCTATTGTCTCCTATAACTCAATCTATTGTCTCCTATAACTTCAGTCTATTATCTCAGATAAAACCAACTGAAATATAACCAAAACAGTCCTTGTTAGGACTCAATCTATTGTCTCATCTAACATCAATCTATTGTCTCCTATAACTCCCACCTGATATATCACCAAACAGTCCTCGTCCCATATACTCCTATCATAAGAACATAACAATATTGTTAGGATATATCTGGTATACTATAGGGGGAAGGAAATGGTTGTATCACACCTAGGTGTACATATTATTGAATGTATTCATGTATTGAATGTATTCATGTATTGAATTCATATTATTGGATGTATCCATGTATTAATTTATCAGAAAGAAGGTTTTGCAAGTAGACACCTGTCTTGTCTCGCTATTGCTAAATCATACTGAGCCATGTTGTCATTCATCCTACATGCAGACACCTCAGGCACACGCTCATTTCATCCACATTAGAAATAGGTGGGCTTGATGACAGAAATTAGCCCCTATTTTTCCTTGTTACAGGTTTTATTCGTGTCATAAAACCTGAGGTCGTAAGTTCGAGTCAATCCAGCTGCCTGGAACTTCGCAGGAGCATAGAGATTGTACAGAAGCTACATCTTTAGTCCCCCTCAGTCTTGGGTGGGCTAAAGTAACGAGCCTCAGCAGGAGTTGTGTGACCCAAACTAAGGAGAACAGAACGTTTTAAGAGATGAGTACCCAGTAGTACCATTTCTGTCGGCATTGTGAGCAAAAGCTAGTGTCAGTGACGAGAAAGTGAATTAGCGTAGCAAGAGACAATAATAAGATTATAGCTGATAAATTATACGTAATTAACAGCACAGCTGATACATGTACTATAAGTGAATAACAGCACAGCTGATATAATATTTGTTCCTATAATTGGAAAACTTGTTGTAATATATTTACATATCTATATAAATATAAATATTTGTAACTCATATGTAAACTTACAAATTCATTACGTTCCATTTTTCAACATTCACCCTTCAGCACAAGAGTAGATAGTGTATATACTAAATAAATAGTAAGGAAATTGTATTTGAAGACTTGTCAATTTTATCATTATTAAGCAAAATCTGTTTCCTTGTCTTAATATCACAGTTAGTTACACAGCGGAGGTGGCAAGTTATGTTGGTCTCCTCTCTACTAATTTTTCGAGATCAGAACATTCACAGCCGTAACTAATTTTTGATACCAGTAGTTCTCTCAGACACTGGGACTTCACCATTTTCTGCAGAAATTCTATTTCTGTAATTGTCAGTACTATACTGACCCTAGAGTCAAATAAAACCTCACGCCACAATAAACTTAATTTTGTGCTTGTGCTGTATTGAGAGGACTTCCAGATGTTGTTTAGTCTAAATATAGGCTGTTCTTGCCTTATTCATTCTGATGTTGAAGTCTTTGCCTGTCCCGCCGTCTGGTGTTACTATGCATCCTAGGTATGTGAAGGTGTCTGTCTGTACCAGTTGCTGATTCCTTACTGATATGGGCTCAGGGTTGCTCACATTGAGCGTCATGACCTCTGACTTCTTTAAATTGATGTTCAAGCCCACCTGCTGGCTAAACTTGTTAAGTCTATCCGTTTTTTCCTGGATGTGTTGATGTGAATGTGCTAGTAGTGCAATGTCATCTGCATATTCCAGATCTTCCAATGTAGAAAATGTAGTCCATCTTATTCCTCTTGGATTGCCCTCTGTTGTCTGGCGCATCACCCAATTACCCCCAGAGCTATGCCAGTGGGAGTTTTACTCCTGGAAGGTTCTACCAAGCTGGACAGGTTTGCATGGGCAGGGGTCAGACGAAAGCAGACACCCTGGTCCTCCAGGTTGGGGGTTTTAGCATAGGGCTGAAACCCCTGTCTATGTAAAAAAAAATTGAAGTTACGGAATGATCATAGACTAGTAATATATTATTCTTATGAGTAAATGTTCAGGACCCTAAATTTGCTTTACCATTTCTTCTTAAGTGTTACAAACTTTTGAAGTTGATCTTCTTTAGCCGTAATCACTGCTTTTCGTTGAGATCTAAGGGTTTGACTTAATGTACCAGTCCACATATATATGCAAAATGTTTTCTTAATATTTTGGAGTCCTTATGTTTTTCTTGTGTATATTATTGTATTTTTATTGTTCTAGCAAAATATATAAATTAGTGGTGTGAAATGATTGCAGCGATATGTTCCAGGGTGAAAAGTTGATGTTGATGTACATTTTTTATGTGAGACATTTACATAAATAAACATTAGAGACACAGGTACATTTACAGGCGCCTAGCTGCTTTCTGTAGTTTCCTCAATACTGTAATATTTATTTCCATTGAACAGCACTCCATGTCTTTCAACTTTAACCCCCACAAATGGCTAATGGTCAACTTTGATTGTTCCACAATGTGGTGAGTATGATGCAGCCATTACTCATTGTGAAACATAATTGAATAAATTATAAGGAAACAGCACTACTTATCAGTAACAATTTGCATGTCGTACAGTTCTGGAAGCAGTTTAGTCCTCAGTGTTTTGTTTAATTTAAAGCTGCCTGTTTCAGGGCTTCTGCATCAGCACTGAAGTTATTGCAGTTTTTGCCAGTGGCAATTGCCATAGAGTGGATTCTATTCTTTAATTAATACTACTATAAAGGCTACATTCAAGCCCAATTGGGAAAGAGAGCACCCAGGCCATTTGAAAAATGATGCATATCATCAACTATCCAGGAAAGAACAGATCATCATTTTTCGGCTACGGAATGGATACAACAGATTGAGATACCATCTATACCACAAATACAAAATTGGTGCAACAGATCTCTGCACCAGCCCAATGACAGTCGAACACCTGCTGCAGTACTGCCGAACCTACAGTAATGAACGGAGTAGCATATGGCAACATCCCACTTCTGTCAATGAAAAACTGTTTGGAGATGTCGGGGACCTTGAGTTGACTACTGCCTTTATTAGAGTCATAAATGTGGAAGTTTGAAGGCAAACGATGAAGAAGAAAGACAGCGCTATAAACACTTTGCCAATCTAATGTTCGCAAATTAAGTACTGTATTTGGGTCAAGAATTAAGAGAGAATAAAATCAAAGTGGGGCATTTGAACTTGATCCACTCTATCTCAAACATGACAACCAGGGTCTATCAATGCCAGATTACAGGGTACACATTTTTGTTTATATCTGTTTAATAACTCTCTTCCTGATAAGGGTTTCTGGATAACTGTCTCCTGTAGTCTAGTCATGTTTCCAAGTTGTAAGACATTGTGACATGTTAAAATGTAAGAGGTATGAACAAATCAGAAAACCAATATTAGAGGCCTTGAAAACTGCAGCAGAGGTTATAATGATAGAGGAAGGCACAGAGAGACAAGTTGCTTTCTTTACCGATGCACAATCAGTAATTGCAACATTGAAAAGCCAAAATAATACAGATCTGGATGACCTCAGAGTAGTGCTTCACAAACTTTGTCAACGATTCAAAAGTGTTGTGATCCAATGGATCCCATCTCATTGTAACATCACCAGCAATGAAGAAGCTGACAGACTGGTAAAGGGTGGAAATCTACCTCAGCCTGATGAAAGCATAACTTTCGAGGAGGCAAAATTTTGTATCAGAATCAGATACAGAAACAAATGGGATGTAGAGCATCCAGGTCGCACACAAAATGGTGCATACTACCAGCTCAACAGAAGAGAACAAGTAGTAATCTTCAGACTCCGCACAGGCCACAACAGATTGAGATACCATCTATTCAACAAGCTAAAGATAGGAACTACCGATCTGTGTAACTGTGGCATTGATAAAATGACCGCGGAACATCTGCTTTAAAGTTGCTCAACATATGCGGAACAGAGAAAGCGCATATGGCCGACACCAGTACCATTCGTAGAAAAGCTCTACGAAGATTCAAATAGCCTCAAACTGACAACTGCTTTCTTTGAAAACATTCAAGTGGACGTCTGAGAGTGTACGAAGAAGAAGAAGAAGAAGATTATTTGCAGGCATCAAATTTACCTTTAAATATAGAAGAGGTGCTAAGAATAGACAGGGAACTGCATAATATAGTCAAACAGTATTTAACAAGAACAAAAGTTAAAATATAGTAATTGGGAAGGTGAAGGTATGATGATGTTCTTACAATACATATGACTTGACAGGTGAAAGTCAATTAAATATCTATTAAAGTCAATTATATAATTATAAACACCAGACCTTTTGACCCCTCCCCCTTATTAGGTTTTTTTTTTTAAACATACAAGCATAATTGGTAAATGTGATTTGCCCTATTCACAATGATTTGACAGGTGTGATGCCTCTTTCCCATATCGGCAGATGTTCATATTATTTGGAATTGAAAACATTTTATATCCTAAATATAACCCATCAGAGGTTGAACTGGTTATTTTTCATCATTAAATTAAAAAAATAAACATTGTCACAGCAATTCTAAACAGCTGAAATACCATTATGATATAAAACATTACTAATTATTTTGTTTGTCAAACTGTTAATATTACATTCATGCATCTCACAGATTATTTATTAATTCTGACTTAATTGTACAAGTACCCAGTTAATGCTTGCAAAATTTATTGTTTTTTAAATTGTTACACACAATCAGTGTATGAATGAGAGCTTTAAAATTAGCCACAGTTAACTTGACACAAAACTTTTTCGACTTTACAGCACTGGCAGATTCCTCTTGGAAGACGGTTCAGGTCTCTAAAGCTTTGGTTTGTTCTAAGAATATTTGGCATTAGTGGGCTACAACAACAAATAAGAAAGGTATCATACTTATTATCACCAGCTCTGTATAAAACAAGTGTAACAGTTTCATGATTGTCACGATCATCATGATGATTATCATTATCATCATTGTTGTCATCAATAATAAAATGACAAATATCACCTCATCTCGTGTTATTATTCAAAGAAAAGACTAGATGCCTCTTGTGCTTGTTTGAATCAAACATTGTTGGTTGTGTTTTTACTATAAGATTTTTAAAATATTTTATTCAGTAAACACTATTTAGAATTGCAACATACACACTGTTTTTTGTGTGTGACAAAGTAAGATCTTATTTTCCATATAAGCCTCAAGATACATTTTTTTTTTGAAATGAGAGAGAAGTTAACATTACTTCTGGTCCAGGGTTAAATACATTAAGGCCAGCTTGCCCCTAGTCGATTAGAGAGAGTAGAAATATTTTGACTGTAAACAAGCTGCAGCCTATTGGCAAGTACTCACTTGTCATGAATACACTTTTTTAACTTCTCACCTTGCTTGCATCTTATCATTCCTTAATCAGTTCCTCCCTGCTCCAGACTCTGTCCTACTAATTTGTCATGCATGAAATAATAATTAATTCTTTTTATTTAGCCACAAAATATTAATTAAATGAAAATTCTGTCATTTGCAGGATGTGTCTCTGGCAAAACAATTTGAATCGTTGGTGAGAAATGACCATAGGTTTGAAGTAGTAGGGACAGTAACTCTAGGTCTTGTTTGCTTCAGACTTAAGGTACTCATAATAATAAACCAAGGATTTGAATGTTCATTTACACTGATTAAAGATGAATGTGCATTACACTGAATATTTTAAATGTCATCTTTCGTGAATGATTGTTTACCAATCTTTAAGCTAAAATTTCACTTAATGATTGGGAAGGACAAAAATCATTAGGCTTAATATATAATTGGTGCTGTTACTTACAATTTATAGGTTTTTTTAAAGTGTGTTAGTGTACATATGTACATAAAATGTTTGAGGTTACAAACGGCATGAAACAGGATTGTCTTCTTGCCCCGACACTGTTCAGCATGATGTTTTCAGCCATGCTGACTGATGCTGTCAACGGAAGCAAAAATATTTGAACAAAGAATAAGACCCTCAGACAAACCACTGTTGAGAAAGATTCAATTTGAATTAAGAAAATTAAAGGATTGTACAGAGGTTTTTTTTCACCTTAAGATAAGTAAATAAAAGAACAATTGAATATGACAGGAAGCACTTAAGACCTTAACTTCACATTTAGGCAGTTTTGTGAAAAGGCCCTTGAGTATGAAGGTGAGATGCATCTCTGTTTCTTGGATCAGGAGAAGGTGTTTGACGAGGTTCCATGGAGCAAGCTTTGGGGTTTTTGGCAAGGAAAAACATTCCAGGACCTCTGATCCATCCCATACAGAGCTTCTACAAGACTTGCAGAAATTATGTGACAGAAAACCATAAGTCAGAAGAGTTCATGAACACTGTAATATGAATACATTAAAGTACGAACCACACATTGTAATATAATGCGATAAACATGGCTACGAATTGAACATGCTTTTACTGAGTCCCTTCTGAAACGTGTGTGCTTGTGTAGATGACGAGGTAATGATTATATACATACATCATAACATTACAAACACCACTGGTGTAAGACAAGGTGATATTCTGGCACCTTATCTTTTCATACTTCGCTTTATCTTAGTCTTGACCACCACGACAAATATGGGAAACCAAGAGTGAAGGATCTAGACCTCCAGGATGACCCAGAGTCCACTGGGAGGACATCAGACAATCTCTGAAGGACCAAGGACTAGACTGAAACCGGGCCAAAAGGAACACAGCTGATAAGATAGCATGGCGCTCTCCCTGGCTAACGTCTACACACCAATGTAGAAGAGGAATGATTTAGAAAAGTAAGTAAGTAAGAATATAACAGACAACTAAATATCGTAACTAAATATCGTATTTAAATAGTATTTCAAAATTGGGAGAAGGCCTTCAATATTATGAATAAACATTTGTCAGTATTAGAAGATTATGGTATACAGGTGCAGCTAGAAGTAAGAACAACTGAGGGACTCACTGATACATTTGATACAACCATAAATATGGCACTTAGATGAACCTATCAACGATGCCGAAGTACAGAAAACCATAAAAACCCTCTCGCCTCGGAAGGCCCCAGGAGCCGATGCTACACCAGCGGAGATATATAAAACAGCCAAACCTTGCCTCACTAGTAAGCTCACCGAACTCTTTCGCCTCACGTGGGCCAAAGGTGAGATCTCACAGGAGATGAAGGATGCCTCAATAGTTCATATCTATAAGAGGAAAGGCAACCGGCAAGAGTGTGACAATCACCGTGGAATATCCCTACTGTCAATTGCCGGCAAGATCATCGTGCATGTACTGCTCAACCGTCTAAATGAACACCTTGAACAGGACCATCCCTTCCCAGAAAGTCAGTGCGGATTCAGAGCCGGGCGAAGAACGATCGACATGATCTTTACCAACTCCAAAAGAAATGTCAGGAGCAAAATCGCAACCTATACACTACGTTTATTGACCTGACCAAGGCATTCGATACGAGCAGAGGTGGACTGTGGAAAATCCTGTCAAAATTTGGATTTCCTGATAAATTTATCACCCTGGTCAAACAGATCCCCGAAGGTATGCGTGCCCACGGCTTGGACAATAGAGAAGCCTCTAAAATGTTTGAGGTTACAAACGGCGTGAAACAGGATTGTCTTCTTGCCCCGACACTGTTCAGCATGATGTTTTCAGCCATGCTGACTGATACTGTCAACGGAAGCGAGTTCAGTATACCAATCAAGTACCGAACAGATGGCAAACTATTCAACCCCCGCAGACTTCAATCCAAAACCAAGGTGCAAACTGACATGATCCGCGAATTCCTGTTTGCCGATGACTGCGCTCTGAATAGTAGCTCCTATCAGAAAATGCAGTAAGGCATGGACCGTTTCTCTGCTGCTTGCGACAGCTTCGGGCTAACCATCAATGTCAAGAAAACTGAGGTTATGTACCAACCAGCCCCAGGTAAACCGTACAAGGAGCCCACAATTACAGTGAGGGAACAGAGACTGGTGGCTGTGGATAAGTTCACGTACTTGGGAAGCATGCTCTCAAGACTAGCCATCATTGACGACGAGGTAGCTAACAGAATAGCAACGGCCAGTATTGCATTTGGAAGACTGCGATCCTCAGTGTGGGAACACAGAGGTATTAGTGTCAAGACCAAACTGAAGATGTATCGTGCCGTCGTCCTCCCCACCCTCCTCTACGCCAGTGAGAGCTGGACCGTTTATGCTAGACATGCTCACAAATTAAATCACTTCCATACAACCTGCCTGCCTTGCGTGCTACACATTCGATGGCAGGATAAGATCCCAGATACTGAGGTTCTATCAAGAGCAAATATGCCCAGCGTCTATATACTTATTCAAAAAGCGCAGTTATGATGGACTGGACATCTGGTTTGTATGTCAAATGAATGCCTCCCAAAGAGGCTGCTGTATGGCGAGTTGAGGGAGGGAAAGCGTACTAGAGGATGACCAAAGAAGCGTTTCAAAGACAGCCTGAGTGAGTCATTGAAGAGCTGCCAGATTAATATAAATACCTCGGAGCATCTGGCACAAGATCACACAGCCTGGAGAGGCGTTATAAAAACGGGTGTTGCAGTCAGCGAGGCCAACCATGTGAGGGCAGCCCAGAAAAACGTGCAGCCCGAAAGTCAAGCGTGGATGTGCAGCCTGTATTGTCTTCGGGCCTTGTAAGTCAGTCATGCAACAGAACTTTTCTTTCCCGCATTGGCTTGATCATCCATATGCGCACCCACTTAACATCATAGAACAAACTGTGTTACGAGAGATGTCGATGATCCTCATCGAATACGATGGACAAATTATCATCATTATTTATCATTAAGAGTGCAGCAAGGCTGTGTGCTATCATGACTGTTGTTTAACATGTAAATGGACAAAATAACATCAGAAGCAAACCGAGAAGAAAAGGTAAACCTGGACAATAAAGAATTGGACTCTCTGAATGAGTCACATTTTGCAGATGATCAAAGTCTAATGTATGAAACAAATTGCAAATCCACACAAATGCACTTATATGTAGAAGATACAGCATAAAGATCAGCCAACTAAGACAAAAAACTATGAAGGGACCTGTAGATCATTATTTGGCCTGTTTAACATTCATGTCAGCAACAGGCTTAAACAGGTTTATATAGCAGAGTTTATATATCTATCTTCTTCTTCTTCCGTCCTTAGCCACCGACCGTCAAAGCAGTCAGTGGCCATTACGCCTAGTGGCGTCTTAGGGCAACAGCAGATAGGTTTTCTTTGCCATTGTTTCCCATCACGCCTATTGGCGTCTTTAGGGCAACGGCAAATCAATCCATCTGCTGTTGTTTCCGTAATCGAAGTGACTGGCAAACGGGTGATCAGCCCATTGGTTTATATATCTATGAAGCATTTTAATAGCAACTGGAAGACATGACAGAGAAATTGGAACAAGATGTCAAAAAGCCAGCGCATGACTTACCAACTGTCACTACTACACGAATGTCTGAATATCAATGTGAAAACTAAATGATAATAAGTAGTATATTATTACCAGTATCAAACAATAGGGGCCTTGACCAGAGCACAGTAGAGGAGAACCTAATTGTTGGAAATAAAATCTTTAAGATGAGCCATTAAGAGCCAGGAGATGTACAAGATTTTGGCAACCACTCATGTCTGTTGTTTTTCTGTTGTCTAGTGTTCTACTTCTTTATTTCCTACGAGTGCCTTATAACATACCTTTATATTTGTTTCATATTAATTTACTGTTATGGCCTCGTGGTTTCCCTTCCTTATGTGTTATAAATATTTTGCTATTGAGCATCTTCTTTGTACTTCTTTGTCTTACTCTTGTAAAACTGCAGAAGAAAGCTACTAAGATTGCAGAAATTGTAGACAGTCTGGCATCAAACTATCATAATGAAATGTTGAGCTCCAAACTACCATAATAACTAAAGAGTTTAGGAGTTTAATAATATACTGTTCAAAAAAAGAAATGCATAGCTACTGAAGGCACACACATAGCCATAATTTTGACATTCAATAACTTTTTTAATTTAATGAGTTAATTGTTCAAATTGCACACAAGAATACCTTAGGGTTCAACCAATCAATAGACAGTTGTTTTGCATCTGGGTCACGAGAGGTCTTGGCGTAAGGGCTTTCCCATTAGTATGGCATCTCCTGGGCATGGATTCGATCAGACGTCTGATTTGGGCCTGTGGGATGGCTGCCCACTCTTCCTGGAGTTCTTGGAACAGATCACGATGATTGGCTGAAGCAACGTCTCGGCGACAAACACGTCTATGCAGCTCATCCCACAGGTGCTCAATCGGACTCATGTCTGGAGACAGGGATGGCCAGGGAAGGGTGAGAATGTTGTTGGCAGTCAGGAACTGCGTTGTCAACCGTGCACAATGGGGTCTGGCGTTGCCCTGTTGAAACACAGACCTTTGGGCAACCAAAAGTGGAAGGACATGGGGTTGAAGAATTTCATTGACGTATTGTTGCGCATTCAAGCCTCCTTCAATGTGCACCAATTGACTCCTTCCATTGTAACTGATCATTCCTCACACCATTGCACCTCCACCACCGTGTGGTGGAGCTTCATCAACGCAATTCGTTCATTTCGTCTACGGTAGACCCTACGCCGTCTATCATGACGCTGCAACAAAAAGAAAGATTTGTCACTAAACCAGACACGTCTCCATTGATTGTTAGCTGCCCAGGGACGATGCTGGTTGCCCAAAGAAATCGATTTTGGCGATGGTGGCGTGTAAGGACAGGTCCTCGGTGAGGTCGTTGTGCCCAAAGTCCAGCGTCATGCAGTCTATTCCGGACAGTTTGATCAGACACATGACGTCCTGCAGGCAATGACTGGGCAGTTGAGGAAGTTGATGTAAACCTGTCTCTGAGGTGATGAAGCCGAATAAAGCAATCCTCCGCTGCTGTTGTCACTCTGGGTCGTCCACTGCGATGCCGGTCTTCAACTGAGCCAGTGGCTTGGAACCAGTGTCAAAGTCGACTGATGGTACTCTGATGCACGTTTAGATGCCTGGCAACCTGACTGTCTTTCGCCTGCATGCAGTCGGCCAATAGCAATGTTCCTTAAATTTATCGATAGAGACGCCGTAAATGTCTGCTTGAAAATGAACTGAATTTTTTGTATGTAGCGTAATCCTTTTATAGGGTTTCAGTTGCGTAGTCAGTGAATAGTGTTCACCCCAAATTTTGTTGCTTTCACGTGCGCGCAACATGAGCTGTGGTCAAAAATTGCGTCATAAACACTATTGACCACTGCGTTGTAACGATTAAAAAAACGAACGCAATTCAGGTCAACACGTGCATTTGACACTGTAAAGAACATTTGAGGCTGGTTTTTATATACCCTAGCACCAAATTTTACATACAAACTCATAAAAACGCGCCCTCGGATAGCTGTGCGTTTCTTTTTTTGAACAGTATAGCATGTCCAGCTTAATGAAATGTTTTCATTTCCAACTTAGTCAACTGTTTTCTTATGGTTAATAAAAACAAAAAGCATAATATGTTTATGATGTGTGAAAGCAGAGGTGAGTTGTGATTTTGTTGACATACATGGTTCATTGACTCATATGAAGTGACACCTCAGCCAGAAATTCCAGTTAGATAGTGTGGTAAGTTGTTGAGAATTGTACAAGGAGATGGAAAGAATCAGTAAGTGATGAAAAGAAATGATTTTCTCTACTAAGGTAGATTTCAGTCAGCACTAATACACCCAAGCTGACCAAATAAAAATCTAATTGATATGCTTACTTGCAGTTGTCAGTTCCGCCTCTACAGACTATCAACTTTTTCATTTTTTTAAATGTTGAAATATAAAAGAAAAGTGAAAAATGTACTTAATTTCAGATAGTGTTGTTAAATTGAAAAATTCACAATAACCGTTTACATAAAAAAATGATGGAGTACTCCATTTTGGCTTCACAACAAACTTACTAGGTTTAGTGGAAACACGTGATTATATAACTTTGTTTCTGACCTATTATAGAAATTAATAACCTTCATCAGCATTGTTACTGCATAAAGGCTATGTGACATTAGTAACTGGTAATTTTTTTTTTAAACTAGGGTTCCAACTCCACCAATGAGGTTCTTAACAAGAAGATCAATGAGGACCGCAGGATACATCTGGTTCCTTCCATGGTAAAAGGCACATACTTCTTACGATTTGCTGTTTGTGCCAGTAGTACACAATCCTCTGATGTGACGTTTGCCTGGTCCGTTATACAAGACATCACTGATGGCATGCTACACACGACAAGTATAAAGTGACAAAAACAATGAACACACCTATTATTATAATATTCAAAATTACTATTATTATCCTAGTTAAGCTATTTCGTTTATTACAAAAATGCTTGTTAAAAAATTCTAATGATAGTAACTTTATATGTAATCAGAACTTGACAAGTTAGGTTCCATGAAGTTTTAGCACCACTTGTTGCATCTTGTGCAGCTAGTTAACAAAATCTATTTTTAAAACTCGTGCTTTCAAAAGTTTGTAACTACTGCTATTAACCAGCCAAAATAAGGCATCATCAGTGCTTGTTAGTTGGAATTATTATTGCTGTTTAACTTCAGCCATGTAAACTTCAGAGCTTTCTATCCATTCAGTATTGAAAAAAAAATTCCCTGTTTAATAGAAATATAGTCACTGACTCTACAAATAATCATCAGTCCATGTACATTTCATTTACATTTCTACTAAATCATGTGATTAATATTTTTACAAAAATGTTTACAGTCAAGTAGTAACCTGTTCCTCTAATTTACATCTTTGAATGCATGAGTTGCTAATTAATACAGATAACGAAGAAATTCCTACTTTTCCATGCCCTTAATATTTTCATTTCATTTTTGTCTGTTGACATTAATCATCAAGGAGAGAAGCAGCTTTATTATGTTGCTATGTGTGTTGCTTAGATTGTGTCTCTACAAGATTTATCTATCAAACTTCTGTGATGAGTAAAGTAATCACCATTCTGACCCTTCAGCTCCCTGAGAAGCAGAGGTATTCAATGCTCCAAGCTTTCTTGTCCTGCACAATCCATTCAAGGTCTTCCTGTACCCCTTTCATGTCTGGAGCACAGTTATATTGTAACTAAGGTGATGACCAAATAATGAAGATGTTGAGTATACATGCCAGAAGCTAAAGATAGGAACTACCAATGAGTGTAACTTTGGCATTGATAAAATGACTGCTGAACATCTGCTTCAAAGATGCCTAACAAAGAGCAACAAAGAAAACACATATGGTCCTCCATATGGCCCTCACTAGCACCATTCCTAGAAAAACTCTCCAAAGAGATAACAAATAGCCTCAAGCTGACCACTGGTTTCTTTGAAAATATTCAAGTAGACGTCTGAGAGTGTACGAAGAAGAACTTTGTGAGAAGGGAGGTTAAAGAAGATATAAGAAGAGATGGAGGAATGTTACTGTTGAATATTTCAAATGCCCTCTGTCCACCTTCCACTTGAACTGTGACTAAAACTTCTGCTGTTAAAGGCTCCTGATGATAGCTCATTTGGTTATATTCTGATGAAGCATCCTTACCATAGCTGATAGTGTTGTTTCTACCAATTTCATATTCTCTCTCTGTCCCTTTATATTTTGAGTATTTTTCACAGATCTTTTGTGTTGTGCTCTTCCTCTACTATCATCATCATGTGACGTATTCTTTCCAGAACGTTGTCTCCATTACAGCTGCTCTGAACGCATCACGATTCTGGGCAAGTCGACCTGCATCAGCCAAAGACAAGTTCAGACTCTCTGTGATGTCCTGGGTCCACCATCGTCTAGGTTGACCCCTTCCCCTTTTTCCAGGGACCATCACTGTTTTTTCCAGACTATTATGTCTTTTTATATGACCGAAAAATTTCAGCTTCCTTATTGCGATGGTATTTAGGAGCCAATGTTCCTGTACGTTCCTCTACTATGCTAAAGATAATCACCATGTTTAATAATGACAGCAATAGTTGGCACGAATATATTATTTTGTCTCCAAGGAGTTTCTAAGCTGCTGAGGTGTGATAAACCACTGCAATAACCATTTGATATCTTCCTCTATTCATTCTACTCCGTGAACTTGCTTCTTAGCTAGTGACTCTTTGACCTATTTAATCAAGATATTTTGGCTTGCATTTCTGCTGACCTTCACTGCTTTTATTTTAAATGTACTGATCTTCAATGTTATATAGAACCAATCCCACTATACGGGAGTGAGTCATGGATAGTTAGTTAACAAGTTTTTAAAAAAGCCATAGAGATGTTGATTTACAGAAGAATGTTAATAATAGCCTACCATTGACAGCAAAAGAAGTAACGAGGATGTCATGCAAAGACCAGTGTACAAAGGAAGCTTATTCCTGTTAGAATTATTGTTATGTTATTATTATTATGTTAGGAAGAAGCAACCCACTTGATATGGGCATGTTATGAGAAGAAGAAAGCTGGAATATATCGTAACTATAAAGACACTGGACAGTTTGACATCATGGCATGGAGAGAAGTCAACAACAGAATTGATAAATAGTACTGGAGGCAGGAAGTTGTGAAGAGACATGATTGCCTGTGCCACCAGGCAAGGTATCTTCAAACATCTCACATGTTGCTGTGAGTGCATCCATGTGTTCTAGGAGTCTTCTGACTTGTGTGTAGAAGGCTTTTGTCATATGCAAACATTAATTGCTTATGTATACATACAGATGTTCAATAATATTGGGAAAAGTACACATGTGGTAACCTCAGATATGCTTGTGTAATCAAATGTTGTTCTTGCAACATTTAAACTATGCACAAGACTGTTAGCCCTTTGTAGTGACCTTTGGAGGTCTCTGATGTGACAAAAATAGAATAGGGTACTGCTCCCTCAGGCATGTCGTACAAGGTGACTAATATGAGGTTGTACATGAGGCTGCCAACCTCATCATATAAAACAACTTGCTACAGAAAATACCACTATTAGAACATGTGAATGCTTGATGCAGGCTTCTTGCAGGGGGAGCAGCTGCAATGGTGGCTTCATACTCCAAAAAGTACAATTATGATGATGGTGACTAGACTATTAACTAAAAGTTATCCATAATCTCTTGTTAGGTCACATGCCATATCCTCCTGCCACATCCTCCGGTCACATGCCATCAGCTCCAGGTTTTTCCATGTCTTCTTCTTTTTTCATTTCTCTTATCTTTTGTTTTCTTTTGGTCTACCTCTAGCTCTTTTACAGTGGGAATTCCAGTACAAGGATTGCCTTGTAATGCTATCAGCAGGTTTCCTCACTGTGTCCTATCCATCACCAGCATCTTCTTACCCTCTTCTTTTACTTATGTTCTTTCATTAGTATTTTTCTCTGCTAAAGTACCTGGGCATACATGATGCCTCCATGGTTAAAAATATGCCTCAGTTATGTTTTGCATTGTCTCTATTTTTTTCTTCTAGACTAGCCTGCCAATGTAAGTACTTAATACCATAAGTTAACGTATGTCATATGTAAAGTTTTTTTTTTTTTTGATGTGAATAAATTATGTTGGGAAGAGAGTTATGCCATGAGTCAAGTTAGTTATTGATAAAAATTATGTTTGTCTATTATATTTTATGAATTATGTCATTAGCAACATATATCTTCTGCGGACAGCTGGCTGATGGCAAAAGAACAGTTGGGTGACCACAGCTAAGATTCAAACATGTATGCAAGAGAATGAGGGCACTGCACATAAATCCAGCTGCTTGGGAGGATGAAGTTGCCGATCGCACCAAGTCAGTCCTATTGTATGGCTCTGAGACATGGAGAGCAACATAAACAACAACCAAAAAGCTACAGACTTTTATACTGACTGAAATGGTATGACAAAGTCACAAATGTGGAATTGATGACAAGAACCAGACAAGTGCCAGTGGAACAAGAGTTGAGAAGAAGATGCTGGCAATGGATAGGACACACATTGAGGAGACCTGTTGATAGCATTACAAGGCAGTCCTTGATCTGGAATCTACAGGGAAAGAGAGGCAGAGGTAGACCAAAATACACATGGAGAAGAGAGCTGGATACAGAGGTGAAAATGATGCAGAAAACATGAAGAACTTGAGCGGATGGCACAGGACAGGAAGACTTGGCACGTGTTTGTTGAAGGCCTATGCTCCTCGGGGAGCTAAAAGGTATTGATTGATTGAAAGCGTAATTTATGCCTTCATTTTTTCTTTCCATCTTTTTACTATCTTCCTTTTTGCCTTCATCTACCAATAATTATCTTTTCATTTTTCATACTGACAGGCATACTCTTCCCCTTAGATAACACCAATCTAAACAAGATTGCAGGGTGCGGTCATTTTTCCCATTTTGTTATCTATAAAATGAGAAAGTCAACACTTCGACGAGGGTAACATGGGGATTCAAACATTTTGCTCACCTGGTTGGTTATCATAAACATGGAAGTTGGACAGTCGCTTATTACACGATAACAAGTATATCTATCTGGCATGTCCCAAGAAATAGCCAGTCCTTGTTTCCGACCATCTGGAAAGATGACCATACTTGCAGGAAATTGATGACACAGTGAGTTCCTGCAGTCCAGGGAATATCATTGTGTGACAGATTAGCGAATCCATTACACCCCAAAAATAAAAAAAGTGGAAGAGAAGTGATACAATTAGTAAACTACTCTAGAGCAATTGGTTATAGTAAATAAACTAATCCTACAAATAATATTGTGGGGGCTAACAATGTCAGAGGACCCTTGACTTGTCTACTTTGACCCAGACTGATCAGACTTCACAGCATGTCGCAAATGACTGTCTCTGAGTGAGAAATGTAATGAGTGAGAAGTATTCTTTTACGTTTAAAGATTTAAAACTCCGTTAAGAAAGTGCACAAGTCAGATAATCTTCCAAAAGTGAAGAGAGATAGGTAATTTTAGCTTAAACAAATATCAGTAGTTCCACCTTGTGATGACTGCAGTTACAGCACACTAGTAAGTGCTATCTACCAATCTATGCAAAGAGTCAGTAACCCTTTAAGAAGGGGTATGTCTTAAATGTACATTTTCTCAATCTTACAATCTTATTTTAACATGTATGAATATGCTTATGTATGTAAAAGTTGTGCTTGAGGTCGGTACCTCATTATGTAAAATAAATTGCCGCATAAATCACCACTGCTTCGTACGGGGTTTCCTGGCAATGGACCAATGGCAGATGTAGCTCCATGCTCCACAGGGAGTAGAGGATGATGATGATGATATCATGATGGATATATTTTTATATGTCAACATTTTGGTTGAGAAAGCCACCGTAGCACAGTGGTTAGTGCACTGGCTTCCAAGCTCAGTGGTCCATGGTTCTATCCCCAGTTGAGATGGGATTTTTTTAGACCGCAAACGGCCGCGGGGTTGACCCAGCCTCATAAACTGGGTACCAGAGCAACTCTGGGAAGGTTGAAAGTGGCTGGCATGATGGCGACCACATCACCCCTAGTGTTCCGACTGTCAAGAAAATATTGGCCTATTACCAATATGCCTCAATGGACATGTAACGGGATCCTTTACCTTTTTTTTTTTAACTTTGGTTCAGATTGACAGAATGTTTGTATATTATATTATGATCCATTCACATGCTTTCACTCTCCTAAAACACACTTTCATCTGTCTCTGCACCCTCAGTTCATGGGCATCTGGAGAAATCAGACGAAGATGGGATTGTGGGGGTAAATGCGAAGTCTCTTGATTTCTACATCAAGAGACAAAAGATGCTATTGTGTATTTCTCCTTAGTTCCTTGTACTAGTTCCTGGTACTCAGTTCTGGACACCAAACCTAAGAGATGGTCCTAGAAGACATCCTAGTGAGATCTATGAGTAACACTAATGTGATCCCCAATGCTGCTCGACTCCTGGCGTGAGGAGGACAGTCAAGAATTCACGAAGACCCAGCATCACTAAAACAAGGCTCCAGCGACAACTCATATACGAAAAATAAACAGCTGAGTGTTTGGTCCAGTACATGGACGTTTTTCCTCCACAAAAATCTAAATTCATCTCTAATGATGAAACTGTTGTTGAATGACGAGATAACATCATACAAACCTGTTTTTTTTTTTTTTTAAATTAAATATTCTTGCTTTAACTTTCTTTCAAAATATATTTCATAAATAAATATACCTGTGTTTAATATATGTAAATATAAATTCTTATTTGGAGTTGATAACTTGGTTTTTTTTTAAAGTTGATGGATGCACCCATGTGATACACTTTATGTACTTGGTATAGAGATGTACACATTTCTATATTTTGTTGAATGACCTTCGGCTGGGGGTTCATTGACCATTAGTCTATTGTCACCTAGTGACACATATTTATCTTGTAGCAGAGCGGCGGGTATAAAACTTTACAGAAACTGAGAACACTAAGTTTTTCAGTAGTTGCCATCCTAAAATACCTGCTAAAATAGGAGCCCAACCCTCCTATTTACACTTCTGCCAACAGTAATTCTTGAGTAAAGGTTACTACCTTTTATAAACTCATCCTTTACTCTAACTCAGACCAATAAATATTTATATTATATGCCATAATTACTGAAATGTATTAAGAGAATATTACTGCTGTTGAATGTTTCAAACATGCAGAAATAAAAATTAACATCAGAAAATATCTTTTTTCCAATATTTTATTTACACAAAATGGGAGCACTGATGGTGCTTTGAAACATTTAAAAAAAATTAGACATTGATCTTCATTTTCTTTTCTTGTTAAAAATCAGTGTAAAAAATCTAGACGTCACCAACCTGTTAAACATGTTACATACATGCCCTTTGATCACTGATCTGAACTTTGAACTATGGGCCCACTGTAAAAATAGTAACAAAGTTTGTAACGAATAACTCTATATGAAGCTGACCCAAAAAAAAAAAAAAAAAATGTGCGATGCTATTGATACTGTAGAAAAGCAAAGTAAGAAACAGATGTAAACTGCTTAAAATAAAGGCTATTAACCTTCCGGTGCCACAGAGACAAATTCTCAAATTACTTGTTACTGACTTTCCTAAACTATTTGCATTTTGTTTAGCACTGAAAAAGTAAATCTTTCTGCCCAAAAATGGAGAAATAATTTCCTCTTTCTTTTAAAAAATAATAAACAATTTATTACTTGAATTAAAATACTTTCTATGAAATAAGTGTATTAAAACTTACAGTTGCTCTGTAGTGAAAAATACAGCATGTCAAGTAGCCATGGGTGTTTCTTTGCTTTCTTCATAAATATCTCAACAACAATTTGTAAAATATAATCCTTTGTGTTGATTTCTTTTGTTCAGAAAGCAGTCTTCGACACCTATAAGATACCATGCCAATATCTATTTTTCATGGGAATTAGAAAGAATGAACAACAAAGAAATATATAATTATGAATAAGAAAGCTGCAAATAAGAAAAACTACAACTGTGATAATGATACACTTAGAATTTTTTTGTGAAAAGAGACAGAAATATTACAAGATGTACAAAAGAATACATTGCAAAATTAACAGAAGTCAGTCTGTACAAACCTTTTAATGAAAATAACAACAACAACACAGTGTAAAACATACACTACAAAATTATACACCATTTAAAACCAAAGAAGCTAATCTTTGGTAAAACAAAGATGGAGGTGAAAATACACTCCATCATTATATAGTTATGATTTTATTCTAAGTGAATCGTTTTTTTTGCGTTAGCCATTTAACCACCTGGGGTAGCATAAGAGAAAACAAATAATATTTGTACAGACTGATGGTGAGTCTAAATGAGGGCATGCACACCAGCCGAGTAAATTTGGTTATGAGAATAATAAAAAGATGTTATGTATAAGTTATGTGTAAGAAGAACGCTTGTATAACAATTCTTTCATACCTTCACCTTCATTAGGTTCAATAATCACTAAATTCATTAACGTCAGTTTGATGTTAATGAAGTAACAAATGGGAGGTAGGTAAAGGACCTCGTTACATGCCCATTGATGCATATTGGGAATATGGTGTTAGGCCCATATTGTCTTGGAACCACGGTAGCCCAAGAAAATATGGGCCTAACACCATATTCCCAATAAGCCTCAATGGGCATGTAACGGGATCCTTTACCTTTCATTACCATATTTTCTTGACCATCGGCACACTAGGGGTGATGTGATCAGCATCATGCCAGCCGCCTTTAACCTTCCCAGAGTTGCTCTGGTACCCAATTCATGAGGCTCGGTCGGCTCCAGAGCCATTTGCAATCTAAATAGTCCCACCTCTACTGGGGATAGAACTATGGACCACTGAGCTCGGAAACCAGTGCAGACATGTTTATTCTGTATATAAAAGGTTGATTTGGAAAAGTGTTTGAATCAAGCCCAGTATCAAACAGCTTTAACTGTTCAGGAAATATATTTTTGGTTGTTCTGTATAAGCTTTATTTGCTGTTAAGCAAATACTTTGAGGTAATTTATCAGATATAAACTCAATATCATACTTAATATCTTCCAGACACATGACATGTGTGAACCAGAATATTCAGATACCTTAAGGGATCGAAGACGCAGCAAGAGAGATTAATGCAGTCAGCGACTCATAGCTTGCGTCAGGGTCAGCGAACCAGAGCTGACCAAGAACCTACTCCACCTCCAAGTGGTGGTCCTGGAAACAGGCTGCATTACTGCAGTCTTGCCGAGGAGGGATCGAAGAGGGAAGGCAAACCCAGTCCCAAAAAATGCCATGCAGAAGTTGGATGTGTCAGCCGAAAGGCCTACCATACTTCTACTAGTCTACAATACTTCTACTGCCTACTAGACAAAACTTGTTTCTTTCTGCAATGAACTTCTTTCTTGAAAAACAAAAGGACAATGGACTACTTTCAAGGCTTTACTTTCAATTTGTTTTGAAAGAAAAAAAAAAGAAAAACTGCAAAGTAAGTAAATTTTTGTTCTGTTCATTCAGTAAACTAAAAATCATTAAGTATTTTTAAAATACTCTTTTTAACAGTAATATTTGAAGTGTTGATGGGTATTTCTAAGAAGAACAATCTACTATTTTTAAACACAATACAGTCCATTCAAGGCCTGCTTTAGTATTAAAAAAAAAACAGGTGACAAGGATGATGTGCGCATGACAGAAGTTTGTTTTGTGAAAACTACAAAATACAAGGGCAATTTTTCAAGTCAGACAATTAACGCATGTTAAGTAGAGTGAACTTGTCACAAATTACATTAGTGATCATCGATGTTTGAAAGCCCGCAGATGCTCAAAGTTGTATTAACTATTATAAGTACAAATATATAGAGCAGCTTTGCGTATTATTCCATAATGTTAACTAGCACAAATATACTCTAACGCTGTCTTGTCAGTCTCTTATTAAATTAGCAATACACAGATAGATTGTTTCTTCTGTTTCAGGAAACTTTAATACATCATTTTTTAAAAATAATTTTAAAAATATTTTTACACAAATAAAGACATGGAGAGGTGTCAGAAAAATGTCAAAGATACACACACACACACACACAGGTAATTAAGTCCATCAGTCATTGATAAGCTTCTGTGAGTCTTCAAATACACATTTAGTTTACAAATCACAACCATTGAAGAAACAGGGATAACAAAATTATGAGACAACAGTAAATTTATAGCTGGACTGTAATCTTTGACAATCTCTCTCTCTCTCTGAAGGGCAGAATGCCAGATGGGCCTGCATTCTCAATTCTCAACCCTTTGAAAATAAAGCTTGTTCGTTTTCTCTCTCTCTCTCTGCCTTTTTCTCAGCTCACTAGGAAAATATCATATCAATTTCTTACAATGCCGACTCATAAATACATATACAAACTATAAAGATTTACCACAAGTGTGTCATTTTTTAAAACATAAATTACTGCAGGTAGATGCTCATTCCTGAAATGTAGTGAATGAGTCTTTAAGCTAACACAGTAATGTTCAGACTGCTAAGCTTCAAACAGAGAAATTGTTATGTATATTACAAACAATATTCATAATTAATAATAAAAACACTTCCTCTGATATGAAACTTGTGGCACTCTTGTACACAAGATAAAAGTGATGACTTTAATTATTCCAAAGATGACAACAGAAAAAAAAAGAAGAAAAAAAGGGGGGGAAACAAGTATAAGAAATCAATTCTTACAACACTGAGATACACTAATTAAAGTATAGCTGTGGTCACAAAATGTAACAGTTAAGAACAAAACATTCATCCATAAATATTGGGAAACATGAAACGTAATTAAATAGTGAAGGTACAAAGACAGATAAAAAATTCTTTGCATCCACTTTTGTATTCACTAAAACTTGCAGAGACACAAGTGTGATATCCAATAAATTGTAAACAAAGTTGATTAATTAATGTGGTGTAAGGGTAGTCTGAACACAAGTACTTCAAGATGGTGCATCAAGACTGTTCTTATGTGTGCTGCAAAAAATTGTTCTTTCTCATAATCAAAACATTTGAAAGCTTTATTGGAAAATGGCTGAATCACACAGTGAGAGCTGTGGTGCTAGCAACAATGAAAAGGATCAGGTCAGAATTCTAATTGAACATGTAGACAATTTGAAAAAAATGATAGTGATAGTGAGTGTGGTGCAGCAGCAATCAGATAACACTATAACAATTTGTATATAACTGAAGTATGTACAAAATAAGTAAATAAAGAGTAGATGCACAGACTTCCTGATCTGCACACACAAGAAGAAAAATTAGCAAAAATAATGGTGCAACCACTGCTGATTTGTCAGGCTAGCAAATTTAAATATTTAATTTCTTGATAGTATGTACAGCTTGTTACCTGGACACGATTTGCAATGAACAGTCACAAGGACAAAGTACTTCACAGCATTTGAAGACAAACCACAAACTTAAGATACACTACAGATAAGCAAGAATAGCTTGTCCAAACAACAGCAGCACCTCACTACAAGAAGGCAGGTAAGCTAACCTAAATAAATAAAGGTAATCCCCAAAAAATATCTGCCATAGGGGAGTGAAGTGTTAGAGACTTCACATTACTGTCATAGGGGAGTGAAGTGATAGAGACTTCACAGTTCTACATTCAGCTTTATGAGCTGGAGTGACTAGTTCCCTTACTTGCTGCCTTTCTTAACTCAAGAGCAGAGTCAGGTTCCTATGTACAGCTGAGTAGACTGGAGTGTGACGCCACAATATTTTGATCTCAGAACCTGGTAACCATGCCCAAAGAGGCAAGTACTCTAACCATTCTGCCAATTGAATGCTCAACCTGTGCACTCTTAATAAAGATACCTTGTTTGGTCAAGCCACAGCTCAACTTACAAATATGCAATACAGACACAGTTTGGTGATACTGACATTTGTATAGCCACTACATACCACTATACTGAAATGCCTATAGTCTACTTTGTTTCAGTGACTGCTCATTGCTAATCTGTTCTTTGAATCACAGCCTGGGTTGTTTCCAACTATTTTCTTACTCACATTTGACATCATCCTCCAAGAAAAGCAAGAAAAAAAGACATTTCAGCATAGCTAACACTTATATTTAGGAATATCAACATCAATCTCAGTCATACCATGTATTTAAAAATAAGCAAAAACCTGTCACGCTGCAGCAGTCATTTATACATTAAAAGTAATACATTCTTTACAAACTTCTCAAAAGCAGCTAAGCTACGTTTGTAAATAAATAAACTACAATGGCTGTGACAAAAAGGTACTATCTGACTGCACCCAGAGACATATAATGTCTAATCAGCATGTTAACCTACTCTATTTTGTTGTTTTCTTCTTTCTGCAATATGCCAAAAAGTGTGCTGGGGGAGCTGTTTTTGTAATTCATCATCATCATCCTTCTACTCCAGAGTTCTTCCAAGAACACGCACGCTGTCCTCCTGTCCTGTGCCATCCTCTCAAGATCTTGCCATGTCTTCTTTATCCCTTTGATTTTTGTCCCCAGTTCTCTTCTCTGGACATTTTTCAGTCTTCTTGTTAGTCTTGCCTAATGAGTCTCAATGTCTTTTACTCTTGGGATTCCAAAGCAAGGACTGCCTTGTAATGCTATCAGCATTTTCCCTTAATCTATGTCATATCCATTGCCAGTGTTTTCTTAAGTTATTTTGTAATTGTTTGGGGTATATTGCCTCCTCTAAAATGTACTAGAATTTCACTAGTACTATCATACTCACCTTTATTTCTAGTGACTTTCTGTTTAAAGCTTGATTGAAAGGTTTTGCTTGCAGCTGATTTGGTTGCAATCTGATGAGGTGTACAGCTATTTATTTCCTATTTTGCTAAATTGCTGATGCATGGTGTTTTGTTCTTATTTTCTGTGTATTTATTGTGTCTCTCATAATGAAATAAGCAGCTTTCTCTGGCATCTCACCTCATATGTGATCTACCCCTCCTGTGGTTTTAATAAGAAGCTCCTTGAAGCTGACACAATTACAATATTTTGATGAGACACACAGAACATGTAAATAAGTGTACACAGTTATATGTCAGCGAGTGGCACATTCTGCGAATGTATTTACACTTAAAAAAAACCAAATAATTCAATAAAATGTTTAAAAAATACAATTGAATTACCTGTATATTGCTTGCTTAAACATCCTTCCTATGCTTACCAAAACTGATAACATCAAATGACTATCTATATGAGCATATAAATGCAGAATGTCACATGACACTGAATCGTTGTGAAGCATACATCCAAAGATGATAACAGTTGCAAAAAAGATGATCTAACTTTACAAATTTTTAACTCTACATGTGGTACATAATAGACATCAAATAAAACAAAGAAAATATTTAAAGATAATAAATTTCCTCTAAAATTTAAGAATGTAAATCGGTTGCTTTCATTTAGAGAAAAGAAAACCAGAAATGTCTAATTCATGCCAGTACACTTTTTAAAGAGCTGAATCTGTTTTGTTGATGTAATTAAATGTAAAATAAATATTTGAAGGTTTTAAAGCTATACAAGCAACCCAATAACTTAAATATGCTGGGAGATTTCTTCAGCATCTCTGTTGCAATATTAAAATGTGAAGTAAACTCAATTTGTGCTTATCTATAGCTTCATTTTGACATTTCATTGTAGATTTTATGAGTAACAAGTGAATAAAGTCAAATTGCTGGTTTTCATTTCATGGATGTTCCTTGCACATATTTGTTTGATGTCTGAAACCAAATACATTCAAAATAAATGTATCTTGAAAACAAAGGTTTATTACCATTCTCTCAGAGCCCATTCTCAAACCCCTCAGAGAAATGGACATTTGAACAGAAATATCCAGACCACTCTGATAATCACTTGAAGCCCACTGCCATGAGAGATCTGAGGAAGCCACCACCAGAACAAACTCGCAAAGTTAGTCTAAATGCAGTAGTAGCTTCCTTCAATCAAAACTGACTATGGGAATGATGCGCCCTAGAGGGGATAGCCCTCAGTCTAAATGTAATGTCACATTATTTTATTGTACATTGTCCAAAAAACCTTCAGATTTATCTGCATTTTCATTCTGAACTGGTCTTGTTTACCAGATACAAATGTACCACTAGCAAGAAATAGCAATGTATGTTCAACAGAAGCATGTGCAAATGCATTTAAGAATAAAATTAATGTTTTCACTTTCCTGTATTGTTCCAACCTCTCTTTCATGTCATGAGCTCAGAAATAAATTGCCAATTGTGAGCTAAGTGATTTAAGTTTCTAGCATTAAAGTGTAGTTATTCTGCATTCTTGGATAATGCTGGACAAGTAAACTACTCCACATAACACAGCCAACATCAGTTTATTAAAAAAATCAGTTACATATCCAATGTACAGAGCAAATTGAATCTCAATAAATGGCATATGAATGCAAATTCCATGCATGTATATTTGATAGTAAGTATTTGATTATGTATGATTAAAATTATTGGAAATTAATTAGTAATTACATTAAGGTTTTGTATAAATCATGAATAAATATGATTATGAGAATATGATGATGAGGTAATCTTATTTTGAGTTCATGTTCTACATTATATAAACCATAATGCCTTAATTTTCAGTGTACCGCTCATTGGCATGTGAGTGTCCAGTTCAAGAATAGTGTGCAAAATTAACAAGCTGTACAAAATGGCAGTTAAGTGACGATCGCTTATGTTAAGATACAAGAACACAATATAAAATCTGGTGGCCTCCATGACATCTGTGCAAGTATGAGTGTAGGCAAAATACAATTTAACTTGTGAGAGTGAGGATTATTTCTCTCATGTACACATGCACTGTTACTAATCCTAATACCATGTAAACTGTGTAAGTGCAGAACAAAGACACCCCCCACCCTGAAAAAAAAAAAGTTTACTGGCATGAAGTAGAAAGATATGGTTGCCTTTCTCCAAACAAAAGTAACCAACTTACCTTCTTACATTTAAATCAGAAATTCATTATCTTTGAATATTTTCTTTGCTTCATTTGACATATCTTATGTAATATCAGACTGATCTGGTTTTAGATAATTAGTATATGTTCAAACATACTGTATATCATTTGCAATAAAATTAACACTTTTGCACCTTTAGAAATCTACTTTAAAAAAATCTAGTAGAGGTCTGAGTTGTAAACCATTTGCTGCCTTATTAAGTTGTACACATCTGATATGATTCTTTGAGAGCGTTGAAGAAACAAAGAATAAAGCCTGTGCTCCCACTAGGCATGTCAGAGTTACAACTAGACTGAGACTGGCAACTTCATCACAGAAAATAAAATGCTACAGAAATCATTGTGTATAAATAATCATGATGAAATATGACATTGTGAGGTTAAGCCGTTTTCAGTTTGTGTTAAAAAACTAAATAAACCTTATTGAAACTTCATTAAGTAATAAATGAGGTGCTTTGCTGCACACTTCTGGCCATGTAACCAAATGCAGCGGTGGCCCCTTGCTCTGCTGTAACACAGAGACAACGTAAATTATAATAAATAAGTAAAATGCCCAGGGAGAAGGATACCAGAATTGGTAATTTCAAACTTAAACACAAGAGAGGCGTTAAAATACCTTAACAGCATGCTCATCAAAGATGGAAAATTTTTGAGATTTAAATACAATTGAGCAAGCCATTAAAGTGACCCTAACTCACATGCATGTTTTTTAGCACTCAAATGACTGCAAAATAACAAATTATAAACGCAGTATTTCTACTAACATTTTGCTGTTGATGTCAAGATGTGACAAGAAAAATCGCTACAATGAAAAGATATTTGAGAAAAGCAGCTAATAAAATATGAAATTACCTAGTATGAAACAAAGAGATCAGAGTGATCTCTGAAACAATATCAGCACAGGAATACTTTGAACAACAAAGAATAGCTGCTTAGTCATTTTGTGAGGACGCATCAACCAACACCACAGTCATATAACCTTATAATGGAAGGGACCAAAAAATGGATGGAGACAAATTTCATAGAGTTAAAGAAGCACAACATGACAGCACAGACTGCAGTACTTGCACTATATCAGTAACTACATGAGACGATTCACAGCAAAAGCAGCAGGCAAAGGAAGAAGTAGTAACATCTATCTTGCTTGATGGACATGTTTGTGTTTGTACCAATAACCAAATGATTCATTAAGTACACATTTGCCAATCACTGAAATAAGCTGTTATAATTTGTTAATTTATGACTATATATGGAAATATATGTGTGTAGATATATATATAAGGCGCTTACAGGCAATGTAAGCTTGGAAGCTGTGACATAAATAAGGCACCCGCAGACCCCACAGTGCAGGGTGCTGCTGGCATCATTTCATTAAAGACTAAAGGAAAAAGAGACCCCAATCTGGAGTCACAGGAGGACCCCAGATTAGTTATCTACATTACTACTTGGAAGCATTGCCTGTGAATGAACATTATTATCTTTAATGCTTGAAAGTATTTAGAATGCAAATCAATAATTTTACTTATAAAAGCCACACTTAATAGCCAGATTACTTGTTGCCTAACGCTTCATAAATTCTGGTTAGTCTACACATCAGTTATAAAAAAAATTAGGTACTTTATAGAATTAAATCATTCAAATTATATGTCAGATTAAATTCTGAACAAGCTGTTTAACTTTGGACTGTAGATGGCATGCTAATTTATAGTTCCTAAATGTTTCATATTCTCAACTGAGATTCTGTGTTACAGTTCATAATATCAACAGCTGAAATACATAATACAAACATTCACACTATTTTATTGAAGCACACTCAACACATTTTGCCACACATGTAAATGACTCATTGAAAAGTAACATATTTTGAGATGTATAATAATCTCCCTGCAACATCTCAGTAATTTGTTCATGAAAAACTGTCATTTATCATTACACCTATTTTAGTAAAAAGAGCATCCTGTTTCTCCCACTGGCCAATAAGATAAAGATGACATCACAAAAATATTCTTTTGGATCAGCAACATCCGACTGTTTCAGTCAACATAGTTGATCAGTAAGTATTAGACTGTTTTCAAGTAATACATGTGTCATCAACCAGTCTATGCTGTTTTCATACGACTGATCAGTAAGAATGAACTGTCTGCTTTCAAGTAACATGACTGATCAGCAAGTATGAGTTAACTGTCTTCATGTAAGTTGTGTCCATGTCATCAGCAAGCCTGTGCTGTTTTTATCTATGCCTTTGATCAGTAAGTAACAACTAATTTCATGTAACATGATGAATCAGCAAGTATGAGTAAACTGTTTTCATGTAATACTGCTGTCATCAGCCAATCTGTGCTGATTTCATTTAACTTCAAGTAGTTAGTAAGTACTGACCATTTTCAAATAACATAGCCATGTTCATGATCAGCAAGACTGAGTTGACTATTTTGAAGAGATATAATTGTGATCAGCAAGTCAGAGCCGACAATTTGTTTGTGGCATAACCTTTTATCAGCAAATTGGAACGGAGAACTGACTCAGCTTCTCGTCGGCTGGGTTATAACCCATATTTTTTCTCTGTAAGAACATATGAACTTCCCTAAATGTAGGACGCACACTTTCTTGTCGATTCCAGCATTCACACATGAGGTCATAGATCTCTTTGGTACAGTTAACAGGCATTGGGAGCACAGTCTGTAGATGATCATCGCGGTAACAGTGACCAGCATTTTCAATGACTTGCTCATCACTCAGAGATACAAATGGCTGTTCACGGGCAAAGGTCAGAACTTCCCATAGGGTGACAGCAAATGACCACACATCACTTTTTGTGGTAAATTTACCCTGTAAAAATATTCACATACATTGTCAGTAAAAAAATTCAAGGAAAATTTTCTGTGATAATTTTAGCTGTGTGATATGGTTAATAAATAGTAGACCACCTAACGTTACTGTTTGCCATCCTTGAATATTTTGTGTCAGAGTTATCATAAATGCAAACTTATAATGCGAAATGCAGGAAACAAAAAATGAATATGAATATAACATAAGATGACATAAGGTGACTAACTGGTAAATATACAACATAGTAGAAATGATAATTAAACACATAATACAACTCAATGTATGTGATTCTAAAATCTTAAAAAAAAAAAAGAAAACTGAATTAAAATTCTAACTTCACCCAACTTACTCTAAGTGCTCCATGTGGCTTCTGGGGGTTGGGAGAGAGGAACAAGAGAATGGGCATGTCGTAGAAGATGGTCAGTGTGAGATTATGTGAAAAGCATTACATAGATGAATGACACCACATTAAGAATACATGAAATCTTTGGCTCAGGCTATAAGTGAGCCAATATGCAGTGGTGACTCCTTGTTCTTCAGGGAGCATAAAATGAGGATTATGATAATGATGATTATGTAACCAAGTGAACATGACTCACCAATAAAATACTCTCCCATGCCATCCACCTAATAGGCAATACAGCTCTTCCTTCAATCCTGTAGTAGTCAGAGCTGTACAAGCTACGACTCATACCAAAGTCCGAAATCTTGATAAGAAAGTGGTGGCCCACAAGACAGTTTCTTGTTGCAAGGTCTCTGTGAACCATATTTAGTGATTCTAAATACTTCATACCCGATGAAATTTGGGAGGCCATGAAGATCAGACAACCATAACTGTAATGAAAGATAAATTCAATATATCTGTTAAGATAATATTACAAACTGACTAACATGAATAAAAATGTGTTATAATTATGCCAGTTACCACGATAATAGCTTGATCTGAAAACAACAATTTTATAGGAAATACTGAGAAAATCTGAGAAAAGATATACCTTAAAGTCTTTCCAGGTGTAGCCATCGGACCTTCTGGTTCATGGTCGATGAGGAACCGGTTTAAATCTCCATACTTCATATATTCAACCACCATACACAGAGGTTCCTCTCTAGTACCAACTCCAAGTACACGAACAATGTTTAGATCTTTGAGCTGAGACATTATCTTAATTTCTTTGTGGAAGTCAGCCCTTAGAAGAAACAATAAGCATTTTATAAGTCTGCAAAATGTCAAGAAAAATTCCACTTGTTCAAACATAAAATGATAATGATAATAATATTGTCATTATTGCCTTCATTGATTGTGTGGCTCTTGAAGAATATAATTAACCTTATTGTGAACAGAAAAAAGAATATATCCAGTTACTGACCTAGCTCTGTCATCAGCATTCGGTCTGAGCATTTTGACTGCTACAAGCAGTGGAGAACGTGGCAATGACCTGTTAAGCATGTACTCATCTACAATAAGGTCCTCTGGATGGAGAGCTTCACACAAATGGACCTGTTTTGAATGTTGAAAAAATAAGTTAAGCTGACATCACAACAGCACACAATTTTATTCTTTAAAAAAAATAAAACTAAATGCAGATTGTATTTTAAAATGATGCTTTTGCTACATATAATGGATGCAACATCATGTCTTGAAATGAGAGGAAACTGAGAAAACATGGAAGTTATATTATTTAACAAATACTTCTTGTCACCAGTCTCTCCAAACTGTCCTTCAGTAAGTGCTGAATGTAAGTGATGAATATTTTTGGTCATTTTTAAAATGAAATAAATTTTAGAATGTATTTTACAGTGGTATCTTTGCTATTAGTAATATTGTGAGAAACTGTAAGAGAAAAAGTAAGACAAATGTGGACATTATATTCTTTAACACACTTCTGTTTAAGTTTGTTACCAACCTCCCCAAATTGTCCTTCCCCCAACACCTCTACAAATCTCAGGTCTTCCCGTCGCAGCTCCATCACAGAGTAGTCAATACTACACAGAAGATCTGCATTGGGCACGGAATAAACATTGTTTCCGCTAACACCTTGCATGCTGGGTATACTTCTTCCATGAACATTCACAATATCTGCAGCAGCATACAGGGCATCATAGTTTGGAGGTTTGTCCATAATGGCAACCTGATTAGAAGCTGATGCTCGTGGGGGAAGGTTGACCACAAGAGCAGACTTGGTGATATCAGGGACTGCATAATCTCTTGCTTCTGACCCTGAAATAATTGTATGTATGTGTTATTAAGAAAGTGATGAACAATTAAATGAAAGTAATTTTCTTACAGTCCACAAATACATTTTCAGAGTACAAAAATAAATTATTTGTAGCACAAAGATATTAATGTCTCTGTTTTTTCCCGATGGAACAAAAGTTAGAAAATGTATGTGCAGTACAGACAATGTCATAATCTTCCTTGATGGAGGGTCTTCATTCATGCTGGATGGCTGTTGTTGTTGTTGATCAGAATCGACGTCACTGCACTCCAGGCAAACCTATAGGTGCTCAGTCTCACTCTGCAAATGTCAAAGAGTATGAATGCTAATTGTTCCTGTTGCGTGCTGGCTGTATACATGCCGGATGCTGGTCATTGATGCCAAATTCTAGCAATCTTAGCCTTGATAATTCATCAATGTCAGTGTCAATCTTTAATAGGTGATCATTAATTGCCTTCAGTATCTCTCCCTTATCCATATTTAATGCAGCTTCTATGGGTGCTCTTGAAGCTAGTCTATCAGCTCTTTCATGACCAGGATGTAGATCCACACCAGTTACATGCTGGATGGCTAAGTTGATCAAAACATGGAGAACAACAAACACAATAACCAAGAAATTAAATTGCATATATAGTTGCTAGTTCAGAATATAAGGATTAAATGGGTATAAAAATGATCAACAATGTGAAAGAACCAGACATGTGGAACTAGAGTGGAACAACACCAATGGAAAAGACAGTGCAAGATAGGACATAATGAGGGAACCATCTAACAGCAATGCAAAGCAATTGATGTTCTGGAATCTCTCAGGTAAAAGAAATACTGGGAGACCCTAAAACATGGGGAGAATGGAATTGAGCTCAGATAGGGTAAAGAGACATAGAAATAACTTGAATGGATGGTACAGAACAGGTAGGCTTGGTGTGACAAACCTATGCTTCACAGGAAC
Source organism: Oreohelix idahoensis (assembly GCA_024509875.1). Classification (NCBI taxonomy): domain Eukaryota; kingdom Metazoa; phylum Mollusca; class Gastropoda; order Stylommatophora; family Oreohelicidae; genus Oreohelix; species Oreohelix idahoensis. Next base: position 58,981 of record JAMPIV010009514.1, on the reverse strand, counting down.
CCAAAAGGTAAACTCTTTCTGTACCAGGTAGATCTGGGGTTTTATCTAGGCACCAAAATGGATGCCAGTCTAATTTCCGCAAAAAACCCAATAAATATATATTTATGAGAAAATATTTCATTATATATATGTAGTTGTTGTAAATTGAATGGGAAAACCTATTTCAAATTGTTGCAAGTTTAATATACACAAATACATTTGTTTTATATCATTTACAGTGTAGAGATGAGGAAATCTGACTATAATCAAACAAAAAATTTAAATAAATATTACACATGTATAAACATTTAAACAAAAAAAGAGGGGAAACCCGAGGCCTGTAAACAGTAAATAAATAAATATTACACAAATAAAGGTATGTTTCAAGCACTCGTGAGAAATAAAGAAGTAGAAAACTAGACAACAGAAAAACAACAGAAATGAGTGGCTTACCAGAGAATCGAACCCAGGACCTACTGAACGGCACCCCCGCCTAGCTACAGAAGCGAATCACACTATCCTCCCTGCCAACTAAACACCACAAAAATAGTGCTTCATAGACAGGGATCTTTAGCGCGATTCGCAGCTCGTAACACCGGCGATCCAGCCTAATTAATGATGCAATCACTTCTGTTGTCCCCCTATTATACAGCATAGGTCAGATTACACAGGACAAAGACCTTAATACTGTGTCTAGTAAATGATAGAAGAATGAGAACAGTACAGGACAGAGGGTAGGTTTAGGTATTGTATAAACATTGAAATAAATAAAATATCAGGTGGCAATATGGCCGATGGGGTTGGAATAGTTCAGATAAAGAAGAACAGACAGCACAAAGATAGCTCTATAGATAACAGATCTAGATATAATTATCAAGAGCATGTAGGAACTGCCCCAAAAAGAAATAAATAAATAAACAATGTCTGCAGCCATGGATCTGAGCTTTCAAATTTATGAAGTAAGCAAGACAAAATAGATGAAGGAAACAGTGAACTACAACTGAGATGCAACATTTACTAACATCAGCATTTGCACATGAGATGAACTGGGCTGGCTCATAGGTGAGATAATTCCTAGTGAGGAAAATTAATCAGTGCTACAAAAAAAAAAAAAAAAAAAAGGCTGAAAGAAATAACCACAAAAGAGAAAGAAAAAAAAAAAAGAGGGCTGTATAAAACTGGCATGAATGTCAATGTGCAAAGTTCAAGGTCAAACCACATATGTTTAGCATTTGGAAAAATTTTGACCTTGACAATTATAGAAAGGGTAAATGTAAACACCATACAAATTCGACGAAATAACAAAAAAATGTAGATGTACAACTACCAGATAATGTTTTTATTGTAATATACTGAAGGACAAAATGCTAAGAATATTTTAGGGCTATGACTAAAAGGTAAAATATTAACAGTAATCTACCCTGAAAGCTGTTGTGAGGCTGAGTGTGGGCAGGCTTACAGGCGTATTTTTCACTTCCTGATCCAGCACTGTTGCAGCAGCCACCTGCTTCACGGTCAGAATCTGCTTCATCAGTGGCTATACTATTGTACATGTTGCCATTGGAAACCTTTCCATTAGTGGCTGCACGCAGGTCATTGAGATTTATTGTGACATGGCTGCTGTTTACAGGTTTGTGGCCAAGTCGATTATTATTGTTCTTTCTTCTTTTGTGCCTACAGAAGAAGATAAGGATGACACAGATGAGAAGGAATATGAGGGCAGCAAGAGCTCCGACGATAATGCTGATGTAGTCATCATCATATTCTTTATTCTCCTTCTCAGTCAAAGGAACATCAGGTGAATTGGAGCTTTTACCTGTAAAGTAAAACACAAAGTTATCCAGTTGTTCACTGTTCAAAACCAAAGAAAGAAAGAAAAAAACAATACAGGAAGAAGGAAAACAGAAGAAAGAAAGGAAGGAACAGTTTAAGAAGTAGCAACACAAAAATAAGACGTGGCAACCTGCACCACATATCAAACAACATGCAAGACCAAACATGATGTGTTGATCAATCTTTAAAACATTTAGCATGAAAAGAATCAAAGTAAAGATATAATCTACAAAACATAACTTTAAGGTACTGAATGTTTTACAAGACAAAATGAGAAGTATCAAACAACCTGCAGCACAATAAAGATAGTGTTATATGATCTGCAAGACAAAACAAAATGTATCAAACAAACTGCAAGACAACGCAAGAAGATATTCTTGCAGTGTGTAAGAAACAAAAAACTTGCAAATATCAGACAAATATGGAACTTTCTACATATGTCAGTTAAAAATTCATTGTGAACATCTAGCATCATCACTACTTGCACTTATTGATGTCTAGACATTCATTTTTGCACTATCCATGTCTAAATATTCATTCTTGCACACATTATCCGTATCTAAACATTCATTCTTGCACACATTATCCATGTGACAATATTTCACTGTTTGTATAGTTATTCACAGACAAATGTAAAATTCTTTATTTTATTTAAGGTGAAAAGTAAATTGTAAAACAAAACTATATATATATATATTTTTAATTTTACAGTCATGGCAACCAAGAGTCATGGCAACCAAGAGTCATGGCAACCAAGAGTCTATGATGAGATAAAGAAAGAAGAGGACCACTGTTCCCACCAGTAGCCAACAGTGTAAGAAATGACTTCAGTGACGAGGTTGTGCATGGTTCTAGCAGTCAGGTTGTGTATGGTTCTAGCAGTCAGGTTGTGTATGGTTCTAGCAGTCAGGTTGTGTATGGTTCTAGCAGTCAGGTTGTGTATGGTTCTAGCAGTCAGGTTGTGTATGGTTCTAGCAGTCAGGTTGTGCATGGTTCTAGCAGTCAGGTTGTGTATGGTTCTAGCAGTCAGGTTGTGCATGGTTCTAGCAGTCAGGTTGTGCATGGTTCTAGCAGTCAGGTTGTGCATGGTTCTAGCAACCCCACCATGACAAAATAATTGCTACTGAAACCACCAGTGCACAAGCTGGTTCTATGGTGCAGGATTCCAGCATTGGTGACCGCATGCTCCATAAAAAAGCGAAGGAAGGAAGAAACAGTCAATTAGTCAAAAGTCGAAAGTCAATTTTCTGAAGTAAAAGGTTGTCTTACTGGAATCCTCAGTCTTGCCTTCGCTGGCTTTTTCTTCATCATCATAATGAAACTCTACTGCTGGCTTTTCTACATCCATATCAAACAAGCGAGCCTTATCAGATCCTGCATCAGCAACTTCTTGACTGTCTGGTTTGATGTTATTGTCCACATTAAAGGCATTGAAAACATTTTCCTTTTTGATGGTGGTTGTAGTAGCTGGGGCATGTGTGGTAGGAGGTGGTATCTCCTCTGTAAAGTTACCAACTGCTTCAGCTGTGAACATACAATTAGAGGAAGTGTATGAAGATTATTATTCAAGCAATATGGGATGCCTGGCTTCATAAGCTTTAAATTAAAATGTTTTCCTGTTATCTCTTTCTGCCCAAAACAGTTTTCAAGTTTTATCTGGGCACCAACAATGGATGCCAATTTTTTTTCAAAGTAACCACAAATAATAATGAGAACATATTTCACAATAGGTGCAAAATAGTTGTAAATTTGCTTCACATATTAAAAAAAAATTTTATTTTAAATTTTATATAAAAAAGTAAGTTCGTGTTGTGTGAATTTCAGACTTGAGGAAATCTGACTATAACCAAACTGGAGTAAATGGTAGCACTTGAGAGAAAAATGTACTATACCCTGGCACACCAGCGACAGAAAAATTAAAACAACATACTGGCATATTTAACTGCTCAGTCAAACAGCCCATGTTTACAATATTGTATGTCATACATGCAGTAGTCTGTATTCATACTAAACATCAAATGTCATTCTACTTGCATTGATGATTCAATCTCTCAACAATTTCTGTTCCCTGGCATTCTCTAAAGTTCAGTAGTTGACTCTCTCTTTAATTCTGTAGCCAGGCTAATAATTTAGGCTCTTCAATATAAGAAACAATATATATCTATATACTGCCACTGCCCTATGACAAAGACTTTGTGTCTTAACCTTCACCACCATTGCATTCCCTACAAAATAAAATTGACTTCCAAACTCCCTACCTCCTAATAATTATTTCTTCTTCTTCTTCCTCGTTCGCCTTCAGACTTCCACATTTATGACTCTAATAAAGGCAGTAGTCAACTCAAGGCTCCCAACATCTCCAAACAGTTTTTCGTTGACAGAAGTGGGTTGTTGCCATATGCTACTCCGTTCATTACTGTAGGTTGGGCAGTATTGCAGCAGGTGTTCGACTGTCATTGGGCTGGTACCGCAGGTGCAGAGATCTGTTGCACCAATTTTGTATTTGTGGTACAGATGGTATCTCAATCTGTTGTGACCAGTGCGTAGCCGAAAAATGATGACCTGTTCTTTTCTGGATAGTTGATGATATGCATCATTTTTCAAATGTCCCGGGTGCTCTCTTTCCCATTTGGACTTGAATGTAGCCTTTATAGTAGTCTTTGCCGTTGCGTAAGTTGTCTCTATATTATTTTGTTGTAAGGCACCTCCTTCCTTAGCAAGTCTATCTGCCTCCTCATTTCCTGGTATGTTGCAATGGGCTGGTATCCACTGGATAGTGCACTTCTTGAAGCATTCGGCTAGTCTTTCAAGGGAGATTATCAGATCTTTCAATCCTTTAGTCTGGTGGCTCTTCAGCGCTGATATTATTGAGAGGGCATCTGAAAAGATTACTATCTGTTTTTCTGCCTGTGCTTTGCATTCAATAAGAGTTTCAGCTGCCTGTTTCAGGGCTTCTGCTTCAGCACAGATTACTATCTGTTTTTCTGCCTGTGCTTTGCATTCAATAAGAGTTTCAGCTGCCTGTTTCAGGGCTTCTGCTTCAGCACAGAATAATTATTTAACTTCTATAATTAAAAAAAAATTTTTTTTTGAAGACACTGGTAAATACTCTGCAAGATAGTTTTTAATAATGTTGTTATGGGTTTATTTGGTTTTTAAAAATCATTGTGGGGTGAACTTGTTCTGAGCTGGTAGCGCACTGAAGCTTTCTCCATAAGAATTAATGGAAATGTGTGACGCACTTTGTGAAAGTAAAGAATGGATAGCACATCCATGTCATTGTTAAATGGAAAATTTTCAAACAATTTAAAAAAGTGCTAATAATAGCTGCAATAGCTATTGTAGAAAACAAAGATAATGTCAGAGTCAAGATAATGTTCCTCACAGATTGCCTTTCAGTTATAACTGCCCTAAGGAACTTAAAAAAAAACAACAAATTAGACAGCCTGTAAATTTTATTCTACTGGACATCAGCTATAAATTTAACAATGTGAAAGAACAGTGGATTCTTGCTTAGTGCAGGACATATGGAAGTGAGAAAGCAGATTGATTTGCCAAAGAAGAAGGAAACAAAGTGAACTATTTTTTTGAGAAGAGATAATAACTTCCATACTGAGAAATGGCCACTGCTGACTCAAGTACAATCTGCTCAACAAATTAAAATTGAACAGACAGACACGGGAAGGGGGGGGGGGGGGGGGGGGGGGGGGGGGGGGGGCGCGGGGGGGGGCCGGCGGGCGGGCGGGGACAAGTAAACAATAGAACATGTCCTTCAAGAAAGTCAGTACCTCAAGAGGAGGCGACTGGTAGCATGACCTTCACCAGCCTATTGGAGAAAAAAAAAACTGTATGGCAATAAGAGAAGCAGTGAAAGACTGCATGAGAGATATAGATGTGAAAGAAAATGAAGAAGACTTGGTTTGTGCAGTAAGACTTACTTCAAGTGTACCATCTATTTGTTCTTTTTTCTTTCTTTTTTAACTGTCATTTATTCTATTCTACTTATACATTTTACTTTAGTCATAATATACCACCAACTGGCCTGGTCTGTCACAGCTGGGTTCCTCGTGAGATCAAATTGTAATCTCCTGCATGAAAGTGGGCATGTAAATAGTCCACTTCTGAGGAACCCAGACTTTTCTTTTTCCAATGGTACATTCACAATTCTCTCCAACGAATTAGTATCAAGTTTGCCACAGGCTTGTATGAATTCTGTTGTGATTCCATCTACTTCTATGATGTGAACAGTTTCTTATACTACTTCAAGTAATTCAAGTAATTTGAATGATTCTTCTTGTTTAAATTTTTTACAGGATGGGGTAACCGGCCCCATGCCCAACCCTCCTTAGAAGTAAAGGAAACTTCACTAATCATGATCCATTTTGCCTGGAAGTAAAGGTCAATTCTCACAAATCTTCCAATTTTGTTCTGCATTCTCAGGAACACAGGCCGTGCATTTTCAAAGTAGTCATCCTGCTGAAAGTTAACTTTGGTGCTTTGATGAGGAAAATACTGGCCACCAATGCTGTAGAAGATTTCTGCATGACGAAAGATTCTAACATCCTTTGAATAATGATTGTTGGAATGTATGACAACCTGAAAATATAGAAGGTAACAGTACAGTGTATCTGAATAAACTACACTATTTGAATATACTCCACTAGAGTAAACTACAGTACTTGAATACATTATATATGAACACTACATTATTATTTGAGTAGTGTATATTTGAGTACATATAACTATAGGACAAAACACTATTTAAGTATAGTATATTGAAGCACACTATGCTATTTGAGTACTACAGTACACTATGCTATATGAGTACAGTTTATCGGAGTTCACTAAACTATCCGAGAAAAGTATATTGAGGTAACCAATATTAATTGAATACAGTATATTGGTAAAGCCAATAAACTTGAAAAGGTCACAGATTGAAGAAGCGATAAGGTTTTTCATGTCTCTTATGATGTGTTTTACAGTAACACTCCATTATAGGCAGTGTCAATTGTAATGTTCATTAATGTACAGAACTGTATATTTATTTCACAGTGTTTATAAATATTAATTAATTACGTTAAATTAATTCATGTATTTCTAATCACACTGTAAAAAGTTTTAAAACCATTTTACAATAAAAAGGCATAAATAAACATTAATTTTGATGAATTTAGAGCAGCGGTAGGCAATCCAGGAGCTTTTGAGATCTACCTTAGTAACACTAAGCCCTCTAAAGATCGATTATATATATATATGGGTGTGTGAAATTTAAAGCAGAAAATTGGGGGGGGGGGGAGAGTAGGGAGGAGGGGGGAGAAGATGAACTTTGCAAAGAAAAGATCCTATCTCACGCAGTTCACAAATGTATTTTAGTAGCCAGCTCAATAGTTTTCATTGGGAATGGGGAAAAATACCTTTGATCACGGGACACTGTGATTTTAAGTGCTGGCGGAAGACGTCTAGTCCGAAATTTCCCTAGTTTAAAAAGACTCCTTTTTTTGTGTGTGTGTGCTCGCCTAAAGATCTACCAAATCATCCACTGGGATCTGGTTGTCGACCCCTGATTTAGACAATGCATGAAAGAAATACATACCTGAGAAAAATTACGAACTGAATCGAACTTGAATAAAATGGAAATTGGTTCATTTGTTAAGGATTCATTTTTCCAGCCAACCCACTCATATCCCTTGATGCCCATTTTCTTAATGTCAAGTCTGAAATTGGTGTCTCCTTCATCTCCATCAGTCAACTGTCCAAGTCCATCTCGCAGATACTTGTCCTGAAGCAGACAAAATGTTTTCAAACAAAAGAATGAGGTGGTATCAGAATAGCAGTTCTCTTTAACTTATCAATGACATGGACATGGTAACAAATGAGAGAAAAGTGATTTTTAGCAACACAGTTTTTTGGTGCACTATCACAAAACAATTCAAAGTTCTCATTAAATGTGTCTAAAATGATTTATTATTATATCATAGCAAAGAATATAATCTCCAAGTTAACGAAGAAGCGAGATAAATAGCTGAAATAAAATAGCATTTAGCTCCACAGTGTTTATAATGCTAACAATTTATCATGTTTGTTAGTTTGAAAATTAATATTAAAAAAAAAAAGTGTAGTACTTAAGGTGTCTACAATTTGTGTGTAATATGACATAGAAGCTTACCTCAATAGTCCCATCATATGTGAAATCATAGAGATCAACTTCAGTTCCTCGACGATGCCCTTGTGGCATGGAATACGACACAAGAGAGTCTGAAATGCAAACCCAGGATCCAGTCAATGACTATGGCAATCAGTATGAACCGTTTGAGTTTTTCATACTAAAAGAATATACTGGCATTAATGGTGTGCATCAAAGTCACCATTTTCCGTTTTGCTCCTTATGGACCATGGAGCCACCACTACAGCTGCTCTACTTGCTAGAACCCTGCACCAATCATTTACATGTTTTTGCAAAGCTGGTTTCTGTAGATATTTGTTTTACATGCTGCGGCTGCGAGCCTCATGCTCAACCTCATATTAGTTACCTTGTATGACATGCCTGCATAAGAAGTAGCTCTATTCTTTCATTGTCTCAAGGATTGAAGGAAACAACATGGGGCCATGCACTTGAGTGCATACATGCAAATGTCATGAATTCATGTTGAGTTAGTTAAGTTAGTTTCCTTCCACTTTTCTTGATAAGTGTTGCTGTGGCCAGTATTATACTATGTTTGTTCTGGATTTCTGTCTGTCCACTTTCCTCTTTCAGCTAGATCTGCTGCTGAAGGCTTCTGCTGATACCATTTATTTTCTGCCTATTTATCTGCTGCATGTTGCTCCCATCAATTTCCTGATTTCTTCACTTATTCTTTGTCTAATGGTGACTTCTGCAGCTTTTTTTCAGGTGCATGGCGATCTTACTTGTACTTCATATGTGACACTGATAAAAATCAGTTGGCATTAATGAGGCTTGAGCAGTGGAGTAGGTTGGTATATGTTTCTTGACATAACTGTATTTAAATCCTCTGTAAGTATGCTTCCAAGGTAAGTGAGCTCTTTGACTTGTTTGATCAAGGCATGATCAAGGCAGATTTGAAGTGGGCTTTGATTTATTGTTTTAAACATACTGTATTGATAATTATTATGCATCTCTTACATGTAGTAACATATGTAAGTACTTTGTGGCTTTTTACGCCTGTGTGTTGCAGGCAATGGTCGCTCGGAGTTATTTATTTGTGATTATGGGTTTGCTTTTGAAGGTATCCTGTCCACATAGATGTTAAATATTTTTTGTTGCCCGCTTATTTTTATTGTTGAACAGAATCGACATCATTACACTCCGGGCAAACCCATAGGTGCTCAGTCTCCCTCAGAACCGAAAAGTGTAAATGCTAACTGTTCTTGTAGCTCGCTAGTTGTATACATGACGGATGCATCCTCTGTTAGCCTTACGTTTGATGTCAAATTCCACCAGTCTTAACCTTAATGATTCGTCTATTGCAGTGTCATTTTCTAACAGGTGATCATTAATTGTTCTCAGTATCTCTCCATTATCCATATCCAGTGTGTCCACTGTTAGTGTTTTTGATGCTAGTATGTGAACTCTCTCATTACCGCGTACCCCTGCATGATCAGGACAGTAGATCCACACCAATTCCTGCAGATTCGAAGCTTCAATAATGTTTAGTGCACTGGCTTCCTAGCTCAGTGGTCTATGGTTCGATCCCCAGATGAGGTGGGATTTTTTTAGGCCGCGAACGGCTCCTGGGTGAACCCAGCCTTTGTTTGTTTAGGCTTGTATGTTGCAAGTGCAAAACATCATAGGTCCTCTTCTTTGTTTGTCTCCCCTTTGTGGGAACTACACAGGACAACTGCATTTGGGCCTGAATATCCTACAGCTTTTTTGTTACAAGGTCATTGGCCTGAATATAGATTCTTGTATAGACAGCGCATTAGGTCATAGCAGAGATGACAGTTCTTCCAAGTGTCTGTTTGTGGCTGTAAAAAGCGTTCAGGCAAAATTTTCAGCTCTGATGAACTTTATTGGAACAGTTGTAACATCATGCTGACTTTCCAAGGATGAACTGCAGTTTTGAAAAAGACGAAAGGAAAGTCAACTTCCACTAATAATAGGTGCACCTGTTTTCCAAAATGCTCTGCTAACTTTTCTACAGATCTAATTCTGTGATAGACATCTCTCCTATGGGAAGCTCAGCCAGTGAAAGCATCATCCAGATTAGCTTTCACCAAAGTTGGCTGACCATCTTCATTTCTTGTGTCTATCATTCACAGCTTAAAGTAGTTCTGAACTTTTTTTTTCATGCTATTGTTATCCCATGCTTTCTGTGATTTTTTTTTTATCACACTTCAGATCTGATTTTTTCTTTTCTTCTTTCCTTTAAATTCTACTTGTTATTCACTTGTAAGTAATTCCTCCTTCTATCATTCCAACCAAAATTGTATCATTATCACACCAACCAAATTAAAATGCAAGATTTCAGTCTGTAACTGTGTGGATGCAATCCTTCTTGACAAGGTTCTTTCATAATTTCTAGTGCCATGCAAAAAAAAAATCACATCACCACTGATCAAAGATAAAGTATATTTGACTGTGTAGGATTAGGAGCAATTAAAGTTTTTTTTTCCTCTTTAATCCACAGTGGAAGATATTTATTTTTATCAAAACTTAAGAAGTTTCCTGTTTCCCATTGTGTAAATCACACAGATCTGCAAGAAAGTGTCTCGTTAAGAAAGAAAGAAGCCAATTCGAGATAAGGACAAGAAGAAGAGAAGGCGAATGCTTTCCACTAGATAGTATTTTCTAATAAATCACGGAAAGTTTTCTATTTCCCTACGATCTTAGCTTCTGCCCTCAGATCTCGATAAAGAAAAAGTCCCCAACCTCCTAAATGAAGGATTTAACCTTTATGTAAATATTTAACTCAGACAACACGAACTAGGTGTGCGGCTATATCGTTTATTATTTAAATACATAAACATATAAGTTTAATTACAAGTTAGTTGCTTATCCTTTACAGGACGTGGCAATCAACCCCAGCTTTTATTGGCTGTTTAGGGAGCCGCGCTAGCGTAGTGGTTACCACACCGCTCTGGCGACCGAGTGATCCAGGATCAAACCCGGGTGACGGCATTTGAGGATTTTTCTTCGACCGGGATTTGGACTGGATTAACACGAGACCTGGCGAGGACATTTGAAGGAGTGTCGTCGACCCGGGATTGGCGGCTCCTGAGCCGACCAGCTGTAATGGGTACCTCCGAAATCGGAGAGTATTTGCCTGAATGGCGAGGGACACCTGTCTCTGTACAAGAAAAAAGGGATACTCACGTAAAATCAATGTCAGGTTAGACATAAATAATAACCTGAGATTTCGCCTCGAGTATTAGCGGGCGTACGAAAAAAAAAAAAAACCCGGCTGTTTGTGATTTTTCTATGCAACTTTTTCATTCAGTAGTTTGCCATTGCTTTCTGAACGGTACGGCGCTTATACCATTGTTAAAAATCCACACAAAGCGATCTGCTACCAAACCGCCTGCAGCAGGTTTCGAACCTGGTATATCTGGATTATGAAACTGCGTTCATATCCATTAGGCCACAGACGCCGACATAGGTTTAGTAGAAAGTCAAAAATGATGACGGTAAAAGACAGACACAGACACAGACACACACACACACACAGACACACAGACACACACACACACACACATGAAATGTAAAAAAATGTAGTTAATTAAATATGTGAGAGCACATATGTAAATGGTGGAATAATGGTGTGATATATTAAGTGTTGCCACACTGATGACCACTCTTCACTGTCTATGAATCTTTCAAATTTCCTCCATTGTATACGATGATATGCACTGACTGTCCAATGTAGATGTATGTTACGCCATGTGAGTTTATCTCTAACACGAGGACTTATTGATGAAAACCTGTGCACGTGTAATAATGAGATTTTTGAAGATATACTGTGCTGAAACGCTTGGAATTCTCTCTAGCATCGACAAACTGCTGACTTTTCTCTCAGGAAAATGTCTGCTGTATGATCTTGAAAATGGTACTAACTATTTGGAGCTCTTTACGAAATGATCAGCTGGTAAGAAGTGTGTTTCGTGCACTGAAGCTTGCTTGAATGAATGTACTTCGTGCAATCCACGATTATAGTAGATGAATTCATTTCATGCACTGACGCACCGAGTAACTGAACTCCATTTCCCTTCGCAAATTCCTGAAGAACACTATATACAATTAAATTCCACTGGAATGAAATAAAAATTCAATAATGGAACAGGCTGGGTGGGACCAGGCCAAGCTCTGGAAACTACGCCACTATTCTCCGCGGTGTTGTAAAATCGTACTGATTTATATCGAACGTTTCGTTATATTTCTGTTTTTGCCAATGTGTGACAATGCTGATACTGTGTACTTTGACTGTTCCCCCCTTCCTCCACCAACTAGTCGTCCATCTTGCCCTACGACGTCTGCATGCTCGCGTGCAATTTCAGTGTCTGTCAATTGCTAAAAGTGGGTTGGGTCTCGTAACCAACTCTTCGCCTGGGTCTCGCACATCAAACAATAACTTGTCTAAGGGGCCAAATGTGTTCCAAAATATAACGGAAGATTGGGAATTAAAGACAGTTAAAGTTACACTTAAGCCGTGAGTAGGAAAGATTACTTTAAAAATGATGAAAGAGAGAAATAAAATAAGAACGATGAAAAAGGTAAAAGACGAAAAAGGAACAATTTATCACAGATGATGACATGATTTCTCATTTCTGGGCCACATAATGTAAGTTTAGAATAAGGGATGTAAATAAAATGACAGTTCATACTGTGCTGATAATTTTTTTTCAACCCGATATATGAGGTAATGGGGCTTACCCCAATCAGCTGATAATTTTCATGGCCATTCTTTTCAACTCTAGATATCACCAGAACACCATCCAGGTACCACCAAGAGACCCTCCACATACCGTTGGGATACCCTTCACATACCACTAGGAGACCTTCAATGTACCACAGGTTATCATTAGCATGTCACGGGTAAGATAAAATATTACACAATACAACATCCAACTCTGTCTTGTTCCCGGCGGTCTCTGAAGAGACAAAGATAGAAAAGGACTACTACAAGTCTCAGGCATGTCGTACAAGGCCACTAATGTGAGGTTGTACTTGGGGCTGGCAACCTCATCATGTTAAACAAATCACCACAAAAACCACTGCTACAAGAGCGGATTTCAGACCAATAAATTTGAAACCGTACCCGATTCCGATCCATCTGCAATCTCAAGTGCATGATGAGATCAAGCAAATGATTAGCCTTAATATTATAGAACCTTCTAATTCACCTTATAGCTTCCCTATGGTGCTAATTAGGAAGAAGGATAAATCTATATGTATTTGTACATGGAAACTTAACGCAGTGTCTATTCGAGACGCGGAACCTCTTCCCGTGCTCGATTCACTGCTTGAGAGACTTTCTACTGCTACCTATTTTACTAAATTCGATATCTAAAAGGGCTATTGGCAAGTCCCCTTGTCTACCAATTCTAAACCTTACACAGCTTTTACTACTCCGTTAGGTTTATTTCAGTTCAACTTTTGGACTTGTTAATGCTCCTGCGACTATCGTGCGCATGATGAGGAGATTATTCTCAGATCGTGACGACTTAATCACATACATCGATGACATTTGTCTCTTCCATCAATCTTGGAGTGATCACGCCCACGGCATTCACTCTCTATTAAATACCTTACGTGATCATGGTATCACAGCCCGACCATCCAAAACGAGAATAGGATTTTCAGAAATTACCTTTCTCGGACATAAGGTTGGAGGTGGAGTCCTAAAACCTGAGGATTCTACTGTCTCTAAAATCTTAAATTTAGATATTTCTGGAACAAAGAAACAGGTTAGGAGTTTGTTAGGCTTAATAAACTTCTATAGAAGATTTTTGCCCAACTTTAGTGATATCACTTCAGTTCTGTCCGTGTTTCTGAAAAAGGACGCGGCAAAGAAGGTAGTGTTGTCACATGTGTGTAATGCGTCGTTAAATGTTATTAAATGTGCCTTTTCGAAATCGCCTATATTAAGACTACCCGATATTCGTCTACCTTTTACCCTCAGGGTCGACGCTAGCGATGTCGGCATAGGTGGCGTGTTATTATAAGAATTTCAAGGCCAGCTGCATCCAGTTGTCTACGTTAGCAGGAAGCTAACCAGCACGGAGCAGAAATACCCTATTGTGGAACGAGAGTTACTTGCTATCATGTTCGCCTTCAAGAAACTACAAAGATATTTGTTGGGTGCCCATTTCACCCTAGAAACCGACCAACGTGCCTTGGGTTACCTACAGACTGCGCGGTTTACTAACCCAAAGGCAGCTAGAGCAAGCCTTGCATTGCAGCCATACGACTATTCCATCAAATCGATAAAAGGGAGTTTCAACGTGGTTGCAGACGTATTGTCCCGTTGTATCAAAGACACTCCATCGTCTATGTAAACCACAAGCTCAATGCATCTACAGTACTCAAATCAGCCTTAGCTACACTCAAATCGTCTGTGCTGATGACGTTGCGTGTCAAGAAACAGTGGTCTATTATGTTCAAATAAGGTGCGTTATTCCAGGTTTTGCTACAACAACGCTACCCGCACAGACACACGATGATGCTAATGAAATATCATTCAAAGCGTGTAGTATATCAATCTACGCAGAATATTGTACAGACTCACATTATATCTACATTTGAACTGTCAGTTCTATTACAAGTCTACTGAGGAAAAGTGCTACAAACAGTTCCTGACATTCAAGTCAAGACAGTTTCGCAATTTTCAAGCAATGACTTTCTGTATCGCAATTTGGGTTCCAACGGGACATAACGCATTAATTGAAACCTATACCAGATTTATAAGGGAAATAATCACGTCATAGTTTATTAAAATTATCTACGTGACTTTGCTACAAGTTACCGAAACTTAAAAATTTTCGGTCTACTAAGGATTGTATAGACAACAATCACGGACACGCTGGACTTATCATTTTTACGAGAAACTTCAAGCTCTGCAAGATTTTGCGCGTGAAGTGGACTCAAGCCTATTTGGAACATTACCATTTCTTCGTACAGGATTACAATAAACAAATTAACTTTACTGTTTAAAAGTGATTTCTAAACACAAATGAGTGGTACATTGACATTAACGTATTAATAGATTTGTGCGCATTATTCGCTATTATGAAATTAATTTCTTTCTTCAGTGATCATTGTATTTATATAATACAATTGGACACTACAGTCACTAAATACAAGATACATATATTGACATAATGTCGCAGTCATACAATTGCTTATTTCATGCACTTAGCTTTAGTGTTTATTTGATCAACATTATTGGACTAAGGTGACACGACTGAAAACAGTAGGTGTTCTCTGACTGACGAAACGGTGAGAAAGTGTGGTGTATATGCATTATTTATGTTAGATGTTGACTGACTACTGCTATAGGACCTCTTTATTATGTTAAATTGTTTGGAGCTGTTTGGAAGACATTGATTGTGCAGTTTATGCTGCTTCTTCACACCTTGGGTGTTAAATTGCCTCCATGTCGGCACAAACATAGGTCTATGCATGGTCATAGCGGCAGTGACATATGATGTTACCTTTTGCCCACCTTATTGTTATTTTGTCTCATAACCCAATAATGTCAATTTCGTTGCCATTATTGATCGGGGGGAAGGGGGGGGGGGGGAGAGGGTGGGAGGCGATGGATCGAGGGGGAGTGGGGAGGGGGGGGGGGGGGGGGGGGGGGGGGGGGAGGGGGGGGGGGGGGGAGAGGGTACAAATCGTTTCTACGACGACACAGGAATTACGTCACATTGTCTGCAGATTTCTTAGCAGGCGTGGTTTCGCGGGCTACGGTCGAACATACGATCTAGTTACCGTCCTCTTTGGCTTTGTGTCTCCGTGGGAGAAGGCTGTGTTTCTTAAGTGCTCCTGAATGTGTACTTTTAGTACTGGATTTCAAGTATTTTGATCAGCTAGGTCTGCTACCAGATACAGCCTAAGTTTGATATACTTCTAAGGACGTGTCAGCGCTGAATGGTATGGAAAGGATGTGTAATTTGATAATAAAGATTTCAGCATTATGACTCTGACAGCGTTCCTTTAGTCTACAAGACGTTAGACTACATATTTACTGGCTAGGGAGTGCCATTGTCATTTTAGTGATGCATTTTATATGGAGCCACGTGCGTGAATAAAATCTACATGTAT
Source organism: Oreohelix idahoensis (assembly GCA_024509875.1). Lineage (NCBI taxonomy): Eukaryota > Metazoa > Mollusca > Gastropoda > Stylommatophora > Oreohelicidae > Oreohelix > Oreohelix idahoensis. Next base: position 42,891 of record JAMPIV010009514.1, on the reverse strand, counting down.
TATTGTCAAACGTCAACCAGGCTTATGGAGTTTTGTACTGCTAAGAACTGGCTCTCACGTTTGTAAGATCTGTGCGTGTTGGACTGTATGTACATTAGACCCTAGATCTACTTGGACACCTGAGTCCAGCAACTGATAACCTCTCGCAACCTTATAGACACCTGTCCATATGAACCTCAACAACACCCCCCCCCCCCCCCCCCCCAAAAAAAAAAAAAAAATCAATGGTTCATTTCCTTTTGGTTTTAGCTGTTTTGATATAAAATCACAATTTTAGACGGCCGTTCTCTATTTGACTTTTGCAAACTCCTGAAAGCCTAAACAGATCCTAGGCAACATTCTATATTTCTACCATGACCGCCAACAGAGGCGAGTTCGTAATAATTTTACTTCATTCAAAATAAGTTTTATTTCAGTTTCAACTACAAAATTACTTTCTTTTTTTTCTACTTTTTGTTACAAAACCACACACATACATATATACACACACTAAAACACATACAATTACAAAAGGTAGAAGGGAAAAACATCTGCTCTTAATGGTCCTCAACTGACTGTCTATAGAACGGAATTAAAATGAACAACCGCTGGGAAGTCAGTCATCAGTCATGCTCAAAACAAAAATGACTTTTTAAATCGAGCAGCGGCCCCACATCGTGGAGAAGCATCATAAGAAAACATAGTTTGTCAATGTTCAAGGATGCCTTATCTGTATTTTCTCAGCAAACTGAAACTACTCAGTGTAAGCAGATATGCTAAAACAACAAAGCTCACCCCATCTAATTTCTCGACCTCTGCACGACCAGTTAAAAGAGCTTGCAAGCACTGGGGAAAAATGCCACGCTACATTTATTCTAAATATGAACAGTCCTTACACGCCTTACTTGCTGATATTTGGTAACTGGGTGAAGGATGGAAAAAAAAAAATTGTAAATAATTACTGGCAAACTATGGGTTTGCACGGCGTGCAATAACGTCGATTCTAATCAACAATAACAATAACTGGCAATACTTTGCATGTAAAATGTGCAGCGTGGAGAAATAAGTACAAAAAGGCAAGTTGTCGCAGTTGACAAGTTCTGACATTGACATATCAGATACTTGCTGCCAGTTGCTGATATGTTCCACTGCTGAAGCCACGTCTTTAGTGCAAAACATGATTTCTTCCGTCTGTGTCGTGCGGGAAAACTAATTTATATTATTGCGCAAAATGAATGTCCTTGGTCTGGGTCTAGCTAGACCATGTAATGTCTACCATTTTGTTTGTCAAATCAAGAAACGACTGGCTAAATATTCAGGCGTAAACAAAGCACTAAGTGCAACAAAAATAAAAAGTGACTCGTTCTCGTCTACTGTCTTTACTATCAAATTAAGCTTAGTGAGACGTGATTTCTCTAATAATAGATCAGCTTCTATCAGTCAAACATCTAAATGAAACACTGCATATTTTGTCAGTATTCACTTATTATGTCTGTTACTGTTTTAGATGGAGACAATATAACTTGGGTGGGGGGGCGTTCCTCAGACTCTTTCATGGCAGGAAAGAACTGAGGTGTGTTTGATTCAGCTGAAGCACTGCAGTGCGTGCGCTGTGAGAACCATATTTACTGCCCTGGCGAGTCACCAGTTCTTGTGTCAAATGGGATATGCGATTGATACGAAAGTCCGTCCATGTTTGCGATGGCAGATGGTTATAATAATAATAATAGCCCCTTCAGTCATAACTGACTATGGAAATGCGCCCCCAAGGCGACAGTCCTCAGCTGCTTTTTTCCTGGTGTTCATTTCGACGTTTCCTTTTCTCTGCTGCTTGTTGTGAGAGCTTCTTTTCGCACAATCTGACGTGGCGCCGCCGAGAGCATCGCCACTTCGTGCGATCGGCAGCTTCATCCTCCCAGGTTGCTGTATTTATGTACAGTGCCCTTGTGTCTCTCTTGCACACATCTCTGAACCTCAGGTGCGGTCGGTCAGCAGTTCTTTTGTCGTCTGCCAGTTGTCCGTAGAAGATATCTTTCGGGATGCGACAATCTTCCATGCGGCGGACATGACCAAGGAAGCGTAGTCTGCGCTGTCTAATCAGTGTATACATGCTTTGAAGACCAGCATGTGACAACACCTTGACATTTGGCAGATGGTTAAAATAACATGTTATTATATCGTCTCCTCTCTTCTCTAGAAACGTACGGATAAACATACGGATTGGGAAAGGGGGAGGGGGAGAGAGAGAGAAGAGTTGTTTTACATTACACAACATTACACAAATAAAAACAATATTTATATCACCCTCTCCATTGTCAATTGGTTCAGTAATCTCTCTCTCTCTCTCTCTCTCTCTCTCTCTCTCTCTCTCTCTCTCTCTCTCTCTCTCTCTCTCTCTCTCTCTCTCTCTCTCTCTCTCTCTCTCCCACCTTCCCTGTCCTAAATACATTTCGACTAATGGACATGCTTCAGTGAGTTCCAGGCGTCAGCAGTGCCAGACTGCAGGAATGTTTATCTGAACTATCGACTTGAGTCAGAAGAACGCAAGAAATCCAGTACTAGTGATTCCTGTTTTTGTTTGTAAATATATGTCAATGTCTACACGTGTGAAATGTTGTCCATACTGTTCAATAAAATATACTTTGTATGCATATGTCTCTGCGCATACCGAAATGATAACTACAGATAGAGAGAGAGAGAGAGAGAGAGAGAGAGAGAGAGAGAGAGAGTGTGTGTGTGTGTGTGTGTCTGTGCGCGTGTGCGTGCGTGTGGTGGGTGTGTGTGTGTGTGTGTGTGTAACAGTTGTCAATATTATTTTTAAATCGCTAATCACGCAGCGTTATATTAATCGCCTTTTAAAACATGCCAGTTCAGACTGGTTTAGACAGAAAATCGCTTTGGAAACTGATGAGGCAATATAGGGTCCTCTTAAGTTCATTAACCTAATAAAATTTAAAAAAAACACACGAAGACACGACATATGGAATTCTTCATGTAAAACAACTTAATGAGCGTTTTAAGATAAGCACTTGAGTGCCTCTTGTTACCATTCGTCTTATTACTTGGCTGTTGACTGGATTATGCAAACAACGTCATCGACCACTGCCATCACCGGTGTCAATACCTTGTCGAGGTATGGCGGCTTGCGTACCCTGATTACCCCCAATAGAGTCAGCGACCCATAGCTTGACTGCTTGCATCAGGGTCAGCGAACCAGAGCTGACCAAGACCCTACTCCACCTCCACGTGGTGGTCGTGGAAACAGGCAGCATCACTGCAGTCTGGCTGAGAGAGTAGGGATCGAAGAGGGAAGGCAAACCCGGTCCCAAAAAATGCCGTGCTGAGGTCGGATGTGTCGGCCAAAAGGCGCATATATCACAGCTCCGGCGTAAACAGACACAACGCAACCAACGTCCTTTTCAGGACTAACGAGGAAGAAGAAGGTTACCCCCAGAACTATGCCAGCTGGAGTTTTACTCCTGGAAGGTTCTACCAAGTTGGACAGGTTTGCATATGGAAAAGTACATATAGTGTGGCACCAGTGTAGACAAAGTTGGATAGAAACAATGATGGCGAAAAAAAAAATACAAATGGCAAGGGAAGCTTTCACTGTATTGGGGATTTATGGAAATCAGAAGAAGGCACGTCCAAGACAAAGTTAGAATCTTCGACTCAAATGTCAAGTCAGTCAAACTATATGGCTTTGAATCACGGAGAACAACACAAGTAGCAACCAGAAAAATTCTGGTCGCTTGCGCAGAATAGGATTCAGATGCTGTGGTGAAGTGAGATGTTATAAATATTTATAGGGGACTTAGTGTACTGACTGAGATCAGCTGTGAAGGTATATATATCTAATAAGAGTAGTGTATTATATATAACCTTGCTTGCTGCCACATATGTATACCTCAGTCAGAATTATTCTGGAATAGTGTGATGACTACGTTGTATGTCTAGGGTATGTGTATGATGAAGTGTAAGTCATAACAACAACAGACAGATAAACAATTTAATTTATCCCACCACACTTGACAACACTGTGACACTCACATACATTTAACACTCTAAAGGATATCTTAAAGGAGTCACTGATAACTTTTCAAATAACAATATGTATTCATTACTGTTATGAATGAATATGTGTCCTGATTCAAATACAAAGGGAACCAGGAATCACAATCAATTTTACTTACAAGTTATATGTACAGAATTTATCAATATGAATATGGTAATGACATATATTATTAAAAGTATCCTATGTGTGTCAGTTGTGTAGTAGTAATATGAAGTAATACTGGTTTTGTTTTGTTCAAGCTCTGTTGGTATTTGTCATCATGACTTCAATAGTTTGTCTTTATCGGAACTATTATTGGAGATGTTCTCAGTTCCTGATATTAACACAATTTAATTCCCCTCTTAATGTTATTTTTACAAGGTCAGTTTAAGCTGGGGGTACATAATTTTGAGCTCAGCTGGCCACATCAGCTTATCTTGCGTGATGGCGGCAGGAACAGACTCCTCTGCTCGATTCTCCCCTCGGCTCTGGAGACACCTCACTGATAGCTAAATGGACCAAGGAGTATGCTGTCCGACTCTGGATTCAGCAAAGCTCTGACCAGGTGCTGCTCAATACCATCAAGACCACGGTCCCTGAAAACACGAAGGATGTACCTTCTACTTCATAACTAATTTATACTCTCTTTTTACACTGAGCACAATACATCACAAACATTGAGTTCAGAGCGTTAGGCCAACTGTCAGCTTCATCTGAAATATTTTATACCAGTATTTACCTCCTTAATGGTTACCACGCCTCTGCACTTCCAGCATTATTTCTGTCTAATCAATAATCTAGGTGTCAGTGTACTGTTTGGCCATTCCATGCAGTTTTACTTTCCTCCGACACCTTCTGTTCAGGCGGGAGCATTATAGGCTTTACATCATGTTTGCTACTGAACTACACATATATACAGGCATAAATTAACAATTCACATTCAATTTTCATTAAAAGATACTGAATGTTTCAAGCTTACCACAATTCATGGAAACAAACACAGATACGTTGATTAGCAATGAATTCTGGCACAACTACTGGCACAAATTCCCCTCTGCTTATGTTCCAGGCTTTTATTTAACACAAATATGAGCTGGCTTCAACGCACTGTTGCTTTATCAAGCTTATTTGCACTAGTGGTCTCGAACTAACGCTCCTAAGTGAGTATATCAGCGAGTCTGGCCAATGGAGCCACGTTTCGACAAGTGTTTGAAAAAATTTTAACTTCCTACGTCTCCCCCTAACAACCAAGGATAGCCTTTATAGCCCGACTAATCGTGTTTAGCCTTACATATCATTCCAGCCAATCAGTTCAAATGTAACTTGTGGCCCATTTCCCGTACAATGGTGGTGAAAAAAAATCTACCACTGAGCGATTCTGATTTTTGGGTGTTGTCTGACAGCACCATCATTTTATTTTGGCTATAACTTGTTAATTCCTAGACTATTTGCGTAACGTTTTACATATTCTTTGTCAGCAAGCCCTAAGGAACCCAAATATACAAATTTAAAAGAGCTAAGTGGCTGCGTTCAAAATATGTATTTTCTACCTCCTGTTTCGAAGATGTGCTGTCTGGGTACTGTTATGTTTTCAACCGTAAACCCATCTATTGTTATCTTTCCTAATAAGCGTTTTTTATGCTTTTAAAACCTAACTCTGGGAAGGGTAGTGAATTTATCACTGTCCGTCTGAAAAAAAGTTAGTGCATGTAGTCTTACACGCGTGATGGCAGCATTTGTGTATCGCGCGACGCGTGTTTAGTGTTCGGCTTTCTGCCTCTCCCTTCTCGCTATCCTTTAGTCCATCTGTCTTTTGTTTTTTGGTAACATAGTGTAGAAAAAGACATGAATGGAATTTAAAATTTAGGTCAACTTGCATATTTCAAGGTTTTTCTTAGAAAGGCAGCACATTTTATTGTGTGTTTGGGAAACGCGTGTATGTTGCAGAAGGCCTTTAATATCAACGTGAAAGCGTTACAATTTGCCGACGAAGTAGAAAAGAAGGGGGATTTCGAGTACTGTCATTGTGACAGCACTGTTCTTTACCATTCTTCTTCCTTTATTTATTATATGTATTTATTAGGCTTTATATTTACTTGATAATTTATATATGTGGATTAGAATATTCCACGACATCTCCCCTCTTAAAACAGACATTATATGTCAGTCCTTTATTCTATATACACATAGAGAAATTTATTAATAGTTCTGGGGTTTACGGTGATTCTCATCACACGGATGGCGGCTTAAAAAATCCGCTCCCAAATTTGTTTTTCCAGATATATACTCAATGCTAAAACTATATGGAGCCAAAAGTAAAGACCATCGGAGTAACCTGGAGTTCTCATGCCTAGCCTGTGCTAGAAACGATAAAGGTTTGTGGTCTGTTTGCAACTTAAAGGCCTTCCCACACAGATAAATATTGAATTTCTTTATTGCCCATATTACTGCAAGACATTCTTTTTCGCTAGTTGAGTAATTGATTTCAGCTTTATTCAATTTTCTGCTAGCATATGCCACTGGGCTTAATTCCCCATCCAATGCATCTGATTTCTGTAGTAGAGTTGCACCTAACCCAATATTACTTGCATCCGTCCTTACTATGAATTCTTGACTTAGTCAGGTAATTTCAAAATGGGTTTACTTGTGAGCTTTTCCTTCAATTCTTGGTAAGTCATTTCACATTGTGGTGTCCATGTAATGCGATCTGGATGTCCTTTACGTGTCAAATCAGTTAACGGTGCACATATGGAATTAAAGTTTTTGATATACTTCTGGTAGAAACCACATAATGAGACAAAGGATCTCACGTCCTTCTTGGTTTGTGGTCTCGGGGCTTTCTGTAGTTTCTCTAAATTCTTTGGGTCAGGGGTCATGTTTCCCTGATAAACTGTGTGTCCCAAAAAAATTCCAATTCTTTACATCCAACGCAACATTTGGTGGGTCGGGCTGTTAAATTTGCCTCCCTAAGTCGATTAAACAGCATGTTCAGAGAGTCAATGTGTTCCTCAAATGTTTCTGTTGCTATCAGGATATCATCCATGAAATTTGTTATACATGGATTATTCAGAGGGTCCAATAATTTTCTCATCATTCTAGAGAAGACACTAGGCGCATTCTTCAATCCAAATGGCAATCTATTAAACTCATAGTGTCCTTCTGAAGTACTAAAAGCTAGGTATGGTCTAACCTCAGGCTTTACTGGAATCTGATAATATCCTTTACTCAGATCCACTTTGGAGAAATATTTAGCTTTATTTAGTCTGGCAAACAGCTGATTTGTATCCGGCAATGGATCCACCTGTCCTTCTGTAATAGCATTCAGTCTCCTGTAATCTATACAGAGTCTATGTTCTCCAGACGGCTTCCTTAAGAGTACAACACCGGAACTATACGAAGATTCACTGTGCGAAATAATTCCTTCCTTCAACAGATAGTCTATCTCTTCCTTCAAAGCTTTCTCCTTAGCAAACGGAATCGAATATGGTTTCATACAGACAGGTGTGGGGTCTATCAGTTTCATATCATATTCCAATAGGTTTGTATGCCCTGGTCGGTCTGTTAACACCTCTGCATGATTATTTAGAACCTGTTGCACTCTCTCTTTCTGAGTTTTCGTTAAATGTGTACTGATTTTTACCTGTGCTGCTGTCTCACAGGGGTGTAATGGATATTCAAATGATGAAAGTGGTTCCTTTTTCATCTCCATGGCGATGGACAAGGTCAACAAGTGTGTCTCTTCCTGATGTTCTCTTTCCAAATATTTCTTCAGGAGATTCACATGATAGATTTTTTCTTTCCCCTTCTTATCTATCTTATAATTTGTTCTAGATACCTTCTCTAAAACTGTATATGGACCCTGCCATCCAATTTGTAACTTATTCTGACTCCCGGGCAAAAGAAGCAGTACTTTCTCTCCCACAGCCAAATCTCTGTCTTTCGCCTTCCTGTTATAATAGGCAGCATGTTTCTTCCTGGCTTGTTTTAAATTTTCATTGGCAAGTTTCCAGCCAGTTTTTAAACGAGTGGTCAGCTCATTCACATATTGGTATGAAGATGTAATGTTTTCCTCTGCCTTTTCATCAGTCCACGTTCTTAACAAAGCTACATATGGACCTTTAATTTTGTGGACCTATTTGTCCATGCACCGGTATGGTCTCTTCCACTCGAAGCTTTATAGTGATGATTTTTCCTCCCAGAATTATCATTCACAAAACGACCGCTACCAATTTTTTCTTTTGGGGCTTTCTCCCCACTTAAAATTCTTGATGAGAGATTTCCTCTCTACATCCTCTTCCTCCAGTTTGTTTAAGTCCGATTGAGGGATTTTCGGCTTATCCTGGGGTAAGAGATCTTTTTGCACTCTCCGCATAGTGGCCATTGTAAAACAGTTAAGTGAAGCTTGTCCGTGAAAAGGGGCTTCCCATTCCATTTGGTCCACTTTATCAAATCTATTTTTCTTTTTATTATCAGGCCTAATTTTGCCCCGTGGCGTGTCCAGGTCCTGATCAATGTTCCCACTTGTGGGTGTTCCCTCATGTGCTATGCTACACCTTTCTACACAATTCTCAATGTCCCATCTTGCTTTGGGCCAATAATAATTGTGAGCCACCTTTTGAATGATGGTACCTATCTTCTCATGGTCCCCATCTGGTTTCACATGTAGGCTCCTTATTAAGTCTGCCCTATATCTTTTAGGAAGTACCAGTTGTCCCTGACCTTTGGATCTAGCTCCAGTCTTCCTATACATCAACTTGTTTTTCATGTAAAAATCTCCCTTGCCTGGAGTTGTATGACAAGTTGACAATTTTCTGAAACAAGGCTTGAGTGTTTTATCCCCAGCCTGTGCCTTCCTCATCTCTTCTGGAGTGGTATCTAACATAATATCCTCCTCCTGTCTTGAGGTCGACCTGACCTGAAGGGTTGCCATATACACAGGTTTCCTTCTACAATGGTCAGTGTCATGATTGTTCATCTTACAATTTTTACACCACCTTTTTCCTTGGTTGAAAGATTTTCTTTCATCATATTTCCTTTCATCGAATTGTGGGAATTTATTTTTATTTTCATACCGTGGCCTATCAAACTGGTGCTTACTTTTGTTTTGATCTCTAGGATCAAATTGATTAAAGTTCTGTGGTGCCCTAAAGTTATCCACTTGTTTCTTTTTATTTCCTGTTACCTCTGCTTGAGCTGCTTGATACCTTTCAGCAACATTTAGCAACTCACCCAGCCTCTCTGCACCTTGTTCCATGAGAAACTTTCTCAGGTCTGGAGCCATGGACTCTCTTAATTGCTCTATAATGACCATTTCCTTAAGATCTTGGGTTTTCCCCAGAGAAGTCCATTTCTCCAAGTATGTCTCTATTCGTGCAGAGAACTGGTGATAGGTTTCACCTGACAGTAGTTTAGCATTCCTAAATTTTTTCCTATAGAATTCTGCATTCTTTTCATACCTTAACAAAAGAGCCTGCTTTAGCATGTCATAATTTTCCTGATCACCTCTACTCATTTTTGCAAAAACTTCATAAGCTGCCCCACGAAGTCCCTGAGATAACTTTAAGCTCCACCTTTCTCTCTCTAACCCATACGTGGTAGCTAATAGTTTATACCTATTTAGGTAGCTCTCTATATCATCGTCTTTCTCAACAAAATGATCTAAATGAAAATTCATAGCCGAGGTTGAGGCTCCTTGGCTAGCAGTGGCATCAGAGGCAAAGGGACTGGCACCATTTTCAGGAGCATGGCCCTGAAACTCAAACTCCATTAGTCGTAACTCATGTTCCCTTTGTAATCTCTTCTCCTCCTTTTCTGCTTCCCTCTCTGCAGCTAATTTCTTCTCTTCCCTTTCTGCAGCCTGTCTTCTTTCCTCGGCTTCCAATGCTTTAGCCTCTTTGTCAGCCTCAATCTGCAACCTCTTAGTCTCAGCCTCAGCCTGCAACCTCTTAGTCTCAGCCTCTAACTTTCTTTCGGCCTCTTTTTCTAATCTTCTTTCTTCGCGTTCAATAAATTTGTCACATTCCGTAGTGACATAGGCAACCATAACTTGCCCATCTAATCCTAACTCTTTTGCAGTCTGAACAGCAGCAGATCGAAACTTGGCCAGGTCCGCCATTGTCTATCAGGTAAATTTATACAATGTCTAACCAACAATTCAATTTCTAAATATATATCTAATGGACAACACAGGCACCGTGAGCTCAACCTTATTTAATTCCACCCAAGGATACCTTTTAATTCTTATATTCCCTGAAGTGAATTACCCCCAATATTTGTAATAGGGAAAGATTCAAAATCCCAAGAGCGAGACCCCAATATATGTGGTGAAGTGGGATGTTATAAATATTTATAGGGGACTTAGTGTACTGACTGAGATCAGCTGTGAAGGTATATATATCTAATAAGAGTAGTGTATTATATATAACCTTGCTTGCTGCCACATATGTATACCTCAGTCAGAATTATTCTGGAATAGTGTGATGACTACGTTGTATGTCTAGGGTATGTGTATGATGAAGTGTAAGTCATAACAACAACAGACAGATAAACAATTTAATTTATCCCACCACACTTGACAACACTGTGACACTCACATACATTTAACACTCTAAAGGATATCTTAAAGGAGTCACTGATAACTTTTCAAATAACAATATGTATTCATTACTGTTATGAATGAATATGTGTCCTGATTCAAATACAAAGGGAACCAGGAATCACAATCAATTTTACTTACAAGTTATATGTACAGAATTTATCAATATGAATATGGTAATGACATATATTATTAAAAGTATCCTATGTGTGTCAGTTGTGTAGTAGTAATATGAAGTAATACTGGTTTTGTTTTGTTCAAGCTCTGTTGGTATTTGTCATCATGACTTCAATAGTTTGTCTTTATCGGAACTATTATTGGAGATGTTCTCAGTTCCTGATATTAACACAATTTAATTCCCCTCTTAATGTTATTTTTACAAGGTCATTTTAAGCTGGGGGTACATAATTTTGAGCTCAGCTGGCCACATCAGCTTATCTTGCGTGATGGCGGCAGGAACAGACTCCTCTGCTCGATTCTCCCCTCGGCTCTGGAGACACCTCACTGATAGCTAAATGGACCAAGGAGTATGCTGTCCGACTCTGGATTCAGCAAAGCTCTGACCAGGTGCTGCTCAATACCATCAAGACCACGGTCCCTGAAAACACGAAGGATGTACCTTCTACTTCATAACTAATTTATACTCTCTTTTTACACTGAGCACAATACATCACAAACATTGAGTTCAGAGCGTTAGGCCAACTGTCAGCTTCATCTGAAATATTTTATACCAGTATTTACCTCCTTAATGGTTACCACGCCTCTGCACTTCCAGCATTATTTCTGTCTAATCAATAATCTAGGTGTCAGTGTACTGTTTGGCCATTCCATGCAGTTTTACTTTCCTCCGACACCTTCTGTTCAGGCGGGAGCATTATAGGCTTTACATCATGTTTGCTACTGAACTACACATATATACAGGCATAAATTAACAATTCACATTCAATTTTCATTAAAAGATACTGAATGTTTCAAGCTTACCACAATTCATGGAAACAAACACAGATACGTTGATTAGCAATGAATTCTGGCACAACTACTGGCACAAATTCCCCTCTGCTTATGTTCCAGGCTTTTATTTAACACAAATATGAGCTGGCTTCAACGCACTGTTGCTTTATCAAGCTTATTTGCACTAGTGGTCTCGAACTAACGCTCCTAAGTGAGTATATCAGCGAGTCTAGCCAATGGAGCTACGTTTCGACAAGTGTTTGAAAAAATTTTAACTTCCTACGTCTCCCCTAACAACCAAGGATAGCCTTTATAGCCCGACTAATCGTGTTTAGCCTTACATATCATTCCAGCCAATCAGTTCAAATGTAACTTGTGGCCCATTTCCCGTACAATGGTGGTGAAAAAAAATCTACCACTGAGCGATTCTGATTTTGGGTGTTGTCTGACAGCACCATCATTTTATTTTGGCTATACTTTGTTAATTCCTAGACTATTTGCATAACGCCGTACATATTCTTTGTCAGCAAACCCTAAGGAACCCAAATATATATATTTAATAGAGCTAAGTGGCTGCGTTCAAAATATGCAATTTCTTCTACCTCCTGTTTCGAAGATGTGCTGTCTGGGTACTGTAATGTTTTCAAACGTAAACCCATCTATTGTTATCTTTCCTAATAAGCGTTTTTTGTGATTTTAAAACCTAACTCTGGGAAGGGTAGTGAATTTATCACTGTCCGTCTGAAAAAAAGTTAGTGCATGTAGTCTTACACGCGTGATGGCAGCATTTGTGTATCGCGCGACGCGTGTTTAGTGTTCGGCTTTCTGCCTCTCCCTTCTCGCTATCCTTTAGTCCATCTGTCTTTTGTTTTTGGTAACATAGTGTAGAAAAAGACATGAATGGAATTTAAAATTTAGGTCAACTTGCATATTTCAAGGTTTTTCTTAGAAAGGCAGCACATTTTATTGTGTGTTTGGGAAACGCGTGTATGTTGCAGAAGGCCTTTAATATCAACGTGAAAGCGTTACAATTTGCCGACGAAGTAGAAAAGAAGGGGGATTTCGAGTACTGTCATTGTGACAGCACTGTTCTTTACCATTCTTCTTCCTTTATTTATTATATGTATTTATTAGGCTTTATATTTACTTGATAATTTATATATGTGGATTAGAATATTCCACGACAGATGCTATAAGAAGATGACTGATGTGGAACTAATGGACAGATTCAGACAAATACAAGTGGAGCAAGATGTTTCGCAGAAGACGCTATCATAGGATAGAACACATGCTGATAAAACCAGCTAATAGCATTCAAAGGCGGTTCCATTTTAGAATTTACAAGATAAGCTAGAGAGAGAGAGAGAGAGAGAGAGAGAGAGAGAGAGAGAGAGAGAGAGAGAGACGGAAAAGGGAATTATACGCTAAAATGAAAGGAAGGGACAAGGAGGGACCTTAAACTGATGGCACAGAACAGGGGGCGTGGCGAGTATTTATTGTAGTCCTGTGTTCCGCAGGCAGCTGAAATGTAAGTAATAAAATGAATTAAGACCTGCCCGAGAGAGCATTAATTTTGTTCGTTCTTCGTCACTTCAGAGATCCACGGAAACCACGATGGGTGATAGATAATTTCTCCTATAGTCTTTGTCTTCAGAGCGTCCGTCATCATCATACAGATAGGTATATCTAGTGCAAACTGTGTGCACTTACAGCACATGGACTCAAGACAGAACGCACTAAATACACAGTTACTATAGGTGTTAATGCAGGGAATCAACCTGAATGTAGTTTCCTGGTGACAGCAATTTCCGCCATGCGCACGTATTTGTTTCATGTGTTGCATATCATACAGTTTCACCGTCCACGTTTGATAAAAAATGATATTAGCAGACACCCATAAAAACACGATACACGCATACCAAAGCCATTTTAAATGTCTTTCTTTACTCTTGTGGCCGTTGACATACAAGCTGGCTGATGGTGATGGCTGTCTATTCTTCACTACTTCTCTAATTTGTGATCGTATAGGTTTCGTATTTCTACCCTAAACAGAAGGCAGCTTAATTGAGATATTAGAAAACTTCTTTCTTTCAAACGATGACAACAGCTGACGAATGACTTCACTTATTTATGTTGAACTTTATTTACATGAATCAGCAAAGGTTGAAAAAATGATATGCTCAACCTTCCTCTTGAGGCTGGCAGACTTGTACAGTAAAATTCATTAGGAAACATTGTTGGTGTCACTTTCTCTTTCTCTCTCTTACTTCAATTTTCATACTGTTTCAAGTGGTTAGGGTGGTCACAGCTTGAGGACCACTGTTGTCAATATTTTACCGCTCGTCGCTCTTCGTCACTTCAGAGATCCACGGACCCACTGTCCTGTTCTCACTGTTCTAGTCTACTATCAATTACTTGACACAGTATTAAGGTCCTTGTCTTGTTGGATTGGCCTATACTGCAGGATAGAGAAACAACAGAAGTGATTGCGTCATTAATAGGCTGAACTGCCCATGGTGGACTTCCGGTGTCGTGTATTGTGGTTCGCACTGATGACCTGCCACTGAGACATCATTTTTTGATGATGCGTAGATGGCAGGGAGGATAGTGTGATTCACTTGCATGGCTAGGCGGGGTTGTCGCACGGAAGGTCCAGTGTTCAAATCCTGGGTAAGCCACTCATGTCTGTTGTTTTTCTGTTGTCTGGTGTTCTACTTCTTTATTTCCTGCGAGTGCCTGATAACATACCTTTATATTTGTTTCATATTAATTCACTAGCCTGTCAACTTGTCTACTGTACTTCTCTATTAGCTATGTTACGTAAAATGTTCAACATACCTGAGTTTTCAAAAATACACACATTTTCTCTCTCGCTGGGAACACTGGCATCTTGTCCACAGAATAAATAACGAACTGTCGTATATAGTTCTGGCGTACAAAGCGATTGAGCGCCTGAGTGATAAGTATGCATTTTCTGCTACAGCAGAGTCAACCAAAACATTTCTTGGCATTATCACTCGATGAAAACTCTCAATTGCGCAACCACTTTTAACACTATCACACTCAAAGAAAATTTGCTTCTAAACGCTATCGCGTCTGGGATCTAACTGATTTAATCTACAACTTCGATTTACAACAACAACTATTTCCGAACATTCTAGAACAAATTTTTTTGACAAACAGCTCACCCGTTCATACAAATCCCGTGACTTTACTATCACGTAGCCAGTTCACTCAAACAAAACCAAACATAAAACTTAACATTAGAATTCTCACCCAAGGTCAGACAAACATCGCTATCTAGGGACGTAAAGCATTACTCTTACCCCTTCTTCTCGCTCTACTGATTATTTCCCTTTGAATAGGATTCAAAGGCTATAACAAGATCACTGACAGGGGGCGTGGCGAGTATTTATTGTAGTCGAAAGTCGGTTAATGAAACTCAATCTCCTAAAAATAAATCAAGCCGATTTTTTTTTCTTCACACACACACACACACACACACACACACACACACACACACACACACACACACACACACACACACACACCCCCATAACAACAAAACGATACTGTAGAACTTGGGCGCTCACAAAACAAAACACTGACTCACTGATACACCATGGTGATACAACATAACGATACTGGAGAACTTGGGCGCTCACAAAACAAAACACTGACTCACTGAGACACTATGGTGATACAACATAACGATACTGGAGAACTAGGGCGCTTACAAAGCAAAACACTGACTCACTGAGACACTATGGTGATACAACATAACGATACTGGAGAACTAGGGCGCTTACAAAACAAAACACTGACTCACGCAGAAACACTCAGAAAATAGGTCGAGCTGCGGAGACTGGTAATAGGCAGCGAAGACAAAAGTAGTAAACAATCAGCACTGTAAACTTAAATCCCGCGAGCACGATGATACAACAAAAATACATACTTTATTTAGAAAAACAAACTTTGGCAACGTTATAATTAAATTTTATATTGAAAAAATTCCTGAAATAATCTTTTCCTCACTTTTTCGCCCCTCTTATCTCTCTTCCCCCTTCCCCTTCAGGTTAGAAACAGTTTTAACTGCTCACAATTAAGGATGTCTAACTCTTTAATCTCGTCGGCCAATATTGCACCCAGGACGAATAAAACACACCGTTTATGTTCTGTCACGTGATAGCTCACAACCATTATCTGCGCGGACCCGCTTTGCGCAGTTTACGGATCAGCTGTGGGTATAAACCTTCTGGGTATTAAACCGTTCCGAGAAGTGCTTCAGTTTAATTGCTGAATGTGTGAATACTTCTTCCTTATCTTTCTCCTATTTTTTTTTTTTAGTGAGCGTTGGACAACCACTGCCGTTTATCCTTGCAGGGAACCGGCTTCGAAGCATTTTGTGTACTCCTGCAGTGATGAATTCTGTAACGAATTGTTCTATATGATGAGGTTGGCAGTTCCATGCCCAATATCAAGTTCATCCCCTTGTACGAATTGCTTGAGAGTGTTCGTATGCGGGTAAGGGAGATAACAAATAGAATTGTACAGGGTTTGAGAAAGACGAGTTCATTTGTTAATCGCTTTAGTGAACAGTTTGTGTGGCCAGCATCAGTGAACGCAATTGCGTTTTCTAATATCATCAGCCACTAATTAGTGGTACTTTAGAGGTGACAAGCGTGAGAGAAGTCATTTTATACTCGTAGTTGATCAAAGTTTTTCACAAGGCAGTTTGAAATGTCAGAATAAAATAAATTAGGATTCAACTCTCCAGATTCCAGCGTGAGCGGGAAAGCTTTCTTGTTTGGATATAAGAGCTGTGAATGGGATGTCAATGTTGTATCGCACGAAATTTGTGCAACATGAATTTCTTGAGACAGGAGAAGTAACGTTATTTAAACTGATGTTTTAAAAGTGCGTGACCTTTGGTTTCAACGTGTTGTTATGCGCTACTGTCAATCCCCTTTAGCTCCCCGAGGAGCATAGACCTTCAACAAACACATTTCAAGTCCTCCTGTCACGTGCCACCAGCTCAAGTCTTCCTGTCACGTGACACCAGCTCAAGTTCTTTCCACGTCTTCCTCACCATTTTCACTTCTGTCTCCAGTGTTCTTCTTCATGGTTTCTTTGGGATTCCAGAAAAACGACAGAATTGTCCTTCCTCATGCCCTTCCTCATGCCCTTCCACCTTGTCTCGTTGATATCGATCCCATAATTCAGTATCTCTGTTGTCACTTTTGTAGTTTACCCTTGTTCGCTTAGGTTAGTCGACAACCCAAACTCCTTCCGGCTTTTTCTTTATAGGGGACTTTCTTTTGTCTTGGACGGCTTATTTGACTTGTATTCTTATTTGACTTGATTGTATTCTTATTTGACTTGTATTCTTATTTGACTTGTCCATGTGTCTTGTAAGTTTTTGTGGTTTAACATTTTTTACAGGATGGGGTAACCGCCCTTATGCCCAACCCTCCTTAGTGGCTTTTTACAAGTTGCTGGTTGGGTACAGTGTTGCTATTCTGTGCTCCTCTTTCCGGCTCTGGCAACACGCTGCAGCAATGAGAGGGTTTATTTTATTAAGCTGAGCGATCTTAACGTTCGGGAAGCAATATCTAGTCCCAATAGGACCTTCCTAACTGACAAACATAGCATAGACAAAAATGTGATGTTGAAAGACAAATGATGTCTCTCTATGCGGTACTGCTACGGCGCTATCCATATAAATAATCAAAATCCGTATCATATGTATTTAGCCAAGAGTTCAACTATTTTAAAATTACTTATGGACTATTTTAACTTATAAATGAGAATAGGACCACAGGTCAAATAGCAAATGTCCAGAAGTAATAAGCGTCTTAAAACAAGTCCAGCTAATGGAAACTAATAAATGTGTAAATAAAGCGCGTGTGGAGCAAATTAAAGGTGCCAGAGTGTGACGTACGTCTAGTTCGACAAGTGAATTTTCCCTGATATGATGGATGATTTATAGGGACTTTTAGCTTTTCATAACATTAGAACCCCTGAACATTTGTTGTAACTTTTCGTTTCGCCAGAGCGAACCGATTTCCACCGGGACTCATTTAGTATGCGGCACGAGATCAAAGACACTGAGACGATCCCCGAGCAGAGAAGCTTGTTTCTCGCAGGTATTTATCATCTCCGCGCGAACTCAACCGCTCGCAAGATGGACCAGAGCGATTAGAAGAAAGACACTGGTGGAGATCTCAGGAAGGACGGGCGGCATGCTATCAAAGACAGTAGTGGTCCCTAAAACGATTTCGCATCCCGGTGTTAAGCACGGAACCGATCGCAGCCAGAGCGAACGGGGAAAGCTGACGCAAGCAGCGAGCGAAGATACGAGAGGCCAGGGGCGGCTTCTCTCTTTGGATTTGGCGGTCAGATCCCCCAAAGTTCATGAGATCAAAAAAGCTGTCAAAGTTCTCATGTCCCACTCATCTTGCATTCCAGTTGTAGATATACAGATCACGTAGAAATACACTTCATCATTCGCTGGCCAGAACTTGATAGTAGCACTAGCGATATTTGAAATCTTGCTAGATTATCCCATGGATTTTCATTATATTTGCAGTGAATTCTATTTCTGTGCAAAGCGGTAATATATATATTGTGTAAAGTTATCAGTGGTCGAGTTCATTCATTATATTTCATTGGATTTTGTGTTAATTTAAACCTATTAAATTAAACCGTCTCAATAATTCCAGTTGTAAATGTAATGATATACCTGCTATATTATTTCCAAAAGATAATAGATGTTAATGCTTAAATTAACTTTTAAAGTCGCGAAGGAATTTATAATTAATAAATTTAGTTAAGTCCTATATTTATAGATGTGTGATTTAACCACTAGAACTCGCGCAGTGTTTATTAAATACATAAATATATATAATAGTCTTAACGGGAAATTTATCGCGCGCTTAGAAGATTATTTGATTTTTAAAGTATGATTATGTTGTTATGGGTTTTCTATCGTTTTCTCTAGATTGATCACCTTTTGCAATCCCAGCAATAACGAAATCTTTCAGAGTTTCCATACTCGGTTCTTAAACTTCCAGACAGTTTGATGAGACATTTTTTTAAAGTAAATCTTGTGGTGGTCCGGTGCGGCCTAGCTAACATAATTACATGAAAGAAAGCCTACCCAAGATCATTTGATTATTATCATCAAATTAAATTACAACCTGTAAGATAAACTGGAAGATGAACAGTGCCAGTAGCGATAGTTTATATACTGCTCTATTGTGAGAGATTACCGATTTACCTGACTGTGACTGAGCCTAGTTTTTCCTCACTGGATTTAAAAAAACTTTACCGGTCAGTTGCTGTCATCACGCAGTGAAGGAATATTGCCATCACCTCATTTTCACCCCTGTGTTGAATTGTGTCAGTGCCATCCCATAGACTCCTTTTATATAATAAAACACAAGAACTCTTAGAACTTCAAGTCCGGCGATAAGCGGGAATATTTGCTCTCAGTGAAAACTCGCAATATCTGGGGCGGGACACAGAAGTGTTAGACAGTTTCTCATGTCAAGAGTTAATCACTGTGTTTATCATGCTAGGGATTGTCTGATGCTGCAACTCGGTAAGTGTGTGGTGTATATGAGTGTGGATCCTCACAGTGTGCATGAATGACAGGAGATTTATTTTTTTGCAAAAACCATTTGTTAACTTGCCTACCGGGTAATACGTTTTCTGTATACCCGGCATTGTTCCTTTAGTGGGATAATTTGTTAACTCTGTTTCATCCCCCCCCCCCTTTTTTTTCTTTGCTTAGTAAAGGGAAGACACCATTGGGACAACAGTATTGTTTTGTCTACCACCATAACTAATATTGTAACACCTCTTTCAGAGTAATTAAATTCACTGTTGGGTTACATTTCCTATGCTCCTGATAACTATCTATCTTGAGATTGGGTTTATCTTTGTCTAATACAAGCGGGAAGGGCTTAGTCGATACCAATCTTCTTCACTCCCTCCCTACCTTGATATTTGCATTTTTTCTGTACTTATGATAATTTTATGTAACACTTGATATTGTTTTTTTGTGATTTGATCTTTATGGTAAATAAACATCATAAACTTATATCGGACTGTGTTGGAATACCCAAAAGCCCAAAATTCCCTATTTGTTTAATATAGCTGTATCCACGTCGTCTGAGTGTTTTGAAGAATCAAATCGGTGTGAGCGCAGACGTGTGTCTGGAAAACTGGCAAATAATTGTTTGACCAGGAGAGTGGAAGAGAAGATTGAGAGAAACGATTTGTCGTAAATAAGTCTGTCTTTACTCTCCTCCAGCACTCTGTGGAGCATCATATTTAATCTATACATTTCTATCATTGAGTTTCATCATCATTCTACACTCTAAACCGGACTACTATTTCTAGACTCTTTTCTCTCAAAATAAATTTACGACAATATTTGGCTGGCTCGCCGGGATAATTTTGAGATACATTTGATGCACACATATTTGTGGGCTGGTTCTGCATCTTGAGCTACATTTGAGGCATTCGCATAGCCGGGATAAAGATATTTGAGTCTGATCTAAGTCTGGGTCTAACTAGATAGAGTGTGAGTGATCTGTCTTTGTGATTTAGGGAAATAAATAAATAAGTAATTACACCCCTAGACAACGCTTTTTAGTATTTGGGTCGTCCACACAGCATATTTACAGGTTGTTTTCTTTCCACAGCAGGAGAAAGTACGGATAAACATAAATAGTTGTTATTTAAATTATTCTCTGGCAGAGAAACATTACATTTTTCTTTATAAGATTTGCTGGGATTGCGTGATTGTTTTACAGTCACTAAAGGGTTTTTGAAGTTAAAAGAGTTAAGCTTAGCTAAAGACGCCTTGTTCTGACTTTTTAAGTCTAGTTAACAACGTCTCTTCTCATATAATTGACTTCAGGGGGAGTTTTTTGTAGTGGAGAATTAAAATTTCAGGGAAAAAAATTTTTTTCCTTTAAATTGTTTTAATATAAATTTTTCTCTACTGTTAGTAAGAGTAGATTCTTTTCTAATGTAACTTACCAGTTTAGTGGCATAGTCGCTTGCGTTAAGAGTCTTAAGTGACAATAATAGCAGCAATAAGTTAACGCATTTAAGGTAGGAGGTAACTAAGTAAATTTTTACTTTGGTTTTTCTCGTAGCGGTTCCGAGTTTCTTCCCCTTCTTGTTCCATCTTACTATTCTCTAGTCTTAGAAGCATCCAGTTCTTTGGTATGGCAGAGAGAATTAGGATAAGATCCATTTTGAGACAGGAGGCGAAGGACTCAGGATTAGAAGGAGAAGCTGCGAACCTGTTTGCCAACAAAGAACTTGAAAGATATGACGCGGACCAACAGAGAGAAGAAAAAGAGAAAAAGGAAGCGGAAGAGCGGGCAGAAGCTAGGAAGAAAGAAGCGGACGATCGTCAATTGGAGCAGAAGAAAATTGAGGCAGAGATGGACGCCCCCAGGGAAAGAGAGAGAGAGCGAGAAAGACAACATGAACTGGCGCTTAAGGCTTTAGAGAGTCGGGGCGCCTCTACTTCGAATAACGGAGAGCCGTCTTTGCCCCAGTCTCAGTCAATGGATCTCTCCAGCACTCAGTCTGCCCAATTAACTGCGATGTCTTTTGCTTTAGAGTCTTTTCCTAGTCCCAATGAGAAAATTGACAGCTATCTAGAAAAATTCGAGAGGTTCGCAAATCTGTATGGGTTGGAGAGTTTCCGCTGGGCACTTAAACTCTCAACGTCACTGAAAAGTACTGCTTATGACGTATATACAAAGCTGGGAACCAACCAACATGATTACGACATGCTGAAAAAGGCCTTGCTAGAGCGGTTTGAGATGACCGCCCGAAAATTTCTGCAAATGTTCAGAAACAGCCGGAAAGAGAGCACGGAAACATTCCCGCAGTTCTCTTCACGTCTCACGGGCTATTTGACAAAGTGCATTGAATTATCTGACCTACCTCTTACATATGAGGGACTACTTGAACTTGTTCTTGTGGAACAGATAAAGTCAACTTTGTCAAACGAAACCCGTAGATTTTTGGCTGAACAGGGCGCAGTCAGGCTTGAGGACATACTCAATAAAGCCGAACGCTATACCAATGCAATGGCCGAACTTCCCAGCACAAAACGTACACCCACAGATGAGCCATCTCGTAAACAAAATCTAGAGCAGTCATCCTATTCCTCTAATTCCTCTCAGAATTATAACCAACGAGAAAATAATACCCAGAGACCTCCCCAGGAAAAATCAAAATTCTACAAAACCCGATACCCCCCTAACAACAATTCTGATCAACCCACCAAGCCTACGTGGCAGCGCGGCCACCAAGGTCAAGGAAAAGGGAAGACCCCTACACCAGGAACGTCTGATCAGGGCAAACAAACCGGTCCAAACCGCGTCGGATGTTTGCATACAGCCTCGAAAGGTAGAGTCAATGTCAGTGATTCTCAACCTGAGGGGGACCGACCCTCAACTCGAGGAACTGTAATTTTGAATGGTACCTCAACTACTTGTCTCTTTGACACTGGATTAAGCTTTAGTTGTATTGTTGCTAGACACCTAGTCAAACCAGGTCAGGAGACAGAGGAAACCGTCAAACTCAGTGGAGTTTTTAAGAGTGACGCACCCAGGACGCTGCCTATCGCACTGGTAGAAATACACTCTGACTTTGTCAGAGGAGTTATTAAAGCGGCCATAATGGATGATCCTATCTACCCAGTTATCCTGGGATGTAGATATGTGTTTATTGGGAGACCAAAGGAGCCGATTGTGGCAGCGGTAACCACAAGAGGGCAAGCCAAGAAGGAGAGGGAGCCTGTGCCAAATTTGTTGCCGAACGAACTGAAGGAGGCGCAACAAAAGGACCCTACTCTGGAGCTCTGCTTTAAAAAACTGCCCATGGCTAAGGACCCCAGACACAACGGAGACATCTTTTCTAAGGATGGCGTATTGTATCGTAGAACGGGCAACCCGGACACGGGGAATAACCAGCTCCTAGTACCGACGCAGTACAGAAGCCAGATCTTAGAAATGGGGCACTCTCTTCCCTTTAGCGGACATATGGGACAAAACGCCACTATTCAGCGAATAAAAAAACCACTATTGGTGGCCAGGAATGAACTCTGACATTATCAGGTACGTGAAATCCTGCGCCCAGTGCCAACGGGTAGCACCAAAGCACTTGACACCCCCAGTACCTATGGGGCAAATGCCAATAGTGGGTACTCCATTTGAACGGGTTGCTGTCGACATCATTGGACCCCTGGAAAGGACCAAAAGAAAGCACAGGTTCATCCTGACTTTAGTCGACACTTGCACAATGTGGGCCGAAGCTATACCGCTAACATGCACAGATTCCAAGCATGTCGCAGAAGCCCTCGTGCAAATCTTTACACGGTTGGGATTCCCTCAACAAGTTTTGACGGACAATGGATCCCAATTCCGTAGCCTGTTAATGGAGGAGATCTTTAAGATCTTGAGGGCCAAACATATCCACACAAGTCCCTACCATCCGGCCGGAAATGGGCTCGTGGAACGTTTTAATGGTACCCTCACCACCATGTTACGTAAGCTGGGTCAGGAGAAACCGGAAGACTGGGACCTATATATATCGGCTGCCTTATTCGCTTACCGAGAGGTACCCCAAGCGTCTACGGGATTCGCGCCAGCTACACTTTTATTTGGCAGACCTATTAAGGGGCCACTAGAAGCCTTACTTCGGTCCCTGACAGACCAAAAGGCTGACGAGACAGTCGTCTCTGAAAGCAAGTATGTATCTGAGCTCAAGGAAAGGCTAAAGCTAAGATGGGATCTAGCTACTACCAACCTTAAGAAAGCCCGCGCTAAAATTACGAAAAGATACAACAAAGCTGCAAAAGAGAGAGAACTACAACCAGGGGAGAAAGGTTTGTTGCTACTTCCAACCGGAAGCAATAAACTTCGCATCGGATGGCAAGGGCCGTTTACCGTCCTTAAAAAGATCTCACGTACCAATTACAAGATCTCCATCAAAGGAAAGGAGAAGGTCTTCCACATAAATCTGCTTAAGAAATATTTGGAAAGACCGGTGCCATCCTCCGAGCATCTCTTGGCTGTCGCCATAGCAACGGAAGACGAGGAAGATGATGATGGTTGCATGGAGTATCCATTGCAACCCACAGAATCCTTTAAAGATGTCAAGTTTGGCGACAATCTCTCACCAGAACAACAAACAGAAACCAGGGCTCTACTAAAACAGTACAGTGCAGTCTTAACGGATGTACCTGGTCGAACAAATCTCATCGAATTTGATATGAAATTAACAAACGAGACCCCTGTTCGAACCAGAGTTTACCCCATACCGTACGCTAAAGCTGATGCACTTCGCGGAGAAATAGACAAGCTGCGCCAAGCAGGAATTATCAGTGAGTCTACATCTCCTTACAGTTCCAGTGTAGTGCTGTTGCAGAAGCCCAATAAGGAAGTTCGGCTGTGTATAGATTACCGGCTGCTAAACGCTGTAACGGAATTCCAGCCCGAACCTCTCCAAACTGTTTCTGAGTTGTTCACCAAGCTCAGCAAAGCGAAGATTTTCTCCAAGATTGACCTCAGTAAAGGTTATTATCAGATACCAGTCAAGGAGGAAATTAAACCTTTGTTAGCTTTCAGCACTAGTGAAGGACATTACACATTTAAAGTGATGCCGTTCGGATTGCATAACGCACCAGGAGTGTTCACCAGGATGATGAGGAAACTTCTAGAACCTTTGCAAAGTCCCCATATCCATAATTTTATGGATGACATATTAATTGCATCGGAAACCTATGAAGAACATATTGCTACGGTTGCTATGCTCCTCAGGAGACTACAGGAAACGGGTCTCGCAGCCAGACCTAGCAAATGTCTCATCGGGTTTGAACAGTTAGACTTCCTGGGTCATACTATTTCTCACGGATGCAGTTGGCCTATTGAGAAGAACGTGGAGAAAATAGCTGCAGCCAAAAGACCCCGAACGAAGAAAGACGTACGTTCCTTCCTATCATTATGTGCATATTATCAGAAATACATCCAGAACTTCAACGGACTGACAGCACCTCTGACTGACCTCACAAAGAAAGGTTGTCCTGATAAGGTCATATGGGATCAAAAGTGCGTACACGCGTACAGCACTTTGAAAGGACAGTTGTCTGCATACCCCATTTTGAGGTTGCCTGACCTCAACAAACCTTTTGTATTACGGGTCGACGCGTCAGGTCAGGGCATCGGGTCAACACTGCTTCAAGCCGATGACAGTGACCCAAACATGCTATTTCCAGTTGCCTATGGCAGTCGGAAATTAAATAAAGCTGAACGGAACTACAGCGTAGTCGAAAGAGAATGTCTCGCTCTGATCGACGGTATCAGACGCCATCATGAGTTTCTCTATGGTACATCTTTCACGGTGCAAACAGACCACGCTCCGTTAGCATTTCTGGGTGCCAATAAAGAATTTAACGCAAGGATCATGCGTTGGGCGCTTCTTTTAAGCGTTTATTCTTTCAAAGTGGAATATATTCCGGGAAGACAGAATGTCGGGGCTGATTTCCTGAGTAGAAACTGGTCTACAGAGGAAGAAGAGCAAACTGAAGATACCACTCATCCTAAAATCACCAATCAGGTCACCTCCATTGTCAAAAAATGAAACATGAAAAATGGTTTCATGTCTAAAAGTGGGGACGATTGTGACGTACGTCTAGTTCGACAAGTGAATTTTCCCTGATATGATGGATGATTTATAGGGACTTTTAGCTTTTCATAACATTAGAACCCCTGAACATTTGTTGTAACTTTTCGTTTCGCCAGAGCGAAACGATTTCCACCGGGACTCATTTAGTATGCGGCACGAGATCAAAGACACTGAGATGATCCCCGAGCAGAGAAGCTTGTTTCTCGCAGGTATTTATCATCTCCGCGCGAACTCAACCGCTCGCAAGATGGACCAGAGCGATTAGAAGAAAGACACTGGTGGAGATCTCAGGAAGGACGGGCGGCATGCTATCAAAGACAGTAGTGGTCCCTAAAACGATTTCGCATCCCGGTGTTAAGCACGGAACCGATCGCAGCCAGAGCGAACGGGGAAAGCTGACGCAAGCAGCGAGCGAAAATACGAGAGGCCAGGGGCGGCTTCTCTCTTTGGATTTGGCGGTCAGATCCCCCAAAGTTCATGAGATCAAAAAAGCTGTCAAAGTTCTCATGTCCCACTCATCTTGCATTCCAGTTGTAGATATACAGATCACGTAGAAATACACTTCATCATTCGCTGGCCAGAACTTGATAGTAGCACTAGCGATATTTGAAATCTTGCTAGATTATCCCATGGATTTTCATTATATTTGCAGTGAATTCTATTTCTGTGCAAAGCGGTAATATATATATTGTGTAAAGTTATCAGTGGTCGAGTTCATTCATTATATTTCATTGGATTTTGTGTTAATTTAAACCTATTAAATTAAACCATCTCAATAATTCCAGTTGTAAATGTAATGATATACCTGGATTTTTCCAAAAGATAATAGATGCTTAAATTAACTTTTAAAGTCGCGAAGGAATTTATAATTAATAAATTTAGTTAAGTCCTATATTTATAGATGTGTGATTTAACCACTAGAACTCGCGCAGTGCAAATATATATATAATAGCGGTAATTTATACTATTATTTGATTTTTAAAGTAATTAGTTGTTATGGGTTTTCATCGTTTTCTCTAGATTGATCGCAATAACGAAATCTTTCATTTCATTATATTTCATTGGATTTTGTGTTAAAAGAAAGCCTACCCAAGATCATTTGATTATTATCATCAAATTAAATTACAACCTGTAAGATAAACTGGAAGATGAACAGTGCCAGTAGCGATAGTTTATATACTGCTCTATTGTGAGAGATTACCGATTTACCTGACTGTGACTGAGCCTAGTTTTTCCTCACTGGATTTAAAAAACTTTACCGGTCAGTTGCTGTCATCACGCAGTGAAGGAATATTGCCATCACCTCATTTTCACCCCTGTGTTGAATTGTGTCAGTGCCATCCCATAGACTCCTTTTATATAATAAAACACAAGAACTCTTAGAACTTCAAGTCCGGCGATAAGCGGGAATATTTGCTCTCAGTGAAAACTCGCAATATCTGGGGCGGGACACAGAAGTGTTAGACAGTTTCTCATGTTAAGAGTTAATCACTGTGTTTATCATGCTAGGGATTGTCTGATGCTGCAACTCGGTAAGTGTGTGGTGTATATGAGTGTGGATCCTCACAGTGTGCATGAATGACAGGAGATTTATTTTTTTGCAAAAACCATTTGTTAACTTGCCTACCGGGTAATACGTTTTCTGTATACCCGGCATTGTTCCTTTAGTGGGATAATTTGTTAACTCTGTTTCATCCCCCCCCCCCTTTTTTTTCTTTGCTTAGTAAAGGGAAGACACCATTGGGATAACAGTATTTTTTTGTCTACCACCATAACTAATATTGTAACACCTCTTCCAGAGTAATTAAATTCACTGTTGGGTTACATTTCCTATGCTCCTGATAACTATCTATCTTGAGACTGGGTTTATCTTTGTCTAATACAAGCGGGAAGGGCTTAGTCGATACCAATCTTCTTCACCCCCTCCCTACCTTGATATTTGCATTTTTTCTGTACTTATGATAATTTTATGTAACACTTGATATTGTTTTTTTTGTGATTTGATCTTTACGGTAAATAAACATCATAAACTTATATCGGACTGTGTTGGAATACCCAAAAGCCCAAAATTCCCTATTTGTTTAATATAGCTGTATCCACGTCGTCTGAGTGTTTTGAAGAAACAAATCGGTGTGAGCGCAGACGTGTGTCTGGAAAACTGGCAAATAATTGTTTGACCAGGAGAGTGGAAGAGAAGATTGAGAGAAACGATTTGTCGTAAATAAGTCTGTCTTTACTCTCCTCCAGCACTCTGTGGAGCATCATATTTAATCTATACATTTCTATCACTGAGTTTTCATCATCATTCTACACTCTAAACCGGACTACTATTTCTAGACTCTTTTCTCTCAAAATAAATTTACGACACAGAGAAAGTAATTAATGTATATTTAATTATATATCATATTTTTTATATATTTAATTATATAACATCTGGGGTCAGAGTTCTAGAGGTAGCGGGTTCGATTCCCAGTTGAGGGAAAATAATTTATGGCAAATCTGAACCAGTGGTCCTAATGTCATGCTCCCCCCTGGTCCCCTGGGTAGTGAGATCGGATGCATAGGCTTCTCGGATAAGGGCGAAAAAATAGGAGGTCCCGTGTGCAAGTTGGAAATCGTAAAGAGTAGGCTTATCAAGCCGCTGCCCTGGCAAAATTAAAAAATTAGAAACCTACCCACAACAAAAATATTTATGTAATGTGTGATTCCTAGATACACACATTGGGATTCTCGCCGGTGCTACGGAGTTCATGCACTGTGCTGAGATCCTCCTTGTGTGATCTAAGGGAGGAGATTGAAGCACTGGTGGAATAGTCCGTGTGCAATGAAGATAGTCCTTTAAAACCAAACCAATCCTAATTATATATCAGAGACAGAGGACCGTTGAGTTTATGTCTGTATCGGAGAATTTGACTTGCCGCCCTAATATTATGTAGAAGAGAATATGACTTGCTGCCCTAAGATTATTTCTGTAGTAGAGAATATGACTTGCCGCCCTAAACTGTATGAGAGAATATGACTTGCTGCCCTAAGATTATGTCTGTAGTAGAGGATATGACTTGCCGCCCTAAGATTATTTCTGTAGTAGAGAATATGACTTGCCGCCCTAAACTGTAGTAGAGAATATGACTTGCCGCCCTATGATTATGTAGAAGAGAATATGACTTGCTGCTCTAAGATTATGTCTGTAGTAGAGGATATGACTTGCCGCCCTAAGATTATCCCTGTGGCAGAGAATATGACTTTCAGATCTATAACTACGTCTGCAGCAGAGAATGTGAACTGAGACCCTAAAGATGGAAGGGAGACAAGAATCAGTAACCACAAACAGTGACGTAGTGACGTGAACAGAAAGATCTTACCTCCTCAGAATTTCTGTTTCTATATCTGAACCACATTCCTTCATCCTCTCTTTGGTATTCTAGAAGGTACAATGTGACGAATTCTTTACCCTGGGGAAGGCAATAAAATAAATGTAGCAATAACAAAAATCACGCAAAATAAAACAACGAAAATGCAGCATGTATTTATGTCTTGTTGCTGAAAAACATGACATGACGTACAAATAAACGTGTCGTACAAAAGACCTGCGGTGTTTATGCGATACAGAGCTAAAGTAATTCCAGACGTATGTGATACGGCCTCAGAAGAGCGTGGCGCATATTTCATTGGCTACGCACTTAAATTGTCTGGTGACAACGAGGAAGATCATGGCGAAATTGCAGAACTTAGACTGTCTTGCTATCAGTTGGCTTTGTTAGTGTTATCCCTTCCAACGACAGCATCGTCTCCTGTCATCTTGTTTCGCTACAGTTGAAAAGTTAGTGACTAAAACAATAGATATATTATTACACTGGCTGCGTTTACGACAGAGTATGATACGTGTAGTACAAAAGGCCTGCCATGTAATTCAGCAGACATGACGTGTATTATATGACTTGTATATTCTAGCTATAGAATGCTCATGCTGCCAGTATTACACAGCATCTTTCGTCACTTGTAATGCCTCCATCGGCCCAAATGGTGCTCAAAATCTAAAGTATCAAGCATATCCGGATGCACAGATCATCAAGTTTGGAAAACATTGCGTATTTATCTGTGATTACTAGCGCTAGGATGTTAATCATTTTGCATCTTTTTTGTTGTTGTTGTGGGGAAGGGGGGGGGGGGGGGGGGGGGGAAGAGAAACGTAACCGAAACGTTGCTCAGTTGAATATAAATGTGTTTCATAAAAAAACTAAGCTGAGTTAAGAGCCTTTGTTATGTCATTATTTTGCATTGTTTGGCAAGATAGGGCATGTATGGAGATGTTTCGGTAATTTTAAAGTATCTGTTGATGTTTTATTAAGTCATTATTTTGCATATTTTGGCATTTTCAATAAGATTTAGGCATTTTTAAGTGTTAATGCGTAACATGTGAAAATATTAACAAAAACACGGTTGGTGATATCGGGGAAAAAACAGTGGGATAGGAAAGTGCACAGTGGGACAGGGGAAACTCCAATAGGGGAAAAAAAACCACAACGTTGGATAAGAAAAGGCACCAGTCAGAAAAAGGAGTGATGAGATTGGAAAAGAGACCACGAGAAAAAGGTACGTTGAAACCAAGAAAAACAAAAAGGCATAATTTACGAAGGAAACACAGACACGGAAAAAAAGGAAAAAGAAAAGAAAAGAATAGGAAAAAATGAAACGAGGCAAAAGCTGAATTTCTATAGAAAAAGTTGTCCCTTCTAAGTAAACAGATGAAAATTGTGGGAGCTCTCGGCAATAAGTGGTGAATATATAAATTTGAAAACAGATCTGCAAGTATTCACTCGAATAACGGCCATGTTTTCTGCGATGGAAAATTGTATAACGGGCCAGACATTGTAAACAAATATGCCTTACCCACTTAACTGCGTGCTAGTTCACGTCATCAAGACTACAAGCAAACAATCATCTTGCTGTCGCATTTAATGGCTGTTCTTGTTTGTTTTGGCCTGGGATGAAATTCCAGGTTGTTGTTGGAAACACGTACATAAGTGTCACGTGGGCAAACAATCATTTTTACCTAGCAAAAATCTTCTCTGCCAGCTAGATAGATCCTTCGAGCCCAGGGGTTCCCAACCTGAGGTACGCATAACCCCAAAAGGGGACGCCGGGTTACGAGAAGTTTGGTCAATGGGATACGGGGAATATTTGATAAATAATTTTTGTATTCTGTTCTCAATCAAATCAAATACGCGAAACAAAATGGAGGATGAACATGACATGTGGGTATCGCTTACAAAAACTGTACAAAGAATGACGTTGAAAATGAAAACATTAATTATTCTGTTTATTTTTAATTTTTATTTTTTTGGTATAGTTGCTTGCTCTGTGTAGTTGTTTGCTCTGTGTAGTTGCTTGCTCTGTGTAGTTGCCTGCTGTGTGTAGTTGCTTGCTCTGTGTAGTTGCTTGCTCTGTGTAGTTGCTTGCTGTGTGTAATTGCTTGCTCTGGGTAGTTGCTTGCTGTGTGTAGTTGCTTGCTCTGGGTAGTTGCCTGCTCTGTGTAGTTGCTTGCTCTGTGTAGTTGCTTGCTGTGTGTAGTTGCCTGCTCTGTGTAGTTGCTTGCTCTGTGTAGTTGCCTGCTCTGTGTAGTTGCTTGCTCTGTGTAGTTGCCTGCTCTGTGTAGTTGCTTGCTCTGTGTAGTTGCCTGCTCTGTGTAGTTGCTTGCTCTGTGTAGTTGCCTGCTCTGTGTAGTTGCCTGCTCTGTGTAGTTGTTTGCTCTGTGTAGTTGCTTGCTCTGTGTAGTTGCCTGCTCTGTGTAGTTGCCTGCTCTGTGTAGTTGCTTGCTCTGTGTAGTTGCCTGCTCTGTGTAGTTGCTTGCTCTGTGTAGTTCGCGGGGGGTTACACAAGAGACAAAGAAATAATAGCACCCTCCGGCAACTGGTAATGTGAGGTCGTGCATGGGGGCCTGGCAACCCCATCATGTTAAACAAATTGCCACAGACACTACCGCTGCTAGAGCATGTGAGTGCTTCCTGCAAGGGAAAGGGGGGGGGGCAGCTTTAATGTCTACATACTCTGTTAACATACGGCTGTGAGAGTTGGAAAATAACAAAATCATTGGAGAACAAGCTGAATACATTCGAGAACAAATGTCTTAGAAAACTCATGAACATCAGTTGGAAAGAATTCAAGACTAATCGACAAATAAGAGAAGACTCTAGGCAGAAATATGTCTCCGACTATATAAGGAAAAGACGATGGTCATATATCGGTCATGTCCTACGAATGCAAAAACAACAGAATACCACTACAGGCGCTCACTTGGGTTCCTGAGGGTAAGAGGAAAAAAGGAAGACCAAAAGAAACACTCAGAAGAACAATAATAAGAGAAGGAAGAACGTTGGGCCTAAATAATGTGCAAGAGCTAAGAGGAGTGGCGTCACAACGAACAACCTGGAGAGCACTGGTTTCTGCCTTATGCGCCGTGTTTGGCGCTTAAAGAATTTATTATTTATTATTATTACTCTGTAGCCAGAGCAAAGGAAAATGGTAATGACGATGATGTAAATACATGCACAATTAAAAAGTTACTTCCTCTCATAATCAACAAGAGTTAGGGTATGACAAGTTGACTAAAAGCTAAAACACAAGGGTATGACAAGTTGACTAAAAGCTAAAGGGGTACGGGGACCAAAACAAAAAAAAACAGGTTGAGAACCCCAGCCCATGTCACGTGACTTCTTTGACGATGTCTTTCCCTTTCGTACTTAAACTGGAATGGTGGGGGTGTTAAAACACAAGAGTGGCTCAGATGATAATATGTATCAAGTTCACTGTGCTATGGCAATCTGTCTGGACCAGGCATGTAACAACCAGGCATGTACTGACATGTAATTTCACATGATCGTGCTCACGCCCAAGTGAGTACAGAATACAAAGAACCAGACTGGGATATACGAAACTAGAATAATGTAAGACAGATTGATAATCAGTTCTTCAAATCATTCTTTACTCATTCATTCTGTCCATCCATCCAGTCATGGAACCGGGGTTAAGAAATTAAGAACTTCAATAATTCATTGTTGTTATGTCTGAATGACAGGATGGAGGAATACATAAAAATAAAGTGTTGAAGATATTGTCATAAGAGAAGGAGTGGGAGCTGAAAACAATGCATAATAAAGGGAATGACATGAAAACGTAAGTATAGAGGATATCAAGAGACGGAGAAAGAATGTTCAATCCAAATGTCAAAGTAATCCCATTGCATTGCTCTTACAGCAACAATATCGACACTGTGCACGGGAACAAGATTTTCTACTCAAACACCCAACAGTTTTTCATAAATGTGAAACTGGAGGAAAGACCTACACACATACAAGGCAACACTAATTTAATGTATGTCTTCAGTGCTCCTCTCTATGTGTGTGTGTGTGGTTTTTTGTGTTGGTCTGCCGACTTTCTTGCCATGGGGGATTCCAGAATAGAGACTACCTTGCAATGAAATTACGTGACTCTCTCTATTCAACGCCGGCTTCTATTCCCCACACCCTGTTCCACTGGTATTTGTCAAGTCCTGAGTTCTTGATGATCTTGTCATAACACTCCAGTCTTATTCCGCTCAAGCATCCATTTATGAAAGTCTGTATCTTTCCGGCTGACATTTTTGCTGCTTCCCATGTTTCTTTACCATACAATTGGATTGACTTGACATTTGAGTTGAAGATTCGTACTATTGTGTTGGACTTGATTTACTTTGACCTTGACACGTTTTCAAGTGCAGTGAAAGCTGCTCTTGCCGTCTGTATTCTTATTTAGATATCCCGTACTGCTCCTCCAACTTTGTCTATAATGCTGCCAAGATGTGTGTCATACCACACTTTGTAGGGAGTTATCTTCCAGTTCAATCTGGCTATCGTCAGTCACATTTGTAATATTCTTATAATCTGTGTCTTTTGTTTTCTGTGTATTTCAAACCCAATTGCTTTAACCTCCTATAAAGTTTTTTTTTTTAATTTTAATTTTTTCTTGAATCAGGGTTTGGCTGTGTGAAAGAAAATTCGGTGGCTCAGATGGCATTCCAGAAACGGCAATCAAAGCAGACACTGACACTTCCACAGAAAATTACGAATTACTCGGCAAAGTTTGGGAGAAAGAAGAAATATTTACAGACTGGATGGAAGGACGTCTAGTCAAGTGTGCACAAATTATTAATAATAATTAATGATATTAATGAGGAATAATGATATTATTAGTACTGTCACACACACACACACACACACACTCACACACACACACACACACACACACACACACACACACTATATATATATATATATATATATATATATATATATATATATATATATATATATACGAGGGAAGGTCAAAAAGTAATGCCTCCTAATTTTTATGTATGTAAATACTGCATCGGTGTGCAATTTGTAAATTTAGCAGGATTCCACAAACACTCTTCTGCACTGTATAGCATTACCAACCTGTTTCAGTAACAGGTGGCACCACTGTAACAGTTTAAAAATGGCTGCCAAAGACGTTCGGTTAAAACAACGTTATGTCATAGAATTTCTCAATGCTGAAGGCGAGACCCCAATTCGCATCCACGAATATTTGAAGAATGTTTATGGAGATTCAACAGTGGATGTTAGCACTGTCCGACGTTGGGTACATCGTTGTGACGAAGCTGAAGTAGGTCAATACTCAATGGCTGACGCAAAGCGGACTGGCCGTCCGTCTACCGCAGTGACTCCACACAACATTCATCGAGTTTATGGCATCATTCGTGGTGACCGTCGGGTAACACTGGATGAACTTTCTTCCATGTTGTCCATTAGTAAAGACAGTGTCCAGAACATCATTAAAGACCTGGGTTATTCAAAAGTTTGTGCACGGTGGGTACCCAGAATGTTGACAGACAGACAGACATAAAGAAACAAGGAAAACCATAGCCATCAACCTCCTGCACCGTTACGAAACTGAAGGAGAAGAGTTTTTATCGAATATTGTGACAGGTGATGAGACTTGGGTTCATTTTTTTGAACCAGAATCCAAGAGGCAGTCAATGGAATGGCATCACACAACATCGCCGACAAGAAAGAAGTTCAAAAGTTCACCATCTGTAGGGAAAGTTATGGCCTCCGTGTTTTGGGATGAGAAGGGTGTGATTCTTCTCGACTTCTTGGAGCAGGGGAACATGGTGAATGCAGACCGTTACATTGAAACTTTGAAGAAGCTTAGAGGTCGTCTTCGGTGACTTTACCCATTAAAAGATCAGAGAACTGCACTACTGTTGCACGATAATGCCACTCCACACACCGCTAAACGCACCATTGATGCGATTGCAGAATTTGGCTGGACATTATTACCACATCCCCCTTACAGTCCCGATCTTGCACCTTCTGACTTCCATCTGTTTGGACCACTGAAAGAAGATCTTCGCGGACATCACTCTGAGGACACCGAGACCCCTTAAACGCGTCGTACGCCAGTGGTTTAGGAAAAAGGACACACATTTTTACCGTGCGGGGATACATGCCCTTGTGAGAAGATGGACAAAAACTGTAACAAATAACGGAGACTACATTGAGAAATAAATTTTTGAAGTTCAGACTTGGGGCTACATTTCAATGTGAATTTTATCTGTTTTCTTGCCTATTGAATGAAATTAAAAATTACGAGGCATTACTTTTTGACCGTCCCTCGTATATAAATATAAATATATATATATATATAGTGCAGCAGTGACCGTCCACTTTGCCCCCCCCCCCCTATCTAAGGTTTATATTTTTTGCTACGCGAAAGCCATGAAATCCACTGACTGTAGACCCACCTTTGAAGCCATGCCTATTTTTCTGTTGACATGTTTACCTTCGTTCGGACAGGCAAAATAACAGTCAACAAGAGCCCTGATTCGCTATCGCAATTATCACGCGAGCCGATTTAGCAATTAAGCATGGTTGAACAGACCGGAGTGCGCGGTTGATGTAATCGTTCTCTGATCAGGGAAAACGCGAGCAGAAGGCCAGCCACTAACGGTTCGTTTGTTTGAAGAATCAAGGGCGATAAGACTAAAGACGTACCTCTGATGGTTACATTTGACAGGGGGAATTAAGGGAATGCAAAAGGGGCGATACGCACATTTACCGACCACATCCGTTTGTTCGTGTTCCCAGGGGACGCAATTAGCTACAGAGAGAGAGACAAGCCAGATGTTGTCGGTCGGCAAAGGTGCGCAGAAAACCTTTAATTCGGGAATCGAACCGTAGATTTGCCCTTAGGTGCGAATTTTAGCACTAAGGAGTGAAAGAACAGCATTTATGGATATATACCTCGTCTCCCCAAAGTCATTATCTAGTCGCTTCAGGATTTTTTAGAAATCTAGCTCGTTATACTAAAGCCATTGTATAAAGTGGATTTTAGATTTCGTGGAGATTGGTTTATATTTCTGATTTGCGGTAAAATATATATTAGCATTCAAGTGATTCTGTGTGTTAAATTCATCATTATAATTCATTGGGATTTTTCTAAGTGCTAATACTAGCGTAATTAAATAACGCATAGCTAAATTTTTCCAGTGTAATGTAGATTTAAATTACTCGCTATCACCCAGAAAGAGATGTTTAATTGACTAATAGATACCCTAGGTGACTGATTGTTGACGGAATATAAACTTACTCCTAATCCATTATGTGTAACTGTGTAAGTGACTAGTGTAATATCATGTGGCGAAACAAATAGCTAGTAATGACAAGCGATATTTGTAAAGTAGTCATAATAAAATTATCATTGATATTGTGCGCTGAGAGTTTACCGAGGCGGGAAGGGAAAAAAAGGCACATACCTTAAAATCCAAACCCTTAACCGGTGAGCGCAGCGTGATAAGATAGGCTAAGACCTGTGTGCTTTTAATCTAATTAAATGAAGGAGTGGATAAGAGATCTTAACTTTGCGTGTTGTGGTGGATTTGATGTTAATAGATGTTATCATTCAATATTTCTAGTGTACTGAATGAGGTCAGCTGTGAAGGTCCCTGATTATAACAAATTTTGGGTTGAGTATTCAGGGTACCTTTCTGCTACCACCTTATGACCTCAATCAGACTTATTCTGGACTAGTATGTATGATAGCTACGTATAATGTCTAGGGTTATGAAAGAGTGTAATGTAGTGTAAGTAAAATTACTACAAATACATTTAAATTTTATCACATATATATATGACTGAGTCAATACCACAACCACAAACAAACTAACACTCTATTATATAACTTATGGAAGTCTGTGGCTGAATTTTGTATAATATACTAGATTACAATTTATTTGCCCTGATTCAGAATTTTCTGAGTCAGGACCAACAACAAAATGAAATTTATGGTTTTATTTACATAAATATTTATAACACAATGGATCTTCTGTCCATACAAAGGACTATTATAATCAAATTATATTTTGGTATTTCTCTACACTGGGTGACACTGGTAACTAATGGTGGGGTGGGGTGTTGGCATCATTCCCCTTCTTTATTTTATTATCTTGTGGAAAAATTATTTAATAATCAAAGATTTTATGTCTATGTTAAGAAAGTCCGTGGATGACCGTTGAAGTGCCGACACATAGGCACTTAACTGTATGTGGATAGTAATGCTGACAACTTCCTTTCGTTCACTTGAATGACCAGACTGACACAGTCCCTGGTGTAGAATAGTATAGTAGACCGCTTGGTCCAATAAAGTTTCACTTCTCTCTCTCTCTCTAGTAAAATCACCAGGGTCCTGGTACCACAGTAGCACCAGAACAAAAAACCCTGAAACAAGGTTATGATTCTGTACAACATATCTACAATATTTTTCCACAATCAATACATGGCATAATTCAATAAAAGAAAAGGGTCAGATCTCTCTGACTGTGATAAACGAGCGCAAAGGCCTTATTGCTCCATCTTTTCCTACATTCTTCATACTGTATTTTCTCCGACATTTGCTCTCTCATCTCATATTTGCGATCCACATTTGTTATTTCATTGTTGTGATTACTCGCGACCGGTATCTAGAGAACCACATTTGTTCTTTCATCGGGGGAAATAAAGTCCTTTGATTGAGTCCACATGCCTGACATTATCATTGAAGCCCACATTGTATCGTGATAAATCTGGTAAAAACACATATGGTCATCCTAATCAAACTGTAATTTCTGTGACACCACATTGGACGCCCAGATTGGCCAGGGAAAAACGTGGCCGCGGTTCAGACAAGCGTGGGTTGACCACATTGGACGCCCAGCTTGGGCAGGGTGACTTCCAGAAATATATAATACCGCATAATCTACTAGAGTGAGGCAGTCCAGGTTTTTACCTTGTGAGGAAGAGATCAAACCCAAAAACGCATAGCCTAATACACGTGTTTATTCAGAGTGGATGATAATTCAGTTCCGTGATTAATTGTGTTCTTAAAGGATTTTGCGAAGGGAAAAGAAGTTCATCAGAAGTCTGAGTCTACACGCAACGTGTCTGACGTCTAACCAGAAATAAGTTATCAAAAACGGACATTTGGCTAGCAGAATTCGCCATAGGACATCTTTCATTCCTCAATTAAAAAGGAATATTGTCTCACCCACAAGTCATAAGGTGGACGCAGCAT
This sequence comes from Oreohelix idahoensis, assembly GCA_024509875.1. Classification (NCBI taxonomy): domain Eukaryota; kingdom Metazoa; phylum Mollusca; class Gastropoda; order Stylommatophora; family Oreohelicidae; genus Oreohelix; species Oreohelix idahoensis. The sequence continues at coordinate 4,966 of JAMPIV010009514.1, read as the reverse complement.
TTTTCGTCACCATATACTGCTTGCTCACAAGTTCAATACAGAGTTATCACAAGTTCAATACATCGTTATCACAAGTTCAATACAGAGTCATCATAAACTCTAATCACTCGAAAGATCATTATTATCTGAAGTCAAGCAAAAGAGCTCAAAAGAGGAATCGCATATTTATACCACGTGCAACACACTCTTAAGCGCATTTTATGAAGCAGACTCGAAAGTATATGAATCACGACTACATACGCAAGATTATGAGTCTACATATCACTAACATTTCGTGAAGATATCCAGTCTGACCAGTACCGTCGGGAGATTAGACCACAGACCTTTTGTTCATATGACAACTATTAACTGTTGATCCACACTACAGAGATATACTCAAACAGTGAAGGAATATACATAAATATCTCGTCAGCGTTCTCCGTACGACAACAGTATTCATCAGAACGTCCTCGACTTAGAGATATCCCATTCGACATAACGTATAACAACTTGGGACATTTTATGCATACATGTGAATCCTCATATCTAGGAGAAGCATTTAGAGACACATGGACTGTGTAGAGTACTCACCATTTTGGTAACACGTATCGTATCACATCATCATTTCACTCTACACCAGTTCATCCTTAATTAACTATTACTTAATTAACTGTAATTTTATTATCTCATCTGTGTGTTTTGTGTGAATCGTCTTTCACCATCATCACGTTCTAACCATTACTAACCCTATATGTGTGGATATTTCATTAATAAACCCAACGATCAGTTGATCATTATCAAGAGTTTGTTAATGTATCACTCGTGCTGTCGGTGTTACATATTCACCTATAGGAACCTTTCTCTACTCAGATGAGGTTGGGGGCTTTTTCTTTACGGGATCTAAGGGCAGAAGCTAAGGTCGTGGGGAAACAGAACTCTTTCCATAATTTATTAGAAAACACTGTCTAGTGGAAAGCATTCGCATTCCTGTCTTCTTGTCCCTATCTCGAATAGGTCTTTTTTTCTTTCTTAACGAGCCAATTTCTAGAGACCTTATATCTAATATCTCATAGACTATTCCTGGCAAAAACTACTGTCGTAGTTGCCCCAGTGACTCACCACACGACAATTGTGGGCTCGTCTTGGGATTAGTGAACCCGGACTTAGAAGTGTGATAAATCACATTTTCATCCCTGCTTTACAATTGCGATAATTGCAAAATTTGTTGGCATTTCGAGGGATTATCTCCTAGACTGACACTTACTATAATTTGTCTATTTCATAGGGGGGATAATTTATATCTCTAAAGCACGAGTGATACTTTTTAAATTGAGTATCAAACGGACAGAGTAAACACTTTTTGAGAACAGAGGATACTGTAGGGAACTGAAAAAATTTTTTTTTTCAGTAACTGCTGGAGAAACTGTTATCATAAATATTTAGTAAATTTTTCATAGAAACTTCGAGATAATCTGTTAATTAATTTTTCAGAATACGCTGAGTGAGTGATTTTTAAGAACTATTTGAACTTGATTACTAATTTAAACCTAGCTGGTTTTAAAGAGATAATTACTTGTGCGAGTCTATTAAATTTGTTTGGAGGTCACTGCCAATTTTTCCCTTCGCAAACCCGTACTGCATATCATGGCAGATGCTGCGAAAATTAGAAATAGTTTGATGGAGGCAGGCCGTGAATTCGGGTTAAGTGGAAAAGACCTGATGAAATATGTAAGCGAGGAAACTGATAAACTCCATGAAAGAGAGATGGAAATGCAGAAACTTACAATGGAGAAGGCCGCAGCAGAAGCAGCGGAGCGGAAAGAGAAGGCCGCAGCAGAAGCAGCGGAGCGGAAAGAAGCAGCAGAAGCAGCGGAGCGAAAAGAGAAAGCCGCAGCAGAGCATGCACTTATGATGAAGCAACTGGAAATCCAGGGACAGACCAATCAAATAGAGCTGGCAAAAAGTGCAGCGGCTTCCAACTGTGATGGAGGGTACTCACCCCGCTCAGATGGTGTGCCTACTTCGCAACCTGCGCCACCCAATGCCATGAACTTTCCGCTGGAACCTTTTTCAGAAAGGAATGATACCATGGACGCCTTTTTAGACCGCTTTGAACGCTTTGCAACAGGGTTTGGACTTGAAGAACGGAAGTGGAACTTGAAACTTTCCCAGGGCCTAAGAGGAGCCGCCTACGAAGTTTTTAATAAACTTCCGGCCGGAGAGCAAGATGACTACCAGGCAATGAAAAAAGCTCTCTTGGTGAGGTACGAGCTTCATTCAGAGGCTTACCGGAAAACATTTCGAGGTTCTAGGAAGGATGCAGGAGAGACTTTCTCACAGTTCGCAGCCCGTATTGAAGACTACCTAGTGAAGTGGTGTACACTGGGAAACTTTGCCGAGAACTATGACGGGTTGAAAGAGCTGATTGTGATAGAGCAACTGAAAGAATCTATGTCGGTGGAAATGCGTAGATTTCTCACTGAAAACGGCGCTGACCGGTTAGAAAATATTCTTACACTGGCAGAGCGATTCCAAAATGCTCTCATGGAGTCTCAAGGAGCCAGAAAGAAGTTTTCTGATCAGGCGCCAAAGCAACCTGCTTGCTCCCAACCAGACCAACAAAGCAAAGGACCACACATCTCGCATAAACAGCACGCAAAACAAGATAACTACAAAGAGCAAAACAAGAAAAATGCTGCGCCACACCAGAGACAGGGAGATAAATGGTGCAAGTACTGTCGCTTGAACAATCACAACACTAATGAGTGCAAGCGCAGACCTCCTCCCCAACATGCTGCCTGTCTGCAGACAAAATCGTCACCCCGGAAGGAGCAGAGAACCGGAAACGTTTCTCATCCTCCTGTCATCGAATCAGTCCTCGTAAACGGACAATCTGTGGAGTGCCTTTATGACACAGGACTTGCTTTTGATGCGGTGGTCAGGGCATCTCTTGTCACCCCTGGCCAGATAACAGAAGAGAGTGTCGACATCCAAGGTCCGACGAAGGATGTTGCACCCATGACACTGCCAATTGCACTTATCAGAGTGGAATCTCGTTATGTGACAGGAGAGATTCGTGCAGCTATCATGGAAGAACCAATCTACTCTTTAATCTTGGGATGTAGATATGTGTTCCTTGGAGAAACTACTCAACCACTAGTCATGGCGGCCGTACAGACTAGAGGACAGTCAAGAAAAGACGCAGAGCAGGAACCTCCTACCAATATCCTCCCCGAGGAATTGAAGAGGGCCCAAATGGAAGATTCCACACTGGCGCCCTGTTTTAAAAAATTACCTAGAACACACAACCCACCTACCAAGGGAGACTTCTTTATGAAAAATGGATTGATGTATCGCCGAGCTGGAAATGAAGGACAGGAACACAACCAATTAGTAGTTCCTGCAACCTATAGGAATCAGGTGCTTGAGATGGGCCACTCTATCCCATTTAGTGGACACATGGGAATGAGCGCCACGACTCAAAGGATTGCCTGCCACTATTATTGGCCAGGGATCACCGGCGACATTGAACGTTTCGTCAAGTCTTGTCCTCAGTGCCAGAAAGTTGCACCAAAACACTGGACGGCACCCGCGACCCTTGGGGAGATGCCAATCTTGGGCACCCCATTTGAAAGAGTGGCCGTGGATATAATTGGACCTCTGCTGAGAACTAAGAAGAGGAACTCCCATATCCTTACCTTAGTGGACACCTGTTCCATGTGGGGCGAAGCCATAGCCATGCCAGCATGCGACTCAGTGCATGTAGCTGACGCTTTACTGAATATCTTTACTAGATTGGGCTTCCCGCATGAAATTCTCACAGACAACGGGTCACAATTTAGAGGCAAGTTGACAGAGGAGGTGCTTAGAATATTCAAGACTAGGCATATCCATACTTCGCCCTATCACCCCCAAAGTAACGGGCAAGTAGAGCGGTTTAACGGGACGCTCACCTCTATTCTTCGGAAGTTGGCACAGGAGAAGCCAGAAACTTGGGATCAGTATCTTCCTGCCGCATTATTTGCTTATAGGGAAGTACCGCATGCGTCAACTGGAGTTCCTCCGGCCACATTACTCTTCGGAAGACCTATTAAAGGTCCATTAGAAGCATTACTAAGAACATGGACAGATGCCAAGGCAGACGACACTGTCACATCAGCCTTCCAGTACGTCACAGACTTGAAACAACGCCTGAAGACTGGCTGGGAATTAGCCACAGCGAAAGTACGGGAGGCTAGGCGGAAACATGCCAAATATTACAATCGCAATGCGAAGGACCGAGAACTAGCAGTAGGAGAGAAGGTGCTACTTCTTCTGCCAAGTAGCAGTAATAAATTGCAGATTTGCTGGAGGGGACCCTACAAAGTGGCGGAAAAGATTTCTCGCACCAACTATAAAATCGCCGTGAAAGGAGAGCAGAAAATTTATCACTTAGATCTGCTTAAGACGGTTTACGAGCGAGCCCCTGCCGAACCAGCGCACCTCATGACTATGGCCATTGCTATGCAAATGGAAGAAGAGCCATTATCATCCGTAGAGTACCCGGTGAAACAGGAGGAATCACATTTAGATGTGAAAATAAGCTCCACCCCAACGGAAGCCCAGCAAGAAAGTGTGAGAAGATTGATGGAAAACCACGCCGACTCTCTGACAGACAAACCGGGCTGGACAAACCTGATGGAGTTTGACATGGAAGACACGGATCCTACGCCCGTCCGAATGAGAACCTATCCGATTCCGTATGCCAAGGCGACGGCATTAAAGCAAGAAATTGATTACTTACTTAAGGAAGGCATAATTTCGAAGTCGGAGTCCCCTTACAGTGCGGGAGTGGTGCTGTTACGCAAACCCAGTGGAGAACACCGCCTGTGCATCGACTACCGACAGCTGAATGCGTTAACACAGTTCCAGCCAGAACCGTTACCGGACCAGAACCACCTATTTACTAAGCTGAGCAGGGGCTCGCTATTTTTCAAAGATCGACCTC